>CAKKXW010000001.1:38379577-38395584 GCA_920937365.1 Sphaerophoria rueppellii
TGACTTCAATTTTGAAATTAGAGGTTTGAGCAAAAAGTCATATCCCAATTTTTTTATTTTTGTTTTAAGATCAAAATTTAGGGTAGCCACCATACGATTTTTTTGGTCAAAAACCAAAACTTATTTTTTTCGCAAAAACGGCCCGAACGATTTTTTTTAAACTTCCTCGAGTTTAATTTTTTTCAACATTTATGTGTTTTATGTAAAAAAAAATTTTTGTATTGCTCCAAAACGGTACCTCCCATAGAACCGTTTTTTTGTTATTAGATTTTCTCGAAAACTGAAAGTCCGATCAGCGTAAGTTTTTTTTCGAAAGTACGTATATATTGTTCAAATTATATTTTGTTTTCAAAAAATTTCAATTTTGTTTTTTGGATTTTTGAAAAATATTTTTAACTTTTTTTTCAAAATTCTGTATCTCAAAAACGGATCAATTTTAAAATCCAAATTGGAGTATAATATGTATATTTACATGTTCTTGAAAACTGCATACCCAAATTAATTTTAAGATATTTTTGAAAAATTTTATATATAAAAATTAATTTAAAAAAAAACGGCTCCGACGATTTTCAAAAAAAAAATTCAATAAATCAAGAATAAGGTTTGAATTTGTTCGGCATTTAAATTTTTGGAATGAATGTATATACGAGGTACATTTCCAAATTTTAATTTTTTTAATAAATTCTAATTATTTTTTATATATATATTTTTTTTTTTGAGTTAAGTGTAAGCTGTAAGTAAGAGTGTAATCAGAATTGCTTAAAGTATAGCTCTTATTTTAACACTACCTTTTGCAATTTAAGTAATCATAAATATTTAGTTTTAGCATGCAGGAGCAAGTTCGTACGACCCAGTCGTGCACATTTTTTTTACTGTCGATGAAAAAAATATTTGACAAATAATATTTTTCTTCACTGACATTTTATTATTTTATTATTTTTTTTTTTTTTGAAACTGAAATCTGAAATAAAAATATTTGACGGAATCGAATATTCGTAGCTATATTGATATATTTTGCTGAAGTGAGAAAAGCATTATTTTTTAACATTTGCACCGTTTGTGATTTGAAAAGTTTACATTTGTTTGTTAACAACCTTCTACCCTTATTCCTCTTTAATTTAAAACAAAAAATAAATTGGTCAACGGTTGTTGAGTTTTTCGAGCGTACAAAACCACATAACATTTTTATTTATATAAAGATTGTTATACGCAGACTTAAGCAACTATCAACTAATACATATGCATTGAAACTAAATCGAAGAAAATGAATTTATGTACATTCCCCGTTCCCCGTAAAACTTTAGTTGCCATTAGAAAAATTAAAAAGTAAGAGAGGGTCCGTTTCAATCTCCTTACAAACAAAAAGAGAATTCTTTACTCAATAGACCATTCAATTTCTGTTTTACCAAGCTAATTACTAAACTGAAGTGGTTGCTTGATCGAAATCTACCTGAGTAAAATTTTTCTCTAACAGTTTATTGACTTTTAAAGGAACTCAAATCCAAATCGCAAAAGTATTTCAAAAACACTAAAAGGGGAATTATAAATTGCCTCGTACTCAATGCTTTAAACTGGGTCTGTTTATGTTTATGAGTGTCTTTTATATTTGCACTCAAGGATATCCGTAAAATCGTATTTCCGATACTTAAGATTGATCGTTATCACGGAAGTCTAAAAGGGCCTTGACAAAGTAGAATCGGAAGTATTTTTATTGAAATCACAAAAAAGTGAGGGACACAACTGTGTACCGTTGAATTTCAAATGCAGAAAAAAGAATATCACAAAAAGGTCCTTATTGAATTTAACTCTCGAAATTGTTCGTAATGCGCAACAGAAAATAATAATTGTTCGTACTCGGTGCAAATTCAACAAACAAACAAAACAGATGAAGAAAATATTATTGCTAATTCAAAGGCAAGTATTTGTAGCTAAGCTAAACGTATGGTGTGAGTATTAATGGTGGCAATGGCAATTTTGAAACCGAAGAAACATCAGAGACACAGCAAACAATAAAACATAACACCAGAAGCTATAGCTATTGGACTTGGTGTTGGTGTGGAAAATCCAAAGACTGATTTGCTCCATGCCTTGACTTGACTACGCGAGCTAAAACGTGCAATACCTACTTATACGATAAAAAGCAAAAAAATAACTTACTAAAATGTTAGTACGTTGTGTGTACGCAAGTGCGATGCACAATACGCCGAGTACTTACATATATAGATATTTGTTTGTATACATTTTATTTGTTTTTCCTATTAATGAAAAGTTCGATGACTCTTTCATTGCTTGGGTTACGTGCTTGAACGTTTGTCATAAAAATGATATAATAATTCTCGTATCTTGAGGTGGGATGATTTTAATTTTAACTTTGCTTTTGTTTTCAATTTCTGTTTACTTAATTTTTATTAGTCAACATTATTATTTTTTTTTTTCGCAACAGTCGTTGTTATCTTTTGTACCAAGGAAATACTATTTCTTGTGTCAGATATAATTTTTGCACATCGAATATGTAATTTCAGAATAACCTCGAAAGATAAGGCATACTACAAATGAATGAGTTATAAGAATCAAATTGTAACATAGGTCGGGAAAATATAAAAACGGAAACGGAAAACTTCGTAAGTATTTTAATTTAAACTAGTCGTCTCAGCTCTCGAAATTTGAGTGTGTTGATTCTTCTCTTGAGGGGGTTCACATTGAACAACATGTTTATCAACTTCTGTCGTGTTGGCGTATTTGTGTTTTATGAACCTTCTTAATGACATTTCAGACATTTCGTCACGAACTACAAACAACAGCTATTTGACACCGCTGTGATTTGAAATTTATTTTTTTTTTTTTTTTTAATTTAGTATTTTAAACAATTTAGGTACAGTATATTTAAATAACATACAGTCACTGCACTTTTGCACAAAAAAATGCTTTCGTTTGGTATGTATTTTATGCCCTTCGGTTTCTGTAGGCCACGGAAGTGTAGGTGCCACAAACATAGTGTTAACCAAAATCACAGCAAAAGCAAGGAGTACAGGAACCCTGGCGAGTTCCGGTGCTTGTCATTGATTTCTCTGGGTTTGGTTTCACATCGAACGCATTGTTGTTTGAAAAGAGCTCCGAAATTCCGTCCCCGAAAAAAATTGGGTCGGTTCAGTACACTCCGAGGTGAAAAAAAAGCGATATCGGATAGCTCAGTGCGATATCAGAGCATCAAGGAGCGAACCAGAGTGCACATCGAATCAACCTTATAGCTCATTTGGTTTATAAGATTTCGGCATCGGAATAGTTATTGAATTCTAATCCAAATGTAAGATTTTTGCAGCCTTTACATTTACGTTGCATTAGTACTTACTTACTTAAGGTAGCGCTACAGTCCGTTGTGGACTTGGGCCTCAATCAACAGTCTCCGCCATCCAGCTCGGTCCCTAGCTAGCCATCTCCAGTTTTGCACTATAAGTTGATTGAGGTCCTCGTCCACTTGAGTGCGCCACCTGAGTAGCGGTCTTCCTCCCCTCCTACGTCCCTAGGGAAGGTTTTCCGGCCGGAGCATTGGTGTCCATCCGCTCTAAATGACCGAGCCATCTGAGTCTCTGGACCTTGACCCTTCTGGCTAGGTTCATGTCATTGTGCAACCCGTAAAGTTCGCTGTTATATCTTCTTCGCCATTCCCCTTCAATGCACACGGAGCCAAAGATGACCCGAAGAACTTTCCTCTCGAAACAGCCTAAGGCACTTTCATCCGATTTTGTCAAGGTCCATGCTTCTGCACCATACAGCAGGACTGGGATGGTGAGTGTGTTGTACAATTTTACCTTAGTTGCTCGAGAGAGGGCTTTTCTACTCAATTGCTTTCTTAGCCCAAAGAAACAGCGATTAGCAAGAGTTATTCTTCGTCTGATCTCGGCGCTGGTGTTTATACATTTGCTTGGGTCGTCATCAGTGTATCCGTCTATTTCCGAGACCTGTTTTTGCTTCGCAACTAAATTCTTTTCTCTAGTGTCCGTAACTTAGTGGTTAGGTGCGTTGGCTGCTAAGCAGAACGTCGTTGGTTCGAGTCCTACTCGTGCCCATAGTTTTTATTTAATCTTTCACGGGCCCTGGCTCTTGCGAAGAACTGACAAAACTTCCAGGAGTATCATCTGTCATGAAAAAGTGCTTCTCAACTTTGCCGTTCGGAATCGGCGTTAAACTGTAGGTCCCCTCAAATCTTCACCCGCACCTCGAGAATTGTTGATGAGAGTTAGCCACTTAGGCCTTGGCTCTTCAGGAGCTATCGCGCCACTCTATTTAGTCGGGAACTCACCCCGACGTACAACCCCCAACCTGGAGTACCAGGTACTTGATGTGACTCCAAGTGCAAGAGCCGGAAAAATCGCTCCTTTTACGGCCTGGGCTTCAAATAAGTCGAAGTAGCCCGTAAAGGTGTTCACCAAGTAGTTCGGCCTAACTGGAACTGAAGACGCCACCGTTGATTCTAAAAAATGAAATTCATTCGCTGCCGTCCCTCGATGGGACTGCCTTGGTGGGAACACTCCTTCGTTGTGGGGTAATTAGCTGTAACAGCCTACTCCGCTTCGACCTGTCGACCATGGCAGGCCGCCTTCTGCGAAAACAAGTTTCGCGATCGCATAGCTCAAAGCTTCATAGAAGTAGTTACTGTAAGTCGCTCCGCCACGTCAGGGCTTACCCCATGGAGGGGTACTTTTGGACACTACATTAATTATTTCAGTCGTTGAAAGATTTGAACAGTTAAATGACTATACGGAATATTGGTCTTTTTTGTACAACGTAAAACAGATTCTGGAAAAAGATTGAAATTATATTTAGACTCTAAATCAGATATAAATGGGTCTATATGTTGTGTGATGAGCTCATAAGTCTGAAATATTGTTTGCCTGATCAGAGTGTGGCTACCCATGTTTTTGTTTTTAGTTTTATCAAAGATCGCAACTTATAAGAACTGTATCCAAATGCATGGATAGCAATGCGCATATTATTAACTATACCTGTAACGGTTGCCAGTGGGGAAGGGAGTTTTTCTAAGCTAAAGCTAATAAAAACCTCTCTGCGATCGACAATATCGCAATCCTGATTGACAAACTTGGCAACTTTGTCAATCGAAAATGAAATTACTGAAAACCTCGATTTTGATAAAATAATATAACAGTTCATCGATAGAAAGGCTAGAAAAGTCAAATTTTATTAGTTTTTGTTTTTAATAAAGGGTTATTATATCTTTTTCCTCTTTTCATATGGGTTTGAGTTGCAGTTAGAGGGCGCCGCCGTAAAAATCTCGCCCAGGGCGCTGGTAGTACTTAAATCGACACTGGCTCCAACCATAATTTTTGTTTGGTTTAACTATTAAAAAAGGCTTTTTATCGATTGTTAACAACTGCTTTAAATATGTACCCTTATTTAAAACGATACGAAGAATCTCAATAAGTACCTTTTACTTATAAAATATCCATCAAATGTTTACTATCATTTCCGATATGAAAACTCTTCCTACAGCCTTTTTTTAACAAACAACTGTCTGTCATGATAATCTTGCAAACATTTTTATTTGTATTTTGTACAAAACGTGTAGGTATAGATTCTAATAAGCCAACCATCGATATTGTTCCTTGTACTCGTATATTCCTAACGATATCTTTTTAGATGACCATCGGGACCCTTTTTAAAAAAAAAATTAAAAAAAAAAGGAAAAAACTAAACGACCGATGACGACCCACGACGCGACGACGTGAGGTACAGACACTCAGAATATATTATTAGCACTTTAAAAACAGAAACTCTTAGCGTGTCCATGCGACTCGGGTAGGTCGTGGTGCTGTAGGAGTCGTTTATCAGTTGTCCTAAGTAAACAATTTAAACAGTTTTCGTTTACCGCCTTTCTAAATAAAGATACTTTTAGGAAGAATGTATTTTAAACAAATGTTAAACGTGCAAAGTGAACGTAGCTTATTGTGTATGGTTGCAACTTGCAACTGGAGGGTCTATCTGATTTTACCAAGAAATTCACGAAGAAAATAAAATAAATAAGATAAATGCATGATGAAATGGAAATGAAAAGGGAAATTAATGTTTGCGTTATTTAAGCAGAATGATTTGTCAATTTGAGATAAAAATCGAAACATTTTTCTTCAAAAGACAAATGTGATAAAATAATTTCAATTTCAACTCTCCAAATTATGTATGTTCCAACGAAGTGTAACGAACAAAGCGAAACATAAAAATTTCCTAGACTTTTTGTTAAATATTGAAAATGATTTTAAAATAAGTCTCCTTAGACACATTTTGATTAAGCGGCATAATTTAATTTCAATATGACACCAAGTCATCCACGTCGTTCGTCGTCATGTATCGGTGCATTTCCACTGTTTGTCATCAAATGCTGTCGGTATTCGGTACGTGTATACAATTTGATATTTTTCAAAACACTTGAGTTTGTTTTGCTATCAAAGCCATTTTGTCATAGAGGCATAGTTGAGAATTGTATATTTTTGATTAATAAGACAACAATGCCTGATAGATGTGTACCCTTGCTTCTGTTGTTTTTTTTTTTTTAAGGTTTTCAAACTGTTTGTCAACAAAGTATTGATTGATAAGCATGATATAAAAGTGTACGTGCACATTCAGAGGATAACATTTTTTAGTCCCCTATAAGATCTTTGGAATACAAACAGAAGATCGTCATTACGCTGTGCTTATCCGCAGTTACCTGATCTTTATGCCTGGAAGTTCCAGCTTATTGATTGGTCGTCTCGAACCTAAGGGCTGCAAAGAGAAGACTTTCTGGACTGGATTGTTGTCGTCTATTCGCTCGATGTGACTGAGCCAAAGTAGTCCTCTTTTCTTGGCTTTCTGGACTACATCAACATTTTATTTTTTTTTATAATCAACGCGCACACAAGGGCTTTTTTCATTTCCCTTTATATGCCAAGAGCACAGTGTGAGTATTAGGGAAAGGATAGAGGATGTAAAAGGAGATGTCGGTGAACATTGGTTTTGAATTCTTGAATATTGCCATCGCTGGGGAAGACAGAGCGTGGAAGCGAGTTCCACATTCGCGTAGTACGGCTTAAGAACGATTCTCTGTACGTGACAGAGCGTCCTAAGTTGAGCTCAAGGGTGAACTGATGGGCATTCCTGGAGGCGCGGGTATTACGGTGGAATATCTTAAGGGGAGGAATGCAACTGGCTATTTCACTAGAGCATATACCGTTGAAGTAACGGTAAAATAGAGTGAGGCATGTGACATTACGCCGATGTTCGAGCGATGTAAATGACTCGACTATGGTATGATCTCCAATCATCTTGAATGCTCTTTTTGTATACTATCCAGAAGACGTAAGTATGTCACTGGAGCCAGACATGACAGTTATACTCAAGTTTAGCACGTATGTACGTTTTGTAGATGATAGCCAGATCAGAAGACGAACAAAATTTCTTGCATCGTCTTAAGAAACCTTAACATCTTGCGGCATTTTTGGCGTCATCGCATATGTGTTCATTCCATAAAAGGTGAGTCAGTAATGCACATACCGAGAATCTCGAGATGTTTGGTCTCATTGATGCAGTGGCAGTGGAGGTATACCTCGCTTTAACGATACAAGACAGCATTGAGTTTTCGAAGCACTAAACTTTTCATGATTTCGTTTTCCCCATTGTACAATGCTGTTTAAGTCAGCCGTTGCGTTCCAC
This sequence comes from Sphaerophoria rueppellii, assembly GCA_920937365.1. Taxonomy (NCBI): domain Eukaryota; kingdom Metazoa; phylum Arthropoda; class Insecta; order Diptera; family Syrphidae; genus Sphaerophoria; species Sphaerophoria rueppellii. The sequence goes on from CAKKXW010000001.1 coordinate 38,387,279, forward strand.
ACCGAAGGGAGGGATGTGAGTCTGGAAGAATAGAAAGCTAAGTGTTCTATCTTAGCGAAATTATTGGATAGAGTTACAGACAGATCATTAATGAAATGAGAAAGAGGGTTGGTGACAAAACGGAGCCTGGGGCTCACCAGTATTAATATTGTAGTTTTCAGATTTGAAAACGTCCAATACAACTTGTATTGAACGAAAGAAAGTTTCTAATACAAGAAGAAGTTATTCATCGATACCGAAGGCACGCATTTTCGATAAAAGAGCAAGATGCCAGACTTATCAAATGCCTTTGAATATCAGTGCACATCTTACTTTTCCAAACGATGTAAAAATTGTGCCACTGTTCGGTGAGATAACCATCACCAGTGGCCTTTGCTGCGAAAGCCGTACTGCCGGTCATTAAGAAGCTTACGGTCTTCGAGATATTTCTTAAGCTGATAGTTTATCAGCGTTTCCATGACCTTAAAAGAAGGACGTAGTGCAATCGGACGGTAATTGAGGGACAGAATTGACAAGAACCTCTCAGAGGCACCACTCGGGAAATATGTACTCGGAAACATGTTTCCTTTCTAAATTTCCAGGTCCATGATTTTACCTCCCATTTTTTTTACAAACGACCAACAATTCTTATGCCTTTGAGACATTGCAGAATTTTTGCCTTAATTTTGGTCATCTTGCACACCTCGAACAGTTCGCCGTCGAACCTTCTTTTCGACTTGAAATTCATTGGTCTTTTCCAGGATTTATCTCAGTGTGAATATATGGTCTATCGTTGTGTCTAAGTGGTCTCGCTTCTTTTTCGTCCATAACTCGCTCAACATAACGTGCATTTAGCAGCTGCTGGAAGTGCTGCTTGAATACATCTACAATGCCTTGTGCTTCGGTGACAGGGTTTCTTTCTCTGCTTCGAAGAGCCTGTTTCCAATTCTAGAACCCAGAAGCTAATTGCTTCGATCATTTAAAGAATCGTCAGGTGTTGTTCTTGGCACGTGACACTTCAAGATCTTTGAGTAAGACTAGTAGAATAGACTCTTCTTCTCGTTTAAAAAGCCGGATCCGATGCTGAAAACAATTAAAACGTTGTTAAAATGTTCGTCAGTAAAATTTTCATTTAAACAAAAAACCCGCTAAGCTTATAGTGTTGCATGTCTGATGCATGTTGTCTGAACTAACCATCTATAATAAAAATGTATCACTCGCTCACTCTCGCATCATCCAGCCATCATCATTGCCAAACCAATTAATTTCAATTAAAATCAAGAAAACGGTCAATAAATTTACATCCAATTATTATTAATATTTGCAGCTGCAAAAAAAATCAAACAATGAATTGACTCTTTTTCTTATATAACAAGTGCAACAAATAGTCAAAACATTGTTGTTCAATTTTTTCCACAAACATCACGATCTTGCGTATCGTTGTTTCGTTATAAAGTTAGCATATCTATAAACGATGCATAGAGACGTGTGAGCCCATAAATCAAATACCTTACTTTTGTGCATATAAAAATGCAAAATTAGGTCTTTGACAAATGGTAAAAACAAAACCTCACAAATTATTCATTTCACTCACACTGTCACAACAATCACATGTAGTGAGGTATGTTACAAATCCCAGCCAATTGCTGCTATTTTGTAGCACAAATGATGATGACAACGAATGTTGAACGCAATGGTCAGTCGGTCAGTCAACGATCGCCAAACAAACAAAGAAATGTCAAAATCATTGGTCATCGCATCGATTTTAACGATCGCATCTAATTTGTATCGTCGTACCACACTCCCCGCCGCCGCCGGTTGAGGATTGTGTGTAAATGTTTGTTACTTCATCATAGTTGGTATTGAGTTTCAAACTATTGCAACCAAAACGAACGCATCTTTAGCAACCGATTGTGCCAAATTAGTGCGGACATTCGGCTGTAGGTATAGATACAAATTTGCTTAAAGATTCATGTTGCATATAGGGAGCACCTATTTACGTGAGAAATGTTTGGTATACAAATTAAAGTTGTGGTCCGGTGTGTTTTTTTTTTTTTACTTTTATTTTTGAACACCTTTTTCGAGTTGGCCTTGAACAGCTTTAATGAAATGTTAATATATTCGTCGCTTGGCTGTTGCTTGGCCGTGGTAGTGTTGCGTAAACGCAACTTTTTTGGTAACTGGTCTTGCAAGTTGGGGATTTCGACGATGGATGATGATGACACAGACACAGACACCGAAAGATGTTGTGGCTGGTACTTAAAGGTTGCAGTTTTTTTTTTTGGGAGTATCAAAAGATGTTACAATTTCGATTTCGTTATTATGAAATATTTCCAACCGTCGCGTAGCTGAGCTACTAAAATAACATGTCGGCAGCGGCATGAGGTAAAATTATAAAAGCCAATATAGGATCTCCGCATCAGAGGAAGAGTCAAGAAGGGAATACCAATCAGCTAGTCAAAGAGTCTAAGCCTTTACGAAATATGCCTTTATGCGTTTGCATTCGCTTTTTTTTGTTTTGTTATGCCTTTCGCTTATCCGTTCTGTGTTGATTTCATTGAATTTTAATTCTCACACAGAATAAATCGACATCCAGGGTTCAAAACAACATTGTAGAATTTTAAATGTCCCCGCAGCTATTAATATGTATGTTTGTGGTAAGGAACGGCCAGCAACACCAAAGTTGCTATACGTATGTATACATGTCTATTTTTCTTATTCTATAATTTAAATGCATTAACATTTTGTTTACGATTTTCTTAGTACCGGTTGTTTGGTTGTGAATACAAATTTCTGCTGTTAAAGAATCAACATTGTTGTTGGCTTTGTGGCTTCTGTTGACGATGATGATGATGAGTACTGTGACTGTGAGTTATGCACAAGAGCAATAAATCTATGACTCCAACAACCAGGAGAATATATTTGAGTGCGAGAGCACACAGGCACGTTTAAGGAAGGGGATCCTAACTCATAACCAAAATTTAGAGGAACCTTAACTCTATTAAAATTAAAGGTTCAAAATTTACTTAATTAAACCATAAGTACACGTGCAGGACGTTTGGAAATATGCATTTTCGTTATTTGAAAGGTCAGGACCCCTTTAGAATAAATATTTGGCTGCGCGCCTGCGCGATATGTTCTCAAAGTGTGTGACTTGGATGAGAATTGACAAAATCTACAGCGAATATTCTTTGCTGCGATTGTGACTTGGGTATCGGACTTACCTATGAACAAAATGACACTAAATACTGAACTGGACATATAAGAGCTTACATATAAACAAACGCTTATACACATAAAGAATGTAATAATAATTTTAACGTTGGGATAAATGTCAGTAGGTATACTTCGTTTTGTGACTCTGGTTTGGCTCGCTTGCTGGATTTATGACTTTTCTGTTGTTCAGAGTTTGAGGATGGAATGCCAAAATATTGTTTGACAACGAAATAATGTTCAAAAATAAGAATAACAAACTAATATATGACCGAATAAAGAAAAAAGGCAAAATCGAAAGTGAATGTTAAACAGAGTTTCTGATGCCCTTATATTATTTTGTGAGCCTTTGTTTTGCTCCAATAATAATTATGCTGTTGTTTTTTTTTTTTTTTTAATGAGGAACGTTACGAATCTGAATCGTGAGTCCTTGAAATGTGATCTTTTTTAAACTATCCAGCAGCACTTGTTTTTCGGAAGATCGTTTTTCAATAAGGGAGGCATAGTTGGAGAGCCTCTGTTTGCTTTTTTCATTATCGGGCAAACAATGCTGAGGTCCAGTTCATCGGACATGCTCTCTTCCGTCCATTTTCTGCAGATGAGCTGGTGCTTGCTCCTTATCAAGTCATCGCCAGCTGCTTTGTAGAATTCACCAGTGATTCAGTCAGCTCCTTCGGCTTTGTTGGTTCTAAGCTAAGTGCTATCTTCACTTCTTCAAGGTCGGGTAGACGGAAATGTTGGCTTGCGTGTGTCGTCATCACATCATTGAAGAATCTACAGAAGTAGTTTTTTCATTTCCTCAGCGATGACCGTGCCTCTACTACGATATTTCAATGTTGATCTATCAGTTGCTTGGAAAACTTGAGTCTGTCGTTTTACCTCTTGGTAAAACTTTTCATACTCTCTCTTTTTCTTTCTGAAAAGCTTGTGTTCTTCTCTCCTATTCTATTGGTAGAGTTCTCGAGCTTTTCTCGTTCTCCTGTGCAGCGCTGCTTCATATGCTTCTTCTTTGGAACCAGAGGATTGGTTTTGCTGGCTGTGTGAAGCCCAGGAAAGTAGAGACAGCACCCCTAATGAATTCCTGACAGACGTACTAACTGGCATGTCTTCAACAGACAAATTATTAAGAACATAGGTCAGCTAAGTACTGATACAAAACATAATACAGATAGTTTAGATCAATTGACTGTGGAATTCACGGGAATTCTACGGAATTGCTTTGACAAAAGTTGTTCACTCATTTTAACGGCGAAAAAAAAACAATAAAACGCCCTGGTGGACTGTTGAGCTCACCAACATTAGAAAAGAAACCAGAAAACTTTTCAATCGGGCAAAACGCACTAGAGAAGAAAGCGACTGGGAAAGCTACAAAATCATTCAAACTAAATTTTAAAACTGAAACTCAAAGAGGGAACAAACCATTCGGCGGGACTAAGGAAAATATTCTCCACAGTAACCTTACCAACGGGTTCCTCAAAAGGACCCAACAACCAATGGTCACGTAGAACCAACAGATTTCAGACCTATCAGTCTAAGCTCTTTTGCATATTAATCGCTATGCATATCTGCAGATACCTATATCACCATTTCAACAAGCCTATACTAAAAAAGCAGAAGTGTAGCAACAGCCCTACTCTGTGCAGTCATCAATAAATAAATAAATAAAACAATAGAAAAAACACCCTTGCATCAATAGAATGAAAATACTTGGAAGAAATTGGGCGCCGAATACTAAAATAATTATGTGGATGTATTATGTATACAATTGTTAGACCCAGAATGGCAGTTTGGTTTGGTGGCAAGCTCTGGAGAAATCCACGAACTTAAAAACCATTACCAAAGTACAAGGAACTGCATGCCCTAGCGCACTACGGGGTTGATCAGGACTACCCTATTACAGCGGGTCTCGAAGCGATCCTAAACCTCACCCCAATAGACTTATTTGTACAAGAATCGGCAGCAAACACCACTCTTCGACTTAGTCAAACCAACATTCTTACAAAATAAGTTGGCAACATCGTTTTTACCGATTACATGACCCCTTACTTTAACTTCAATAAAATCTTAATTACTTGCTTCCCCAATAGACAGGATTGGAAAAACAGTGTCCCTTACACTAATGAATCGAATTTTACCATCTTAACTGATGATTCGAATATGATTACTGGAGTAGGGGCAGGGTTCTACACAAAAACCTAAACCTTACCGGTTCATTGTCTCCCCGACCATAGCACTGTCTTCCAAGCCGAGATTTTTGCAGTGAAAAACGCTGTTAATCTAAATATCCATGATGGCGTTGATAGCCAAGCAGCAATAAAAGCGATCTCTGCCACTCAAACCCAGTCAAAGCTTGTTCTTGGTATCCAGCATAACGTAATGCTCTGCTGAGTTCCCGGTCACAGTGGTGTGCCAGGAAACGAAAAAGCAGATGATTTTGTAGAGAAGGCTCAGTACTTGATTCCTCTCTCGACCATAAGTCCATAACATCAGAATACCTCAATACATATTTAAACGAAATATTAGTAACAATATGGATCAGATAGAACCGCGGTAACAACAGGAGACTCTGGCCGTATTAGGACAAGAAAATCCGATAGGATCTTGCTTCTTAAAAACCCTTCCTAAGATCCCTCATAAACGCGGCAGATTCTAGTACTAGAAGAATTGAACTATTTGAACTCCCAGGCAATCACCTACTGAACTTTGTCAAGTCCATCAAATGGCTCTGCCAAGCAAAAAATACATAGGTTAAAAAACTTTTTCAAATATTACAATTACAAGGGATTTACATTGATGTAAGGTAACAAAACCAACTGTCAGTCCGTATCACCTAACATAACCTGCCGAACTAAGCCGCTGGAAACGTTTTGCTAAGGAGCATGCACCAGCTTGTCTGCAAAATTTGGTCGGAGAAAAGCATGCCCGATGAATCGTATGCCCGATCGTATGCCCGATCCTCAAAAAAGGACATGCTCTGAACTGCACTAACTACAGAGGTATAAGTCTCCTTAAAATCGCATATAAGCATTTGTCTTCCGTGCTGTGTGAACGTCGGAAGCCCTTCGTCAACAACCTAAAAGGTCCTTATCAGTGTGGCTTCAGATCCGGAAAGTCCACCATCGATCAAATATTCACCCTGCAGCAGATCTTGGAGAAGACCCAGGAACTTCAAATCGATACCTATCACGTTTTCATCGACTTCAAGGCCGCATATGACAGCGTCTATAGAGACCAATTTTATAGAGCTATGTCCGAAACGGAAACTCTTCCGTCTATGTAAGATGACAATGGAAAACACACGCTGTTCCATCATGGTCGGAAAAAACCTAACTGTCAGTGTAGCGTTTGTGAGTCTTGAAACCAGGAAGATGAGTCTAGCGGTTAACGAGGGCAAGACCAAGTTAATGCTGTCGACAAAAAAGGACTACCAACATCGACGTCTTGGAGCAAACTCCAACATAGACAGATTTAACTTGGAGGTAGTTAAGGACTCTGTCTACCTGTGATCCGCTATCAACTCAGACAACAACACCAGCGCTGAAATCAAACGAAGAATCACTCTTGCCAATCGCTGCTTCTTTGGACTTAGAAGGCAATTGACTAGTAAAGTCCTCTCCCGAGCAACTAAAGTGACACTCTACAAAACCCTCATCATCCCGGTCCTCATGTATGGTGCAGAGACATGGACCATGACAACATCTGATGAAAACGCTTTGAGCTCCTTTGAGAGAACAATTCTTCGAGTGATTTTTGGTCCTGTCTGCGTTAATGGAGAATGGAGACGAGGATTTAACCAAGAACTGTACGAGCTGTACAGTGACACTGACCTAGCCAGAAAAGTTAAAGTCAAACGACTTAGGTGGTTGGGTCATGGGAAATAATACTCCGGCTCGTAGAGTCTTCGAATCCAACCCGGAAGAACGTCGCAAAAGAGGAAGACACCGACTCAGGTGGAGTACACAGGTTGTAGAGGACCTGAACCAACTTGGCGTGCGAAATAGGAGACAGCTAGCTAGGGACGGAACTTGCTGGAGAAGTTTGTTGCGTGAGGCCCTGGTTTGACCTGGATTGTAGCGCCACCATAAGTAAGTAAGTAACGTTCAAGGGCCTTCGTTAGTCGTTCGACTGCACGTGGTCTGTTTAAAAATCTAACATTTCACATGCAGATCCCAGAACTTTGTCTTTATTTCGTTTGCTTGGTTCGTCATCAATAAATCCGTCAGTACGCGAGAATTGTTATTTCTGGATTACGATAGTTTTCGTATTATTTAAACAATTTAGAAAGAAGTTAACTTCTGCTACTGTGTGGTTGAGTCGCTGACAGACAATCAACATCCAACCTGATCTCTTTACGCCTGTCGACAATACAGGAGTAGTTTCGTGGATAAAGGGATCAGAAGAGGCCTTACCCGTGACAATGAATTAATAACAACTGCTGCCATAAGAGTAGTCCACAGTTATAACCTAAGGGCTATGGTTCACATAAAGCTTCTTAGATGTGTTCAAAATAAGAAAACTGCGTATCAAGCAACTTAATGGAATTTGGTAACATATAAGAAGAACAGCTGGAAGTCTAAAAAGGACATGGTTCAGAAATTAAATTCGAGGAGGGGTCTAATGACTTCAAAAATTGTATTTACATCACCATATCGCATATTTGGAAATAAATTATTACAAACATAGGTTTTAACGTCCCAAAGAAAAACTTCCATTGGATATCCAAAGAAATGAAATAGATTTCCACTCTTTCCTAATCTAAACTAAAACTAACTCACAAAATTACTGTTGAATATTTAAAAAAAAACAAATTAAATCTGAAGGTTGACATTTAAATTAAATTAAGAAAGCCGTCCTATCCTACCAAACCGGATACTCGAAAATATGTTTATCAAATTTTGTATCAACAATCGTTTAAAATTTACCTTCCTAAAGGTTATGTTTATTTCATTTTGACAATAAAAAAATAAGAAAACAAACAAATAGAAGGAAAAAATGCTCCGATAACAAGTTCCCTTCCTTCTATTTGATTTATATAAATATGTAGGTATGTACATTTCATAAAATGAGTTGTGCAAGTCAGTTTAAATTAAGTCAACTCCGATATTAGACTTCTG
>CAKKXW010000001.1:38396084-38527041 GCA_920937365.1 Sphaerophoria rueppellii
CAGTACAAATTAATAGATAACCTGTAGTTTTCCTTGATCAGGGTGTTGACGTTTTTAATCGACGACTTCAGTGTCCTAATCTCCAGGTCGTTCGAGTCTGTAAATCGTCTGTACAAGTTTTTAAGTCTTGCCAGTAGTCCGCTTTTCTGTCTGTGCAGTTAAAAAAAAAAAAAAAAATATGTATCATGTATACGTGATTCTGTTTTTGATTCCGAATTCAAATTTCGGAATCGTTTTTTGTTATTTACAGAAGAAGAACTGTCATCTTGTGCCAAGAGAACGAAACCAGAATCGTTTGGAATGGTTCCGGACAACTAAAAATAAACGCTATTACACTTATGGCGTTTTTAATTGGCAATCTGGAAGTAAAAAAAGCATTCTGAAAGCGTTCAATTGGGCAAAAGTGACAGTTCTGATTCTGAAAAGAAGAGAATTTCCCTTCTGATTTCAAAAACAGAATGCTTCTTTTTCGATTCCAGATTGCCAATTAAAAACGCCATTAAAGAACTTCCAAACCTTTACAAGTGATTGATAACGACAATCTTCTTGACGTAACATCTGTCAAATTGTTAAGTCTGTTTTACCAGGCCACCATGGACGGATATCGTTCAACAATACAAGAACAAATTGTTTTATAAAAATTGGTGGCAATGTAGCCGAGGTAGGTTACCAGAACCCGTGGTATGATATGATGAGTGCGCGTTATTAAAAGAGAGACGGAAAATGCACGTTTGCAGATGCTGCAACGGAAAACAAGAGCAGCAAGAGAAGAATACCGAACAAAAAGGAGAAATGAGAAAAAGACCCTGCGAAGGAAGAAAAGAGCATCCGCAGTTTCTCAACTCAAAGATCTAGAAGAGTCTCGGGCAAAGAACAACACCCGGCGTTTCTTTAAAAGGTCGAAGCAATTAGCTTCTGGTTTCAGAACCGAGACACAGGCTCTTCGAAACAGTGAAGGAAACCTAGTCACCGAAGCACAGGGAATTGTAGATGTTTTTAAGCAGCACTTCCAACAGCTGCTAAATGCGCAAAATGTCGAGCGAGCTAATGACGAAAGAGAAGCAAGACCAGTCAATGAAGACCCAGCCTAGCCCCCAGCAGAAAAGAGGTAGAAAGAGCCATCCAAAAGCTTAAAAATAACAAGTCCGCCGGGTCGGATGGCATACCTGCGGAACTCTTTAAATATGGAGGAGGTGTTTTGATGAACCGCATGCACCAGGTCATCACCAAAGTGTGGGAGGAAGAATGCATGCCCACTGACTGGTCGATAAGCTCCATAATGCCCCATCTACAAAAAGGCGATCCGATGTCATGCAAAAACTACCGTGGCATATCACTGCACTTAATGTTGCATACAAAATCCTATCCAACGTACTGTGTGAGCGTCTTAAACCTTTCTGCAACACAATAATCGGCACGTACCAGTGTGGCTTTAGGCCAGGCAGAACAACGATAGACCAAATATTCACACTGATACAAATCTTAGAAAAGACCAACGAATTTCAACCGAAACCCATCATCTTTTTATCGACTTTAAAGCTACGTAAGATAGCATCCACCGCAAAGAGCTTATGATGGCGATGTCTGAAGTCAGGATCCTATAAAAACTGATCCAGATGTGCCGCATGACGCATAACAATACGCAGTGCAGTGTGCTAACTAGTAACAGCTCATCCGAGTTATTCCAAACATGCGCAGGGTTAAGACAAGGAGATGCGTTGTCATATGACTTCTTCAACATAGTCCTGGAGCAGATAGTGCGCAAGGCAGGTGTGAGCACGGCAAACACTATCTTCAACAAGTCCACCCAGCTCCTAGGCTATGCGGACGACATTGACATCATCGGTCGATTCAAGAGAGCTGTGCTTGAGGTATTCACAGCGATTGAAGACAGGCGAAACTCGTTGGTCTTGAAGTGAATGAGGACAAAAAAAAGTTCATGCTATCAACAAACAAAGCAACATCTGTCCACCGCAAAACGTCACTGTTGGTAGCAGCGATTTCGAGGTAGTTAAGGAGTTCACCTACCCTGGAACAAACATCAATCCCACAAATGACACCTTAGTAGAGATCCGAAGAAGAATTACCCTAGCGAACCGCTGCTGCTTCGGGTTGGTCAAAGAATTGGGTTCAAAACTCCTCACTCGAAAGACAAAGTGTCTGCTATACAAAACTTTGATTTTATCAGTCCTACTCTACGGCGCGCGCCGAGTGCTGGACGATAAGTAAAAAAGGGGAATTGATACTGGGCACTTTGAGAGAAAAATTCTTCGACGGATTTTCGGTCCCGTATGCGACGATGGCGAATGGAGAAGAAGGTTCAACCGAGAACTGCATGAGCTGTACCAAGATGTGGATGTAGTCCAGAAGGCCAAGAAAAGACGACTACATTGGCTCGGAAACATCGAGCGATTAGACGACAACGCTCCAGCCAAGAAAGTCTTCTTATCCCAGCACCCAGGTTCGAGACGACAAAGAAGATCGAACCGTAGGTTCGTGACTGCGGATGCCAGAGCGCTTGGTTTCGGCGACTGGAGAGTGCATGCAAGGGACCGTTCGCGATGGAGGGCTACAGTATCTTGAGATCCTTCATGGATTGTGAGCCGTATAAGTAAGTAAGTAAGTATGTGAATAAATGAGAAAAACAGCAAAAAAAAAAGAGGTGAGGTCCACCGGATTGTTGAGCAAGTATAAGTAAAAACACCAATACTTTTACAACATTTCGCTCATCGGAACTCCTGAAGAGCTCAACAGAGTGCATCGCCCGTATGAATGGATTCGCGCCACAAATCTGAACTTTTTTCAACTTTGTCACGCGACTAGTCTGATATTTCCATACAAATTTCAGCTGTCAATTTCGTCTTTGGGCGAAGGGCGATGCATTCTGTTTCGCTCTTTATCAATTTCAATGCTGAATATAACAAGACAAGAGACGACTACCTTGTTTCTTCTTGGGGCAAAAGACCTCAACCAACTTGGGGTGTGAAATTGGTAAGACTCAGACTTAAATAATTTCATTAAATATGACTGAAGTTGCTTAGAATACTTACTTACTTACTTATGGTGACGATACAGTCCAGGTCGGACCAGGGCCTCACCCAACAAACTTATCCAGCCAGCTGGGTCCTTAGCTAGCTGTCTCCAGTTTTGCATGCCAAGTTGGTTCAGGTCCTCTACCATATGTGTGCTCCACATGAGTCGCGGTCTTCATCTTCTGCGACGTCCTTCCGGGTTGGATTCGAAGACTCTACGAGCCGGAGCATCATTTTCCATTCGCTCAGAATGACCCAACCATCTTAGAATACTCTTTGGAAATTACCCATTAGCAGTCTACAAATCCGGACCTGTTTGGTAACAGCGTTTATATTTTACTTTGTATTCGCTGTGTGTATTCTGTTTTTTTTTTTTTTTTTCTATAAAATCACAATAATCGAGAGTTGTCCATCTTCCCGACTGTCTACTTAAAAACACACGCATCAATAAAATACACACGACGACGACGCTATCAACTTAAAACATTCAATATCAAAATCTTGCATACATTTACTAAACAAACTATAAAATAAACTTAACACGAAATGTCCATATAGCCGAAAGGTGTTGGAACATCCTGTTCACTTTCAAGTTTTATTTTTGAATTCTTGTTAAACTGGTATTGTTTTTGATAATAATTAAAAATAATAATAAATATTTAATTTTTAATTAATATGCAACGGGATTCAACAATCGATATAAACAGAGTGCTGTTGATCAAATTTTAAGAACTGGTTGCACTCTCAGTTGCTTTGTATGCGATTTGAAACACACAGAATAAGATTGGCGTAATTATCTTAAATATTTTAAGACAGCCAAAACCCTAAGAACTTTAAATTGTGGCTACAAGTAAAGCTTGTCTAAACTCTGTCTTCTACTCAATTTCCGGACATCGACTCTTATTGAAGGGCAACCAGTTCTTCATAGAAAATTCTTTCCTTATACTTTGTAGTCGATTGTTAGGGCAAAGAGTTAATAATCTTATTAATATGCATTACTTTGAACTTCTGGTTTAATAACGTTTGCCAAAAAGTTATTAAGCCTTTGGTCTCACAAATTCAGGCGTGGCTTATTATACCTACATACATACACGTACATACTCTTTTGGTACCATTTTTTCGTCAAAGTTTTGCAGACTTGTAGGTTGTTGTTTTTCTGGAATGAATCCAAGTCAGAGTCTCGCAATGTTGCAATTTGCACAATGTTCGACCACCTGGGTTTAACAGAGTACAAAACAAATAAATACAAAACATGTTTAAAATCACAAGAAAACTTGTGAATTGGCATTAATATTACCAAACTGCTTTTTATCAAACCTCGTCTTCTACAACAACTGAGGCGGCGGCGCGACGACCGACGCACGGTGGCAGAGCCGTCGAAGCTGATGACGTGCGTTGTATGTTTAACCATGCAACGTGCTATGCATCCAACACGGATGCATAATTTAGCCTTCATTTTCCCACATCAACATCACCAGTACAAAATTATTCGAAAAAAAAATACACACACCGCGACACCAGACAATTACCAATTTCAAGACTTCGCATTAATTTTCACAAGTCAATTCATTTATTTGTTACCCTCTTTGTGTTGCGAGATCTCTGCCAATTTTGCCACAAGTAGTTGCTAGCTGTAGTTGTTGCAGTTGAGTCAGCCTAAAAATCTTTGTCTTAAGTAACAAAGACTCTGTTCGAGGAGAGTAAAGTTTATCAGGGCGACATGAACTTTGCAATTATTACAATAATGTGGACGTTGTTATCCATCAGCGGATACTCATATCAAGCGTACGCATTTGGTGTGCTCAAAAGGGTGATAAAAGGGTGTTCTGAACCCTTTAAAAAACCGGTTTAAGACTTTAATTACGAGCGGCATTAACATTTAAATTAACATTAACATTACCATTAATATTAACATTAACATTAACGTTAACATGAACATTAACATTAAAATTAACATTAATATGAATATTTACATTCACATTAGCATTAACATTAACATTACCGTTAATATTAACATTAACATTAACATTAACATTAACATTAACATGAACATTAACATTAATATTATACTAACATTAACATTAACATTAACATGAACATTAACATTAAAATTAACATTAATATGAATATTTACATTCACATTAACATTAACATTAACATTACCATTAATATTAACATTAACATTAACATTAATACTGAAAAAAAAGACTAACGATTCACGTCAGTAAATAAAACTATTCCGACTCTTTTGGGAACACCCTATTAAAGCGACAAAAATACGAACAACTTCTCAAAAAGTAGTTATGACAAAAAGTTACAAAATAGTCAAACCACTCTTTTTTCTTTCCTTTTTTTCCAAGCTATTACGGCAACTACAGATGCAAACTGGCAACAGCAGTACCAGCAGACTCATTTTCATTTTCAGCTCAAAAACACAGACAATCCGGTGTTGCTGAATGTTTGCTTGCTAGAGTAGTAGCGCAAAAGAAAACGAAAGTTCACAACGAATGATGAAGACGACGACGCACGGACAACGACGAAGACGCCGCCGCCGCCGAGATGAGGTTTTTATTTTCATTTTGATCGTTGTATTTTTTGTGGCTTCAGGCTTCTAGACTTTTTTTGCCTATGAGACGTGCCGGCTGCTCCATTATAACATCAATAATAATAATACCTTCTATTTAACTCATGGTCAAGCTTTCTTTCATTCCCATGCGCTCTGCGGCTTGGCTGATGCTTGTGCTGTTGCCTTAGCACCAACCATCATGATGGAAACAGCAACAACAACTCAAAAAACAAAATTAAACCGGCAGACAATACGCGTACGAGCAATAAATAGCAACAAAGACCAAGTCAGCATATCGGATAGCCTCTTTCGCAGGGGGAAGATGCTAGGCCGGCCAATGTTGTTCAAGTCTCCTCAGACGTTACTATTGCCAGCCGCCGCAAAAGTCTGCGGTGCACACATAACCTGACCAACCCATGGTCGCATCGCCATCACAATGCTACAGGCTACACTATTGCTAATTTCAGTTAAGCATTTGTAAATAAACAGAGTAAAAGAAACAAGAGGCAGAATCAGTCAGAAAGGTTTTGTCGAGAGCGATGAAGAAGTGGGGGCAGGGGGAACAAGAACATAGCTACAAAAGCAATAACAGAATTAAACACACAATTGAGTGAAACGCCAGTCATCTTCATAATAAAGTGTTGCCACTAGTTTTTATGACCGATTGAAGAGTTTAGAGTAAAGCTTTAGCTAGGAAATCAACTGAACAGACGGTTATAAAAATCATAGCAATACTTTGTTTTGCTTGCCCTTTCCATCCTGTCTTTAGCTTTAAATCTTTGTCAATAGATTTTCTGACATACCCAAAAAGTCGACAAAGCTGATTCAAATTATAAACATAAGCAGCCCTTTGGCTGCATGTCTTGACTCGGCGAGTATGAACGGTGGGTTAAAAGGACAAAAAGTCCCTGAGGAATGCATTAAATCACTTGTAGTGAGATTGTAACGAAGTCACATGATTTTTTAAAATGCAATATTTTCCTGAACGGAATTGAACTTATTTATACAATTCCTACTCACTTCCGTAAAATATTTATAAGTAGACTACGATCGTACTAACATCGCCTCACTACTTCAACCGAATAATACAATAGTACCTACAATTCTTAGCATTGGTAAAAGTAAAATAGTCCGGTCAGTTCATAATCAGAACTTCCCCTACCAGCGATAAGGGGTTTCCATATTTCAGTTATTTCGTCCTTTTTTACTGCCACTAGGGGCTTTGGAACCTGCTGATCAACGGTTAGTGCTGCATTCGTTCGCATTAATTGCCATCAGGGGCATTGTGCTTTCAAATCTGTGCAGATGCATTATACCAGCCGATCCGTGCCATCCGTGCATTGTAACTGCTAATCTGTGCCACCGGGGACATCGTACCTTCATATCTGCATCCACTTAGGGTATCGTCGCCGATCACCGCAACATACTGATTTTGTTCAAAGACCTGTCAGAACCTACCGGAACAGCAACGAAGGGACATCCTATAGGCATAGGTTATTTTTCAGAAAACCTAAAATTGAAGGTGGTACCTTAAACCTCAGTCTCTTAAGTTTTGCTTCAAAAAAAGGATTTTTTTTTCTTCAACATGTTCTTTTCTGTCCAGGTTTAAACTATTATTAAGTGCTCTAAACTATTGGCACTACAGTCCCTTGTGAACTTGGGCCCAATCAACAGTCTCCGCCAGCCAGCTCGGTCCCTAGCTAGCTGTCTCCAGTTTTGCACTCCAAGTTGATTGAGGTCCTCTTCCACTTGAGTGCGACGCTTGAGTCGCGGTCTTCCTCTCCACCTACTTCCATCGGGAATAGTGTCGAAGGCTTTCTGGGCCAGAGCATTGGTGTCCATCCGCTCTAAATGACCGAGCCACCTGAGTCTCTGGACCTTGACCCTTCTGGCTAGTCCATGTCGTTGTACAACCCGTAAAGTTCGCTGTTATATCTTCTTCGCCATTCCCCTTCAATGCACACGGGGCCAAAGATGACACGAAGAACTTTCCTCTCGAAACAGCCTAAGGCACTTTCATTCTATTTTGTCAAGGTCCATGTTTTTTAACCATACAGCAGGGCTGGGATGATGAGAGTGTTGTACAATTTTATCTTAGTTGCTATAGAGAGGGCTTTTCCCTTCAATTGCTTTCTTAGCCCAAAGAAACAGCGATTAGCAAGAGTTATTGTTCGTCTTATCTCGGCGCCTCCTTTACTACCTCGAAGTTGTATGCGTCTATTGTGACGTTCGTCCAAGCCGTCGCGGACGGTGTTGAGTGTCCTTCGTCGAAGACAGCATATACTTCGTTTTTCCCTCATTTACCGCTAAACCCATTTTTGCCGCTTCTGTCTCAATTCTCACAAAGGCGCCATTGACATCACGCTGTGTTCTTCCCATTATATCAATATCATCGGCGTACGCGAGAAGTTGAACAGATTTTTGGAAGATAGTGCCTCTGGTGTTGACGATGGAGTTCTGCACTATCTTCTCAAGAACGATGTAAAGAAATCGCACGACAGTGCATCGCCTTGTCTGAATCTTTTTTGACGTCGAAAGATTCCGTAAGCTCGTTGCCAACCTTGATGGAGCAGCGTGAGTTCTCCATCGTCATTTTGCACAAGCGAATGAGCTTGGCAGGGATGCCAAAACTAGACATAGCTTTATACAGTTCATCTCTGTAGATGCTGTGGTGGGTATCGATTTGGAGTTCATAGGTCTTTTCCAGGATCTGCCGCAACGTAAAAATCTGGTCGATGGTTGACTTTCCTGGCCTGAAGCCACATTGATAAGGACCAATCAGATTGTTGACGAAAGGCTTCTGACGTTCACATATTAAGGCAGAGAGGATCTTGTAGGCGATGTTAAATAGATTGATTTCTCTGTAGTTGGCGCAGTTTGGAGGATCTCCCTTTTCCAGGATCTGGCAAACAATGCTTAGGTTCCATTCATCGGGCATTAAATTTCTACTTTTATTCAAAAAACCGTCAAAAACACATAAACATAAGCACATAAAAACAGCGAACGATATTTAATCTACAAATATAAATACGTATACGCCACAGTGAACACGAATGATATAAATTCAGCCTCTTGACAAATATTGACTGAAACTTGAAACAAGAGATTTTTAAAGACAGATTTTATTTGATGAACAAAAAATTGAAAAACGACAAAACTGATTTTTTTTTAAATGCGTCTTAAACTTAAAAGGGGTCCTTTAAAGCTCTCAAAACTGTTCAAAGTTAATATTTAAAAAAAATCAAGCAGAACATGAATAACAATCTGCCGGCAACCCTATGTCACGTCTCTTCGAAATTTATTCATCGATGCTATTCCTTAACCCCTACACTATACCGAGAAGCAAAATGTAAACCTGTGTTCTGACGTTCATCTTACAATTTTATTCTAGAATTCTGCCTAACTTGATGTTCGTGCATAGACAATAACTTGATAATTTCCAATTATCATCATCATAACGATCGTTAAGACAATTGAAAAATAACTACTCGGATTCGGATTGAGCTGAGTTTATACTTGCAGATTAATGCATAACAAACCAATTGATTGAGTATAAACGATTGGATAGGAATAATAAGATTTTAATAATTTAGCGCGGGGAAATTTTCCAATGAATCGATCAAAACAAACCAAGACAACAGAGATTGAAGTTTAATTCAAAGGGATTCCAAGGAAATTGAATTCACTTTGAATAGTTCAAAGTTAATTTAAAGCTGGAACTGGTTGGAGGTTTTTTGCACTTGATTCTTTTGCATAAAGTGATTTAATGGGAAATAATGCAAATATGTTAAATGTAAACTTTTGTTGATAGAAATACCTATTTTTAGGTACTGCGTAGTGGAATCTTGTTGAGTTGGTACTTTTGACAACATAAATGAATAAAAGTGTTTCAGCGCGTGCTTTGAAACTTAGTTGGTTATCAACATTCAACCCATCTAACATCATTTCTTCGACTTCTATAAGACTTATTCAAAAATTTTACCCTTCAATCAACAGAATGGCAAAATTACTCAAGCACAAAACATGAAACCGAAAAATCCAAGTACCAAAATATCCGCTTCCCCAACCAACACTTGTCTTGTATAGGTAATGAAAAATGATTATTCGAGAGTATTTATTTAAATCCAATTAACACAAATTGTATATTCGACTTGATTGACACGTTATACCAAAAGTTGCACACCTCAAACTCAAGCCGGATTTCCATAATTCAACTGAACTGCTAATTGCAAATCAACAAATAATCTTGATTTCAAATTCTATTCATATGAGCCAGGTATACTTATAGCAGGTATAGAATTTCTTATAAACTAATGATGTGATTTATAATGTAGTTAGATACGTTTCTACATCTTTTTCTGTGTGATCATATCTCTCTATATTGGGATTCGTTAATAGTCGTTTTTTGCACATGCTGACCGATTGATAAAAATCACGTTGGTCCGATTATAACACACAACAAAACTAAACGGTTACGCCGCGAAAATAAAAAAAAAAATTATTAAGAATAGAAAAAAAAATATTATTAATTTACAAATTCGATTTGAACCAACTTGTCTGGCGGGGGTAACCGATGCGATGTCGAAAAAGAACAAGTTTGCCTTAGAAGGAGTTGAGGTTGAGGTGTTTCTGTTGACGTTGTTTGTCTGGTTCAGGGCTATACTTTGATTCGATTAGCGCCCTGTGAATGTTAGATATCCAAAAACTAGTTATAAGGAAAGGGTTTGATAGTTTTTATTTTCGGTTTAAAATGCTGTCGTGCGTATAATTTTTATAGCAAGCATATTGTTTATTGATAAGTGGTTTCACGAGCGTAGCCTTATAGGAACAAAATATTCTATTAAGTACTACCAAAGCAGCCACATCGATTTTCACACGGATTGATAAGTTAGGAGGAGCCGCTGCAGCCGACCTTCATCCGAACTGTTTAACCGCCGTGAAATTATTTTTTATGAAATTTAGTTTGAAAACATATATGAATAGGATCGCTTGCCTAACGAAGAGTGTGCCAGGCTTTATTAAATTTAACTTTATTTATTCATTTACTAACTCTTCCTTCACCCATACGTTAAAATAAAACGTCGTGCCACACCCAAGTAACAATTTATCTTGTATAAGGTCACATATTCTGTATAATCGAGATACGCTCAACATGTTACAATTTTCAGGAAGCAGAAAACACAAATAATCGTTACATAACAATAGGAAAAAACAAAAATAAATTCATAAATTTAATTTTTCCTTGTTTCTTCGAATAACTTCCATAAGACTTTACTATTGAGAATCACGGCAACACCGGAGCTGTTGAGAAATTGATGGGCGCATATTCTATACTTTAATTTATCCAATATTGTGAATTAAAACTGAACTTAAAACTATTGTGAAACTAAAATGTAAAGTAACATTTGCCTTTTGATTTTGATGGGTGGACCTGAATCCACAAATCGATGTGATTTTTAAGACTTTTGCTATAAAAATCATTGCCTTTTTTCATAAATTGATGAAACTTATTCTTTAATTGGTTTGGATTTAACACTTTACCAATAACCTTTTTTGAGAAAAACATATGAGAAACTATTGCTTGTTTAAATAAAATTGATATCAAGGACCTTATTTATTATTACCCTTTGAGAAGCTGTTGCTTCTTTTACATTAATTGTTATAAGACCTTGTAGAGATTTCATCCGAGAAGCTATTACTTCCTTAAATCAAATTAGATTTAAGGCCTTGTCATAATTGAATTTAAGAAACAATGGCTTGCATAACTATGCGCACAACGTATTTGTGTAAGGTTTTTATACAAGCACATATACTAATCAAGAATTTAGCTTCGCTTAAGCCTTAATACAAGTTTAAATTGCTACTTGGGGGGCCCCATTATTTGTTTAGCCTATGTGTACAGTAGGCTCTGAGACAAGATAAAAATTGTATGGGAGAGGGGGCCATTCCCCCGTTAAGCCAGGAGGGGCAGTTTTTTGAAAAATTGGATAATTTTTTTTTTTTTTAACTATTAAATTCAACGGCTTCATCACAAACAACGTGTTTATACTTTTCTGCAATGCCAAAAACTTGGCGTTTCCATTATTTTATTTAAATTTATTTGCTTTAAGCCGTTGATTTTTAATATTTTTTTAAAATAAGCCAATTTTCTATTTTCTAAGACTAATGAAGTACCTAGAGTACCCCGTATAGGGTATTGAGGGTTTTCAACCTTCAACAACTGAGCAGCTGGGTTTAGTACATATAGTAAATTGGCAACAACCTGTTTTCCTTTGTATATTGGAAAGTTACAACTTTCCATTCATTTATTGAGGCTGGTGATGTACTTTACGTCAAAGACTGAGCTTCAGTTCGAAACCACCAAATCACAGCCGTATCTGGCAATCAACAGGTGAACCTGGCAAATCAACGGGTGGACCTAGAAAATCACGGACAGATCCCCCGCAATCAACAGGCGGACCTGGCAAATCAACGGAAGGACCCGAAAAATCAGGGACAGATCCGGCAATCAACAGGCAAACCTGGAAAATCCAACGGATGGACCTGGAAAATCCACGGACGATCTGGCAATCAACAGGCGAACCTGGCAAATCACTGACGAATCGGAAATCTACGGACGAATCTGGCAAATCAAACAGGCAAACCTGGCAAATAAACGGGCGATCCTGGCAAATCACGGACGAATTTGGCAAATCAATGATTGGACCTGGAAAATCACGGACAGATCCGGTAATCAACAGGCAAACCTGGCAAATCAACGGGCGAACACTGCCAATCACAGACGAATCTGGAAATCAACAGGCAAACCTAGCAAATCAAACGGTAGATCTGGAAAATCACGGACGAATACGGCAATCAACATCAGATGAATTCATCAACATATGGGACGTGACATAAAGTTTTCATAAGACCCCTTACCACTGGTGAGTGGAAGCCTTATTGTTGAAAGACGACACCCGACTGATTTTTGGTCAGTCATATCTGGCCAATGTCTTTGAGTGAAACGACTGGCTGTGTATTGTAAGAACACAAAGATTAATTTCCCTTGTTTTCTCGTGATTGAATGAAGTTGGTGACCATAGCCCAAAGTTAAATACCTTCTTATCATGTATAAGCTAATGATATATTACAGGCTTTGGCAGAGCTTGGAAACAAAAATCATGAGCCAGCCGTCTCAACTCTAAACGTCTGGCCCAACAACTCTTCGCTTCACTTACTTCTTTAACTGTGATATCGGATTTTTCGCTTAAGTAAGGTGAAGCTATTAGAAACTCTATTATAAGAAGTTTACATTGAGCATTGTCAATAAATCCCATCTGCAAATATTGACTAGAAATTAAATAAATGCTTTTGAAAATAATATATGCTTATTTATACATTCTGTTTAAATAGGATATCTCTTATAATTGCTCTTCTATATTTCAGTGCAACACATTGTCCCAGAAGCTGACAAATCTTTTCTTTTTCTGATGTTTATGATTGATTTTATTGATATGTCTCTCTCAAAATATAGCAAATACTCCAGAGTTAATGTTTGCTACTTGTTTTTCTTCTGTCACAATTTTCGCATAATAAGGCTTCGAACTATTGTCCATCAAGTTTCAATGGTTCTACGTGTTCAATTTTGACGTAAGGTAAATTTTACATTTGACATTAAAAAGTTTCTTGAGCATTGTCAATAAACCTTGACCAACAAATTGCTGAGCACATCTTCTTTTTTCGAAGATGTTTGCACTTAAATTGGTGTTTTATTTTAGCTCCTAAATACCACAATCAGTAGGGACAGTAATTTCATTTAGCTCCGCGCAATTTTTCTTCTTTCTCTTCAGTTAAAACTGTTTAACTGTTTCATGATTTCCTTAGATTTGTTGGATTTGTCCTTTTGTAATACTTTAAGGCGGTTTTTCCATCCAAGTTCCATGTAGGATATCCCAATAACTTTGTGCTAGATAGTTTCAAAACTTTTCATACAAAATTCAGTCCGTAAAATCTTTAGTAAACAACTTATTTTCATGACAATCCTGCCCTGACTTAAACAAAAATCCCCCATTGGCTTGCTTATAACTATCCACATTCAACAGAACTTCAAATTGTATACTTTGATTAAAAATCGAACGAAAATTGAAGAGCCCCTTGAAGAGGCATAAAATGAATTCACGATCATTTCCTTGGTCTCGGCTAGTCTGGCACCAAATTCTATGTTCTGAATCTTGAGAGATGTTCTTCATTCGATTGCTGGAAGAACTTTTTTTTGTTAACTCCTTTGCTTCTTTCAACCAAACGCGGATGAGAATGGCCTAAAGATTTTTTGGTTATATATTCTGCTGATGTTTCTGGACATGAATATAAAAAAAAAGAAATAAAACAAAAAGAAAGGAAAACAAAAAAACAACAATAAAAATAAATATCTGCTACCTGTGGATCTTGTTGTTCTTTTTTTTTTATTCTTTTTGTTTTTCTTCCTCGCCTTGGTGTCTTACAGTTGAGGGGGGCTTCGTTTTTCGGAGTGACTTTTTGGATTACCTTGAAATTACTGGTTATTAAGCAACCACGAGAAGTGAAACCCAATTCCAATCACACATTCATTCATCCATAAATATTCACATGTGTATGGAGTATACCTACTCATAGTACAAGTTAGGGGCGAAGTCGACACGGACGGGTCTCTGTTTCTGGCTTGCTGCTTACATATAAATGTATATCAACTTTTTTGTTTCTTTTGAGAATAAGGTACCCCTCTTAGTTAAGGAAAACAACAAACAAACAAACAAACAAAAAATAAACTAAATAAAAATTTTAAAGTAATAAAATAAAAACGAAATGAAAATAATTTGAGACGAAACGAACGAGAATATTATACGTCGATTAAAACACGTTTACATTTTATTAAAATCCAAGCTATGAGCACGAGTAACTGATGAGACTGACGTGATTTATTATACGGATACAAATTTCGAAACATAAAAAAAAAAAAAAACAATTTAAATCTCAAATCATAAGAAATCGTATACCTACACAGGTACAGTGACTGTTGAAAGCTTGAGAACACTAAGAACACGGAGGTAAGCAGAGCTTAAGCAAATAAAGTTTTGGTTGAGTTTGTTTATTTTTACGTTTTTTTTTTTTGGTTTTTTTTTTTTTAATGATGACTGATAAGGTTTGCAAAGATAGGAACGAGTACGAATGTAAACATGAGATGTGACGTAGATATACCATCGTTTGTTTTCGTCTACTTCTCTATCTGAGTTTTTTTTTTTTATAATTTGTACACATTTAGGGGGAGGGGAGCTTTTTATACCCTTATTATGCCAGAGACACAGTGAGCGCATTAATAATTAAGAAAGGGGTTTGAAGGTAAGTGTCGGTGTACATTGGTTTTGAATTCATCAACATTGCAATGACAGGAAAAGAGAAAGTGTAGAAGGGAGTTCCACATTCGCGTAGTACGGCTAAGGAACTGTTCTCTGTACTTAAAGTTGAGCTCAGTAAACTGATGGGCATTCCTGTAAGCGCGGGTATTACGGTTGAATTGTTTAAGGGGAGGAATGTAACTGGCTATTTCTCTAGAGCACTTACCGTAGAAGTAACGATAAAACAGAGAGAGACACGAAACGTTACGACGATGGTCTAAAGTAGTGAATGAATCAGCGATGTCTCTATCACCGATCATTCATACGGCTCTTCTTTGTATACTATCCAAGAGGCGTACTTAAGTTTACTGGAAAGAAGAAGCCCAAAGATGGGATTGTACTGAAGCTTTGGACGGATATATGTCTTATAGATAATAGCCAGATCAGACGGTCCGAAAAATTTCTTGCACCGTCTTAAGAAAGCCAAACATCTCGCGGAATTTTTGGCGACATCGCGTATGTGCTCGGTCCACAAGAGGTGGTCGGTGATGCATATACCGAGAATTTCGTGATGTTCGGTTTCACCGATGCAAGTGCCACACATGGACAGTGGCAAGGGGGGTATATCTCGCTTCAACGATACAAGACAGCATTGAGTTTTCGAAGCATTAAACTCTACCCGGTTTTTAATTCCCCATTGTACAATGCTGTTTAAGTCAGAGTTTAATGAGCTTATCATTTTTTGCCGCTGCAGTTCCACATCAGAAGTGGAGGGTTGCGAATCTGAAAACGAATATGAAAAGCTGAGGGTACTATCGTCAGTTAAACAATGACTAGAGATCATTTATAAAAATGAGAAAGAGGGTCGAAGACAAAACGGAGCCCTGGGGCATACCAGCATTTATATTGTGGGTTTCAGACTTGAACTCGTCCAATACAACTTGTATAGAACGGTTCGAAAGAAAATTTCTAATCTAACGGAGAAGACTCATCAATACCGAATGCACACATTTTCGATAAGAGAGCCTGGTTCCAAACTCTATCAAATGCCTTTGAAATATCAAGTGCAATAATCTTACTCCAAAGATGTAAAGATTCCACTGTTCGGTGAGATAAACCATCAGATCACCAGGCGACCTGTTGCTGCGAAAGCCGTATTGCCGATCATTAAGAAGCTTTCGGTCTTTGAGATATTTCTTGAGCTAATAGTTTATCAGCGTTTCCATGACCTTAGAAAGAAGGGACGTAAGTGCAATCGGGCGATAATTGGAGGGAGAAGATTCGCCTTTTTTTGGAATAGGCTAGACAAATGCTGTTTTGCAGCTGCTCGGAACGAGCCCTGAAAAATAGGATAGATGGAAAAGCTTACGCAAGGGTTTTGCCAGCGTGGAAGAACACCTCTTCAGAATAATAGCGGGGATATCATCCGGACCAGCGGATTTATGTATGTTGAGATCATTTAGGACTCTCGCCACTGCACGAATGCTTCAATTCGAAATAGAGTGGACTTGCATTTTCAACTTCATGAACTCTGAAATTTCGGAGTGAAGTTATTGATCACAATTCTTATTAAAGTTAGAACAAAAAATGCAACGGATATTCGTCAATTTTTGTACTCCAATGGTCAAGCTATGTTTAAGTTTAGTGAAATGCTCAGGATGCATATTCCTACTTTAATTCGGCTGGCAGGTGGCCATGATCAGAGAAATGAGTAGTTGCCTGCTAAACTAAACGCTGAGGGCTCAGGCCCCAACTTCTACAAAAATCGCCAGCTTATCAAAGACCACCAGTGCGAGAATAAAAATCTATGTCTCTTCCTCTGATGCCAACTGCCACGTAGGTTTCTGTTATTATGTGCTCTCTTCAATGTGTCTTTCTCTCTGTCTCTGTTGTATTAATGTCTTGTTCTCTCTAGGCCTTAGTCGATTTCGTTACAGTCATGGACAAAGTACTGTATTGTCATTGTCAACAAGGAATTAGGCCTTGCTTCTTCGAAGCTGTCGTGCCACCCTATTATTATTAACAGCAGTCAAAATCTTGACTTGGCTGCAACCAAGATCCAAACTTGAATAACGTAAACATCCCTTATACATTGTTTAGGTGCCTGAATTCCATCATTGATATTACTGTTAAGTATTGAATGTCTCTGTAGTGTCCGTGGCTTAGTGGTTAGGTGCGTTAGCTGCTAACGGAACGTCGTGAGTTCAAGTCCTACTCGTGCCTATAGTTTTCATTTCATCGTTCACGGGCACTGCCTCTTCAAGCTGTCATGAAAAAGTGCTTCTCAACTTTGACGTTCCGAATCGGCATAAAATTGTAGCATCTCAATTCTTCACACGCACCCAGAGAATTGTTGATGAGAGTAAGCCACTTAGGCCTTGGCTCTTCAAGAGCTGTCGCGCCACTCTATTTATTTATTTAACTTTACTATCTACAAGATACGCAGTGTTGGACTTGTCCTTTCATGTAAAACTCATATTGAAGAACTTACTTACTTAACCAGCTACCAATCACCTGTCCCTCGTATCGGAGTCAGTCTTTCTGATCGTCTCTAACCTGGGGTATGCGAAAAGAAGACTTTCTTAGTTGGAACATTGTCGTCCATTCGCTCGATGTGACCCTGCTCGTAGAGTTTGCAGTTTAATCTTCTTCTCCTTTCTTCATCGTCTCATAGTGGACCGAAAATTCGTGGAAGAATAATTTTTCTGTCGAAAGTGCCCAATACAATTTCCTTTCTTTTACTTATCTTCCAGCACTCGGTGCCGTAGAGTAGGACTGGTAAAATCAAAGTCATGTATGTAGGCACTTTGTCTTTCGAATGAGAAGTCTTAAACCAGTTGTTTGCCCAAACCGAAGTAGCAGCGGTTCCCTAGGATTACCAGTCGATTCCCTACTAAGTGTCGTTAGTGGGATTGATTTTTGTTCCAAGGTAGGTGGACTCTCTTACTACCTTGAAATTGCTGCTACGAACAGTGACGTTTTGTCCTAGGCGGTGGACAGATGTTGCTTTGCTTGTTGAAGCATGTACTTTGTTTTGTCCTCATTCACTTCTAGACAACGAGTTTCGCCTGTTCTTCAATCGCTGTGAGGTCTCAAGCACAGCTCTCTTGGATCGACCGATGATGTCTCTGTCGTCCGCATAGTCTAGAAGCTGGATGGATTTGTTGAAGATAGTGTTTTTCGTGTGCTCACTTCTGCCTTGCGCACTATCTGCTCTAAGGACTATGTTGAAGAAATCACATGACAGCGCATCTCCTTGTCTAAACCCTGCGCATGTTTGAAATAACTAGGATGAGCTGTTACCCATTTGCACGCTGCACTGCGAATTGTTAAGCGTCATGCATGGCACAGCTGATCAGTTTGTTCGGATCCCAATTCAGACATCGCCATCATAAGCTCTTGGCGGTGCATGCTATCATAAGCAGCTTTGAAGTCGATGAAAAGATGGTGAGGTTTGACTTGAAATTCGTTGGTCTTTTCCAGGATTTGGCTCAGTGTTTATTTCAAGTGTATATCGTTGATCTGCTTGGCTTTTAAACCCACACTCGTACTTGCCGGTTAAAGTGTTGCAGAAAGGTTAAAGACGCTCCACAGTACGGTTCGATAGGATTTTGTATGTTACATTAAGTAGGGATCGCCTTTTTGTAGATGGGATATACAATCAACAAGATACAAGAAAATAATTAGAAAAACTGCATACAAATTACTCATTTAAGGTCCCATCCAAAAACCGATCTAATAACGCAAAGAAACACATTTTTGACATATTATTTTGTTGAAGTAATACGAACTACCTGATTCAGCAAAAAATGCTACGTTTGCTTATGTCTCATAATTTAAGGCCTGAAACGTATAATCAAATAACTTTGCTTTCATAATTACCATGATATACAAATTTATGAGCAGAACCATTATCGAATGCATATTTAGGGCATTTCTCAAAAAGCACCCTGATTTACTAACTAGCTACCTTAGTTACCTCGGTTCAAAGGAAGGTATAGGCAGTAGACATGTGAATTAATTTGCTTTCAAAATTACATAGCTCGATATTAATTTAAAAACCAAAAAAAAAAGACACATTAAAAACATAAAAAAAAACCTATTAAGAGGCCAATATTATGTGACCAAACCAAACCAAATCAACTCAAGACTCAACTCATGGACCGGTTGTGAAAAAAAAAAAAAACGATGAAAAAAGAAGAACCAACCCGTGAGGTAGTTTATAACTTGAAGGTCTCCTCTCTATAGATACATTTAGACTGCAATCTTGTACATAAAATAACGTAATATAAGTACCAATTAAGTGAGTATCTCCCTTGACATGACTTCGAAAACTTGTTGTTGTAAAATTGAACGAGAGGTCGCCAAGGCATATTAAATACATAATGTCGGAGTTTCTTAATGGAAAATTCACACGGAATTTCGTATACGAAGACAAACTAACCAACAAGTTGATATTCGATGTTTGCTGATGATGATGACGATGACGATGATGCTGACGCTGACGCTGATGCTGTGCTATAACAGCAACACAAGTCACGTCCTGGTTCGGTTTGATATTTTGTTTGAAATAAACGAAATGCATATAAATTTAAGTTGAAAATATATAAGAAGATTGTTTTGGTTGGGTTCTTAATGAATAAGCACATATGTAAGGCGTTATGCATTCAGTCAATTAATTCATATATGAGAGCCATTATGGCAAGCAGTGTGTTGATTTTGTTTATTGCTGCAATTCACACATGTGATGTTTCATTTATTTGCAGTATTTTGGATTCTTAATTTTATTAGATAAGGAAAATACAAACTAACGACACACACAATTTTGAGTGTCAAAAGAAAAATACCAAAATATCCTTGAAGAACATCTTCTTCCATGTTTACCTCAGCTTCAATCCCCTGAAGGAAGTTACATCTTTCAGCAGGATGGTGTTTCTTGCCATAAGGCTAGGTCTACGATGTCTTGGTTATTTCCTTATGGCCTTCCAGTAGCCCAGACCTTTCCCTATTGAAACGATTTGGCACAAAATGAAGCAAAAATTAAGAAAATATCCGGCAAGAAATAGTCAATACCTTAGAACTAAACTTGTAGATATGAGCTTCATTCTCTTTTGAAGAATGTCAAAAATTATGCCTCGGCGTGTAGTGTCCGTAGCTTAGTGGTAAGGTGCGTTGGCTGCTAAACAAAACGTTATGGGTTCGAGTCCTAATCGTGCACTGCCTCTTGCGAAGAACTGACAAAACTTCCAAGACTATCATCTGCAATGAAAAAGTGCTTCTCAACTTTGCCGTTCGAAATAGAGAATTGTTGATGAGAGTAAGCCACTTAGGCCTTGGTCCTTCAAGAGCTGTCGCGCCACTCTATTTATTTTTTATGCCTCGGCATATAGTGATCAAGCGAATAGGTGACGTTACACAGTGGTAAACACAAAAAATATTTTTATTTCAAAATAAAAAGCGAAATAAAAATTTTAAGTTAAATCGCCCAACTATTTTGGACATGGGCGTGTAAAACACGAAATTATTTTTCCTCCTTTTCTAGAAAATACTAGGCGGTTCTCGGCCCTGGAAGCTCTTATAATCTAATTTTTAATCTATCTTTCTAATAGATGTCGCTTTTGTTCTTATCTCTCATTCTACTATACCCTTTTGCTTCGAATAGAAGGTATTTGATCGCCCGAGCAAATCCATCGTTCTCATCACCACCGTAGCGATATAGCCGGTCGCGAATCGCGATGCACAACTTTCGGTTTTTCTGATTCTCTCTTGGATCCGGTAGACGACGTCATTGATTTTTGTGACGACTGTAGTGTCCGTAGCTTAGTGGTTAGGTGCGTTGGCTGCTAAGCAGAACGTGCGACGTGAGTTCGAGTCCTGCTCGTGCCCATAGTTTTTATTTCATCTTTCACGGGCACTGTCTCTTGCGAAGAACCGTCAAAACTTCCAAGAGTATCAAGCTGTCATGAAAAAGTGTTTCTCAACTTTGCCGTTCGGAATCGAGGTTAAATTGTAGGCCCCTCAATTATAACACGCATCCAGAGAATTGTTGATGAAAGTAAGCCACTTAGGCTTAGGCCTTGGCTCCTCAAGAGCTGTCGCGCCACTCTATTTATTTATTTTATGTATAAGGACCTTTCCAGTTCCGTTGAAACTTCGTGACAACCCTTTTTATCGATGAGGATTGTAAAACCAATCTCGATCTCCTGCTTGGAACTCTGTCGTAGTTTTTCTCGTGTATCGTAGCGTGTCTTCATTCGGTCACTAAACATCTTTGTTTTCGACCTTGCATTGTCGTGGATTTTAAGAAGCCTTTCTTCATCAGTGGCTTGCGGTTCCGATGAAGGACACGGCTCAGCAGCCTGATGTTCTTTCCAAGCAAAATCTCTGATGGTGCATGTCCAGTTGAGAAATGCCTTGCACTTCGATACACCACCAAAAACAGTGGAATGTGCCGGTCCCAATCTCGCTGATTGTGTCCACAACATTGCAAAGACGTAAACAATCAGATTGTGGGTGGAGCGGTAATGTTCTCGTCTTCTTGATATGAAGAAATCCATACACTTCCTGGAATATGTTCAATACAATATTCTCTGGTCGAAATGCACCTCTGACGGAACACTGAACCCAATTGAAGACAATTAGGTCTGCGAACTGGCCAAAACAGTCGTTTTACTTCTTGATTTGGAATGGCGTAGGCTTCGAGCCACTTGCTAAAGTAATTCAGTAAGACTAGCTGCATTATGTGAGACTTACCATCTGCCGATTCAAATTTACATCTAAGGAGACAGCCTTGGGCAGGAAGCGAGTTCCACTGTGCCCAATAAGCCCTTTGAGCTGCCTGAGTTATCATCCAATTCTGGTTTGTCCTGGTATTCCTTAAACGTGAGGGTGAGTTCGTTATCCTGTAGGGCATTCCTAAGCTGGACGGTGCTCCATCGTTGGACAGCAACAATTTCTTCGTCTTCTTGTCAACTTTTTATGTAGTTTCTGAATTTTATATTTCTCAAAACCATAAAACAGTTATGTAAGAGGTAAGAGCTAAGTTTACGTTGTTACAAAGCTAACCCAACTGAGGAGAACCGGAATAAATTTAAACAAGCCGAAGTACCAAATTTTTACATGATCAAAAACAAAGGCAAAGATACTGCTATGTCCCAAAAGCAGTTAGATTTTTTGGTCTTTTGTGAAAAACATGAAGAATTCTTCTTCTTCCTCGGTCCCGACTCCCGTTGATGATGATACTCCAGTGTCCAGTCGTTAGCTCTCTCGCGAAAGCTAACCTTTTTGCTAGGCAGTTCGCTTCCAACTCTTCACTGCCAAAGAGTGTCATGACTCCCTCAGTTCTTGAGCGCGTCAATGATTCCATGGGACGTATCTTCTTTCGCATCGTATTTGGTGAGAGTCCTCAAAGATCTCAACATAAACAAATCCGCTGGCCCGTATGGTATTGGTATCCCATACCCTATTGTCTTGCGTAAGCTCAGTTCCTCATTTGGAAGTTAAGAATCCTGTCGATATCTCTGACGTCAGATTCCGAAGTGCCAATGTGATAGCGAGAGCCACATTGTTAAAAAAAAAACCATTGGTAAAAGTGTTCCAAACTGATATTCCTGGAATTACTGACACCTTCATTAGATTGTATTGTTCATATTTTCGTCAAATTTAGTACATTTAACAACGTAGTCGAACCAGTTTTTTGAAGTTCGAGTGAATTAATTCTTTGTTTAAGAAGGCTCACATTCGACACTCTGGGCAAGTGCCCAGGGCCCCGTGATCGATAGGGGCCCCCTCGTCCCTGCCAGATTACGAACTTATTTACTTATCCGGCTCACTATCAATGAAGGAACTCAGTCTGAGATACTGCAACCTTCCATCGTGAACGGTCCCTCGCATGCACTCTCCAGTCGCCAAAACCAAGCGCTCTGGCATCCGCAGTCACTTGGTCCTTATACCGTGGGTACGGTCTTCCTTGTCGTCTGGAACCTGGGGGCTGGGATGAAAAGAATTTCTTGGCTGGAGCGCTGTCTTCCATTCGCTCGATGTGGCCGAGCCAATGTAGTCGTCTTTTCTAGGCCTTCTGGACTACATCCACATCTTGGTACAGCTAGTACAGTTCTCGGTTGAACCTTCTTCTCCATTTGCCATCGTCGCATACGGGACCGAAAATCCGTCGAAGAATTTTTCTCTGGTTAAATCAAAGTTTTGTAAAGCAGACACTTTGTCTTTCGAGTGAGAAGTTTTGAACCCAGTTGTTTGGCCAAACCGAAGCAGCAGCGGTTCGCTAGGGTAATTCTTCTTCGGATCTCCACTAAGGTGTCATTTGTGGGATTGATGTTTGTTCCAAGGTAGGTGAACTCCTTAACTACCTCGAAATTGCTGCTACCAATAGTGACGTTTTGTCCTAGGCGGTGGACAGATGTTGCTTTGTTTGTTGATAGCATGTTCTTTGTTTTGTCCTCATTCACTTCAAGACCAACGAGTTTTGCCTGTTCCTCAATCGCTGTGAAGACCTCAAGCACCTCGACCGATGATGTCAATGTCGTCCGCATAGCCTAGGAGCTGGGTGGACTTGTTGAGGATAGTGTTTTCCGTGCTCACACCTGATGCCTTGCGCACTATCTGCTCCAGGACTATGTTGAAGAAGTCACATGACAACGTATCTCTTTGCCTAAACCCTGCGCATTTTTGGAATAACTCGGATGAGCTTTTACCCATTTGCACACTGCACTGCGTATTGTTAAGCGTCATGTCACACTGGTACGTGCTGATTATTGTGTTGCAGAAAGGTTTAAGACGCTTACACAGAACGTTGGATAGGATTTTGTATGCAACATTAAGCAGGGTTATGCCACGGTAATTTCTGCATGACATCGGATCGCCTTTTTTGTAGACGGGGCATATGGAGCTTATCGACCAGTCAGTGGGCATGCATTCTTCCTCCCACACTTTGGTGATAACCTGGTGCATGCGGTTCATCAAAACACCTCCTCAATATTTAAAGAGTTCCGCAAGTATGCCATCCGACCGGGCAGACTTGTTATTTTTTAGCTTTTGGATGGCTCTTTCTACCTCTTCTGAACTGGGGGCTGGGACTGGGTCTTTATTGACTGATCTTGCTTCTCTTTCGTCATTAGCTCGCTCGACATTATGCGCATTCAGCAGCTGTGCGAAGTGCTGCTTTAAAACATCTACTATTCCCTGTGCTTCGGTGATTTTAATGTGACTGTGAATAAAAATGAATCTAGAAACATGGTTATCTTCTTTCTTTGTTTAATCTAACAAAATAGTGTTCTGTCAAAGTCATAGGGG
Organism: Sphaerophoria rueppellii; assembly: GCA_920937365.1. Classification (NCBI taxonomy): domain Eukaryota; kingdom Metazoa; phylum Arthropoda; class Insecta; order Diptera; family Syrphidae; genus Sphaerophoria; species Sphaerophoria rueppellii. The sequence continues at coordinate 38,420,342 of CAKKXW010000001.1, forward strand.
CCCCATTATCATAATATGCCCAGGGCCTCCAATAAGTCAAAGACGGCTTTGGATATCTGCTCCTCAAACTCAACCTTAGGTTGAATACATGAATGACATGGACGAAGGGCTAACACGTTAAGGGCATTGCATAGTAGTTAAAATCTCCCATTTTTATAACTTTAGGATTAGGTCCTACATTCCAATGATGCCTCAAAGTAAAGTGTCAAAACTGCTATCTTCAAATCGTTAAAATAGCTTACAAATGTGTTTCAACATCATTAGTTGCCTACCTTCCAAATATATTCAAAAGACTAATAATACTGACGGCTTCCCCCATTCCGTGCGTCTTCTATCAAATACAATATCTCAACGATAGGCCAATAAAACATCTCGCTCTCCAATTTACACAAAAGACAACACTTTTGCCCCAATTGATCATCATACAACATTTTCCACAATAGATATGTATAATTTGCTTTGCTATGTAAGACGACAAACGCGACCAAAGTACAAAACATCTACGAAACAGCGCACCAAGATTTCTAGAACATTTGACCATTGGCAAAGGCAATTGACGTAATGTTTCACAATTTTTGCCCATCAGCGAGCGCAGCGTGTGTGTGTCTTATTCTCGATGAAATGAAGTCTATCTATTTATCTTTCTAAACAAATCCAATTTTTTGCTCCAATTTAGGCTTGTTGATTGTTGAACCGATCACATTCATCAGCGCACAGCGCCTAGCACCCAGCATCCAGCAGTTTCTACCCAATGACAATATGCGGACGGACGCGTGTTTTTACAGTTGATGTATCTATAAAATTGTAGTTGATTCGTTTCGGAGTTCGGACTGGCACTGGACTGGGACCAGGCGGGCGTTCCGATCGTCATCATCATCATCATCATCATCATCATCATCGTCCTCATGGCGTTCGTTAAATTGTTGTCGTTGGTTCCATATGAATAGCAATTGAAACTAATTTAAACTTTATGGATCCGTCAAAAGTTCATATCGATGTACTTTATTGTTTGTCTCTCTATTCGACGACTGACGGTTTTTTTCTGTGTCCAATTTCGTGTTTTGTATAGTAAATCAATATTTGAGAGCATCTTTGTCGTCGACTGAATTCGACGATGTTGCAAGGTTTCAGAACGACTAACGATAATTCGACGAAGACACGGTCGTGGTTTCTGAATTATCTTCCAGTTTGGCTATCGGCTCGGCATCGGTCGGCACCTCCAAAAAATAATATTGATCTTAAGACTTAAGTCTAAAAATGTTTTCCTTTTTCACTCTTCCTAATTTGCTTTATTTTTCAAGTTCAGATAAACGTGTTGTTTGTGTTGAATGTTGATCTTCCTCTTTAGGTTCTTTTATCATCATCGACCGCCCGCCACCACACCGCCACCGCAGCCCAACGCGTCCACATGTGAACCAAGCGATGTGTATACAAAAAGATATTTTGTATATTTTTACGCAATTGAGAGATGGCGATGGGCAGCATACTAAAAAGCAGCAAAAAATCAAGAAAGACGCGGACGCACGGGCTGATGATGGTGAATGGCGATGGCGATGGTTTTGTGGTGTTGCCTCGTTGTGGACGTCGCAGTCGGTCTCGTCATCTTTTTCTTATATGCGCTTAATATTGGTAAGGCATCGGCTTCGGCTTCAGTATATCAGCATCGAGTTGGGCATCGAGGAAAGGGCAGGCATTTTAGCCGGTTTCGCGACGTTATTATTTGTCGATTGACCATTAGGCACTTGTATTCTTTTGTATGGCATTGGACTTGGACGAACGGGTTATTCTGCCGATGTTGAAAGTTATGTATGAAGGTATGGATGCCTTCTATACCTCAAGGTTTTGAAGATAATTTTTTTGTTTTGTTTTGTTTTTGATGCTAAATGCGGTCGGTCGGTAAGTTGGCTGGCCCAAGAAGGATATAGGTAGGTATCCAAATCGAGAAATCAAAAACGGAACCAGTTTTGGGAACACACGGGAAAAAAACATGCAGTGAGGATGCTTGAGTGCGACTTTGTATGAAATCATGTATATGCATTGGAATTGCCCAAAGTTGAAGAACATCACCACCAGTGGGCTGTGGCTTGTGTTGAAAAAAATATTCAACAAAATTTCTTCATCAGTTAAGATTTAGAAAAATCCTGGAAATTTTCAAGCAAGCGAATTTATTAGTTTTCATAAGAACTTTTTCGTTTTCGTGATCATTTTAATCACTAGGTTCTTATTCCACATTTCTTCGAACGGAGACAAAATCCATCTTATAACAACCAAGAATAAGATAAATATGTTTTTGAATATGACCAAGAGAAGTAGAAAATTAATATTATTAAACGGCTAACACTTTTTATGCCATTGTCCAGCCCTGGCTAGGAAAAGAGCACTCCATTTAGGTAAAGAATTCTTCAACGGCATTGAGGAACTCGCAGATTTCAAGATCAAAGATTTGATCTCTTACCTCAATAATACAAATTGGCTTTAGCGCCTCCCGCCCCTCTTTATTTCTCCCTCATTAAATGGCACTATGAGATAATAGGCCGTAGGGTAGGAGAATAATACCAATTCATATATAGGACTGTGTGTGCGGAACATACATAATCCAGAACCCACTTTCAAATCCATTTAGAATCTCACGAGGTATGGTACCAAAACGGCGCACTCAGCGCTAATTGTGTCCTGCGCGAAGTAGGACAGCCATTTCTACCTACCTACCTAAACGGCTAACACTATTTTTGAGGTACATTTACGCGACCTAAAAACACCGAAGGGGCAAAAAATATATCAAAAGGCACAGTAGTGCCCAGCCAAGTTCTAGCACTACTCCCTTTTTACAGGATCGAACTCAAGAACATTCATAACCCCCCATAACTTTTAAACCCATATAGTTAGAAGCTTTAAATTTGAATACCGTATTGACTTCCCTGTAATAAAAATAATTTTGTGGAACCACTAGTTCCTGAGATATTGAACAGTAAACATTTCAAAACCGTATTTGACTGACTGACTCACAGACTGACTGATCATCTAAATTATGATATGAAGCACTTTCAACAATATCAGAATCTTGAAATTTGGTACAATGGGAGGTTTTCGGGTGTATACAAAGAAAAAAATCAGGGGGCGTGGTTTCCGCCCACTATCTTAAAACGGTCGTAGGATGTTGAAATTTGGAATACTTGTAAGGTTTTCTATGAATGACATGAAAAAAAATGAGAAAAAGTTCTATTTCCATTAAGGGGTGTGGTGTCCACCCATTTTATCGAAATGGTCGAAAACGTTTAAGAGTAAATATAACTGGTTGCCGCCCACTTTCTTAAAATGGTCGTAGGATGTTGAATTCTGGTTTGTTTAAGTTCATAACACTCCCATGAGTAACTTTCCTTAGTGGTTTCACAGTGGACCCTTGGGGTCTATGTGAGTTATTTATAAATTGGCAGAGCAATTATATTGTCAAGGCTTGCAAATTGCTAGCTTAACAGGCTCTTTCGGACGCCAGCCGTGGTAAGGTCCGTCATCTTTTTTTTTTTATAATTAGCACACACTCAAGGGGTTTTTTATGCCCTTATTATGCCAGAGACACAGTGAGTGCTTTAGGAAATATGAAAGGAGTTGGAGAGGAGGTGCCGGTGAACATTGGTCTTACATTCCTAAACATTGCAATGATTTGGAAAGACAGAGTGTGGAAGGGAGTTCCACATTCGCGTAGTACGACTAAAGAACGATTCTCTATACTTGAAGGTACGACCGAAGTTGGGCTCAAGGGTGAACTGATGGGCATTCCTGGAGGCGCAGGTATTACGGTCTTTCTTCATTGCGCCGGCAAGCGGCTCTGCCGGGGTTGTCAGCTTGCAAATTTTTAGATTATTGAGTGTATTTCGAGGTTCATGCTGCCATTCTATTAAAAAAAAGTTTTGCAAAAAGATGTGAAATCAGAACAAAAACATTAAATTTAAAAAAAGAGCCAAGTTCTCTTATGAGCGAACAACAGTGTGTAAAAAGTCAGCCACCAAAAGTAATGAGATCTACAAGAACGCCAAGTTCTTAACGATTAAATGAATTATACTGAATATTTTAAATCATAGAAGATATTACAACAATATTAAACGAAAATAGAAACTGAGCCCAAAGTTAGTTTGAATGAAAATTTCAAGTTCACTTGGCAGGTTTTCATTTGATGAGTGATCACTGACATTTTAAAACTTGAACAGTCCAACTGACAAGTTGGGTCATCGGGGCTGGTAACCCAAAACCCTTCTTTATGACTTTTAGTACACAACCAATTGACGCTGCAATCAACAGACGAGGATATGCATTATGAGATTATGACATATTTAGCTTTTCATTCAATAATGTTGAGAACCTCAACAAATAATTTTTTTTTAATATGCACGCACTCAAGGGGTTTTCGTTCCCTTTTTATGCCAAAGCACCGTGCGAGCGTTAAGCAAGAGGGTTAAGGACAGTGGTAAGTAAAAACATAAGTTGTTTTCGTTGTATAGTTGACAATGTACACGCACGTTGGTTTTCAAAGTCAAATTCCATAAAACTGATGATTTGTGGACATACATTAAGTTTATTGAATAACAGTGGCACCATCTGTCAAAAGTTGGTCGTACCAACTCGTGGACTCATTGACAACTACTTTGCAGAGTAAAATACAGCCTATTACTCCTGAATATTGTTGTTTTCTATTTGTGAAAGAATTTTATAGGGCAAAACAGTGTTTGGTGGGTCAGCTAGTAATCAAATATAGTCTATGATACTCCTGATTATTGTTCTTTTTCATACTAACTCTAAGAAATTATTGAAATTATTGCAGAAATTATCATAATTTTCGTTATGTTAGGATTGTCTTAGATTTTTGATTGCCATTAAAAAACCGCTTAGCCGATTTCGCTCAAAACCGCGTCGAATGAGACTAACTTTATGACAATACGATGAGTGGTTCGCGAGATAACCGAGCTGAAAGTACGTAACGCACATCACTACGAACAAACATACACACACACAGACATCATCATAAAAACGCTTGATTCGGATTCTAGTGACCTCGAAACATGGAGATATGCAACAATTGGCGATTCACAAAATCGGACCCATTACAATAACTTCCTCTGAGAAGTTTATAATTAATAAAAATCTTCGCGTAATTATACATATATTATAACAACAAATAAACGCTACTATGCAAAATGGCATATTTTTCTTTATATATGTGTCAATTGTATATATGTTTTGCTTATGTAAAGTTATGTTACCAGACTCCGAACATATAACTTTTGTTTTGACTTTAAATGTAAATATGTTTATTTCTTTTAGTGTTTCATTCAAATCTAAATATTTTGCTATGACTATAGATATTTCTCAGTAGTTTGGTGTACAAATTAATTGAAAGTAACTTTAAACATTGATTTAAAAGGATGAATTCTAAAAAAGAGTGATTTTTCGGAGTCTCCGGACGATAGTTTCCAGTCTCCGGACGATCTTAAATTGAGTCCCCGGACAGTTCCACTTAAATTATCAATATCTTTTTTCTCTTAAGTGTTGAGCATAGAGTAATTCATTTTCTGCATTGATAATTTGTTCGTGATTGTCTGGCATCTAATTAATTTAAAAAATATTGCCATGATATTGTTATTTTAGACGAAATATAATAAAAACCAACCGTCTCCGGACGATCAAAAAAGAATCTCCAGATGATTTTGAATCTGATTTCTTGGATCTAATGTCGAGTAAGGCTTACATTAAGTTGTTAAACTCAAAACTCAATTTTTTTCTTTAGTTTTTTATACTATCCATACATTTTCCAAGTATGCACTATTTTTGCTAAAAAAATCAAAGCAGCAGCGGCTTGCTTAACACCATAACTTTTCCATTATACATTCGATTGGGTTGAAACTTCGAATGTGTATGTGAAAAATGTTACTGATTCTGTATTTTCTTGTTTTTTGCAAATTCTGTGTTTTGTTTCTCTCTTTTTAGCTATTAAGTGCAAAATTGTCCTTAAACTGGGGTCTTCTCGGAGACTGGTGCCATTACCCTACCTGTAATAAATTTTTAAAAATGTTAAGGGCCATCATTTGAATTTTGCACACGGGCCCTTGCCAAGTTAGCTACGCCACTGGTTAGATTTAAGGTGTCGGTTAACATTGGTCTTGAATTCCTGAACATTGCAGAGTGTGGAAGAGAGTTCCACATTCGCGTAGTACGGCTAAAGAACGATTCTCTGAACATGACCGTACGTCCGGAGTTGGGCTCGAGGGTGAACTGATGGGCATTCCTGGAGGCGCGGGTATTACGGTTGAATATCTTAAGGGGAAGAATGCACCTGGCTATTTCACTAGAGCATAAGCCATTGAAGTAACGGTAAAAGAGGGTGAGGCATGAGACATTACGTCGATGTTCGAGTGACGTAAATGTCTCAACGAGTTTGAAATTGTACTAATTCTTACAATAAGAAATTATAACAATGCTATAGAGTAAGGGGAAAACCGCAGCAACTATTTAATGAACAAAGGCATGACGAATGGGTGACTGATGGTCAAGCACTTCTTTGTGATAAGAGTCAGTTTCGAGCCGTTTCCGTGGACCAGAATCGACTAGTTACTAATTATTGTGTGACACATTCGTGAAAATTTAAAATAAAGATATGCTAGTTTTTTATGGATGTCAAACTTCTTTTGCTTAAGATTTCACATATAAGAGTGTTTTCATAGGACTTAATATACATTCATATGTATTCAATTTAAAAATAAACAATATTGTTAATATTTTGGCTTAATCTTTCAAATTAGTTTTTTAACTGAGATTTCTAAGATGGTAATATTTTGCATGCAATTTCTCAGTCTGAAATTTCGACGTTTTTGACGTATGAACACTGAGAATTTAAAAATATGTTCCACCATAATATTTTTCCTCATTAGAATTGACATTTTCAGGTGCAACGGGTCTAATCATTTGGTTCAGATAATTTGATGTTTCTTCGTTTTCGTCTTCAGTGCAGAAAACAGTTTTCAACACAAACGTGATCTTTTCATAATTACGCGAAGCAAAAAATTTGTTCATCGTTTCACGATAAATCGAATCGCCCCAAGTTTTCTGGATATTCATATCGATACAAATTTTCTAAGATATGATTACACATTAGGACAAAAATCACGAAAAAAATACGACTAGACAAGACTGTTATCTGACCTCCTCGAACGTCACAATTCTAGTGGTCGATAAATGAATTTTAGTCTTCTTTAAGCCAAAGAAAATACCCGAAGTAGATTGTAGTTCTGATGAAGTACACAGATTTGGAATAAATCTCCAGGTGTCGTTTGGGCTGAACGCTATATTTTCAGTATATTAATGATTTTTTTTTTGGGAAAATATATAGTAAAAGGTCCGCCATCTAACGTTCTTTTTTTCAACTAGTGCTTATTTCGTGAATGGTAACACTTAGCTCATGTCTGATTTGACAGATAATTAGTCTCATCCTTCCGATGAACGAAATTACTTTGGAAATTTCAATAGGACGATGATGCGAAGCACACGGCAAAGCTTACTATAAACGTGTTTCAGGACAATTCTAATGATTTACTTGAATGGGCTTCAGCAAGCCCAGATCTGAACCCAATAGAGCATCTCTGGGCTGATGTTAAAATGGCTGTTAGCGGGCAAAACATCAACAATTTGGACGATCTTTATGAAATAGTAAAAGCTGCTTGGTATTCTATTCCCGTGCAGAGATGTCAGACACCCCATCACCTCAATGCAACGCCTCCGATGCGATGTGGAAAGTTCTGCGCCAAAAAGGATTTCGTACAAAATATTAGGAAAATTTTATAACGGTGCATTTTATTACTGAGTTTTTTGACTTGAGAAGCCAAGGCCTAAGCGGCTTACTCTCATCAACAATTCTATAGATGCGTGTGAAGAATGTAGGGGACCTACAATTTATCGCCGATTCCGAGCGGCAAAGTTAAGAAGCACTTTTTCATGACATATTGATACTCTTGGAAGTTTTGTCAGTTCTTCGCCCGTGAAAGATGAAATAAAAACTATGGGCACGGGTAGGACTCGAAGTTAAGCTTAATTTTGTAAAATATATTAACCTAGCGGGCTGCTCCTCACCACTTTTGTGTATAAATCGCATACAGCGCCAAAAAATCAATTGGTGGTATACAGTATACACCTATAATCCAAAATTAATCCCCCAAAGAAAATAAACATACCTACTCATAAGTAACCTAAATAGAAACCAGAATTACGAAAAGAAAAAATATTTGCATAGGTTTCAAATAAATCTTCTCATGGCATGGGAGAGAGAATGTCATGTCGCTTGCAAAATACGGGCATAGTGCTATTAAATAATCAAAACAAATAAAGAAAGCCGAAAATTCCAAGGGCTGCCAAATAAATTTGAAATTTTCTCATAACGCACGCATTTACACATTGCACACATGGCCCGGTGGAATAGCCAATTGATTTTAATATGTTCCCCTCCCTGCATCATCAGTGTCGTCGTCACATAGTCGTGTCGTTCATTGTCACCCCCTGCAAAGATGAACGAGCGGAGCGCTGTCATAAAATTTCCAATTTTACAATTATCCCGTACTCAATCACATTGCATGGCTGTTAAGGTGCCTTCATAAAATATACCTCTCCTTATTTTATTACAACCCCCACACTAGTTCAAGTCTTCAAGTCAAATCTACGTCGAAGCAGATTTTCTGTCAAGTACCAGTTTTGAAATATGGACGTAAATAAGAAATAGAAAAAAAACTCATTGCCCTTCAAAACCAGCAGCAAGCAAAAGCAAGCAGAAGAAAATGAAAGGATCATCCCCCGTTCCGTTCCATGATGCGTAAATGGTAAATCGAAATCGATCCTAGATATACCTGCCTCAGCAGCACCAAAAACGCATAATTCTTTTCTATTTGGTTCGGGAGCCAAGCGTTTCAATTATAATTACAGTGCAGCAGCGACTCGATTTGTGCTGGTGCCTGCATAAAGTGCACTCACCATTACATTAGTCCAAAGGGTCCGATTCTTTTACATGGCTGCAAGAGTGCAAGTAATAGCATCTCGCTTAAGGGAATCATAATTTCCGCGTTGCCGTTTGACGGAAATTAATATTTGCTGTAATATAAAGGTTAGGCATAGAATGAGGCATAGGAGCTAGTTTATGTGATTGAAATTCGGTCAGAACTAATTTCAAGCTTATAAATAACAAATAAATATTCAACAGTATTAAACCTGAAGTCGTGAAAAACTGAATAGCAATACAAGTGGCTAGAACAGGGCTGGATCTACAGAGGGGCAAAGGCTGGTCCACAAAAGTGGACATGGCTCTGAGCTTGCCTCAACCCCGTTATGAGGTTCAGAAGTCTTTTTATTAAATACATCCTCATGTATTGCATTTTCACCCAAAACAAACTAAAATCGGGTGCATCGTAACGCAGATGAAGACGAAGAGAAATCATGCAATTTTTGACAGCTCCGTTCAGGCAATGACAAACAAAAGTATTGGAGAGCCCAGGGCTAGTTACATCGAACGAACCTATTCATAGCAAAATGTTAAAGCATGATGTACATTTGTTTTATGGCTGTTGTTACAAATGTCGTGTTCGAATTATCGCACCCACATTTTGACTTTCAAACTTGACGCTGCCTTGGATTACTCAAAATCCAGAGTCATCTGTCAAAAAATTTCTAATTTGCAGTGCGCATGGCCTTTTGATAGGTCACCTTCAATTCTTTATATGAACCAAAGAATGTGTTTGAGAGTAACCATTCTGGAACTCAAGAGTCTTCTACGAAAATCATTACTATGATTTTACACAAAGTGTACTGTACATCAGATTATTTATTTTACTAAAAAGTGCTAAAACTGCGAAACATATTTTTAAATACAACTGACTTTTTTAGTCAGTAAATTTTATTCTGTTTACAAATTTAAAAAACGGCAATTCAAGTCATATAAGTGGTCATATTTGCTGTTCATAGTTTAAAAACATTGGACCAAAGTTGACTTTAAGGGCCATAGAGTATTGATTTCAATACAAAAATGTTTAATGGACTAAGTGGGTATTAATTGACTGCAGTACTCAAATGACTGCAGTCGTCACATATCTGATAACTTTGTCAAAAAAAAACGACTTGTATCTTCTTTCTGAAACCAAAGTTCTTGAATGTTATTTACTTGGACTTGGGCCTCAATCAACAGTCTCCGCCAGCCAGCTCGGTCCCTAGCTAGCTGTCTCCAGTTTTGCACTCCAAGTTGATTGAGGTCCTCTTCCACTTGAGTGCGCCACCTGAGTCGCGGTCTTCCTCTCCTCCTACGTCCCTCGGGAATAGTGTCGAAGGCTTTCCGGGCCGGAGCATTGGTGTCCATCCGCTCTAAATGACCGAGCCATCTGAGTCTCTGGACCTTGACCCTTCTGGCTAGGTCGATGTCGTTGTACAACCCGTAAAGATCGCTGTTATATCTTCTTCGCCATTCCCCTTCAATGCACACGGGGCCAAAGATGACCCGAAGAACTTTCCTCTGGAAACAGCCTAAGGCACATTCATCCGATTTTGTCAAGGTCTATGCTTCTGCACCATACAGCAGTTTTTTAAGACTCCGCGACTCCGCCAGTTCGTTATATCACATGATAGAAGTACAAACCTTACGATGATAATATAATATCTAGTTATCCAAAAAATACAATTTCTTGTTCCTTACGTGGCAAGTGGTAACACTAACTCAAACTCCAACTATCCAACATCCTCCATTTCGTCATCAGTTCGATCTCGATCGTCCACCTTCAACACACCAACATACTCTCACAAAAAAAAACCCGCTAAACCATACTCACACCACATAACCAATATTATACCTACTTAAAACTTCACTCTTCCACAATACACACGTCATTATACGTTTTGTAATTACATGACAATAAGGAAAAAAAATATCAGTAAAATAAAATACCCAACCACCACGAAAACAACTTCAAAAGCAAATTCAAAAAATCATATTAAGTTAAGTAAGTACGAAAGAAAAGAACACATTCACAAAAAAAAAGAAGACAGCAAAAAAAAAACGAAAGACGAAACCGAAGCACAAAGAAAAACAGCCAAACAACACCGAACAAGTTTCGTGTGCGACCGAACGATCATTTAGTTAGAAAACGAGCGGCGCTGGAAATGCACGCGAGGTTACTTACCACAAAGTGCAGATAGAAACAACCAAGTCAATGTGATTTTTCAAAACCTACAACTACCTTTTTTTTGACAACGAGTTGGGAATTATAACAAAATTTTTCATTTTATCAAATAAAATTTAAATTTTTGGTGCAAAATTTTAAACAAAAGAAATTTGTTCAAAAATCAAAAACAACAAAAAAAAATCCCTTTAACAAAAAAAAGTTTTCGAAAAAAAATAGTTTTTTTTTACTGCCAAATAAAACCAAGTGATATAAATACAAAATAATCCTTAGACTTCATACTAAATCAAACAACTTAAATTAAGATCTCAACAATACAAAACAAAATATTTATCTACATTTAATTTATTAAAACAAAGTGTCTGGAATTAAAAACAAGAATCGGTGGAAAAGTACCTTCAACAGACCGATCGGCTAGAAACAAAAAAAAAATTAACACCAAGAGTCAACCACTAACGCCAACAGCAGCGAGGAAACAACGAAAATTTAAAATAAACCAAACTGCAGCACAAAGAGCAGCAACAAGCCCCAACAGCCACCACAATCTCTCGAAATTATCCAAAGCGAGCCACCACAAAGGATCCTCGTCTTCGTCGTCGTCGTCTTGGTCTTGGTTTTCGTCGTACGTAGATCGCAGTCGTTGCCGTGGCCATAGTCATTCGTTCCCGTCGTAGCTGGAGATCAATCGTTTGAGCTCAAAAACTGCTCGCTCCGCAAATAGTTTTTTTTTCTGTCTTTTTTATTTTGTGATCTTGTTGACCAATCTTGTTGCCGCTACAACAAAACAAACACATACTCACTCTCCAAAAAAATTATATATACCCACACACGCATTTGCCTTTTTTAATTTATTTTAATTTATGTCTTGTTACACGATCATTTTTTAAATTATTTTTTTTATAAGTAAATGCATGCATTAAACAACGAACTTGCACTCTCTGACAAGCGTACACAAAAGCAAAAGAAAAATCTTAAAGAAAACGTTTACGAGGCGTAAAATCAGGAAATTGAAAGCAACACACAAAATTATAAGCAAAAGTGAATAACTCAAGACCGCAACCCTATCAATTAAAATTTCAAATAAAACACAATCAACTTTGCACGGCTATTCGAAGTGGTATTTTTTTTTTTTTTTTTAGAAAAGTCAATTCTCGGTGGTGAACAAAGCGTGTGTCTGTGACAAGATCAATCTACAGATTTTCCAGAATTTTCAATTAAATAAAATTGAAGAAGCGCCAGCAGCTTTTTAACCAAAACAATAAAACAAAAACGATCGCAGCGGCAGAAAAAATGTCTGCAGCAATTATGCACAACAACGCATCCATTTATCACGATTGTGGTGAATTTCTACTGAAGGTATGTTTTTTTCCTATTTTTGATAATATTTCCAAATTATAACCTTACTCCCCTTTTGTGATAAAAAATGATATTCTGTCTCAGTGCTTCTGATTGCGTGTTATTCGCATTTTATTATTTCTTTATTATAATTTACAATAGTTGTTTTTTGTTCTGTTGGTTGCTATTATACGAAATATGCATACATAATTACATATTTGGCGGGAAAATAAACAAAATCAAGATTCCCCACACTACTGTATTGTTTGATTTAACGCAACAGGCGAGGAGAAGAACAAAACAAAAAAAAACTTTTTCAGTGCAACACATTGCACACTGACATGACATTACACTCACAGTGAGGTGCATATTTTTTGTTTTTTTTTTTTTTTAATTTTAATGTTTTATTTTTTTTTTTTGTTCTGTGAGGTTATTGGAGTTCTCGACTTTGTCTTCTTTGTGGATACAAATAATAATATTGTGGTTGGTTCTTGGTTGGTTGTACATTGTATGAATACGAATAGAATTTATGAAGTAGTTGCATGAGCTGGCATGACTCTTGGTCTTGACGTGGTGTAGGTTGTTTTTTGTTTTAATAATAATTTTGCTTGATGACAAAATACAAATCTTAAGTGAAGATAAGTCAAAAATCTGTCACAAGTGTAATTTTATAATTAACTAACATCGACCATTATGTATTGTATGCAATTGTCGGCGCTTATTTTATAAAAACATACCCACGCGTTCGTATTTTCTGTCAAACAAAGCTTGAAATATTCAAGGACCGAGTTTTTTTTTTGACAGAATTACAATATTAGGTCCGTTCTTTTACTTTTTTAGCTCTGTAATGAAAACTGTCCGAATAAGTAAAAGAATGCTTGACAGCAAAAATCACACAATTTTCTTAAACGTCAACATGGTTCAATGTATTCTTTTCAGTTTTGACAGAACTCACAAATCTCCAAATTAGGTTTGTTCGATGTAACCAGCTCCGGTGCTTGTCATACTGTGAATTGAGCTGTCAAAAAACTGAAACATTTCTCCTGGTTTGGTTTCACATCGAACGCGCTAATAGCGCTCAGTTCTTTCTTCTCTTTGTTGTATAGCAACAGCTGATTCGAACAGCTCCGAAATTCTCGACCCGAAAAAAACTTGGGGCAATTCAAAGCGCTCCCGGTGCAAGCACTGAATACACATCGAACACGGTGGAAACGCACCGAGGCGAAAAAAGAACAGCTCAGTGCGAAATCAGAGCGCCACAGAGCGACCCAGAGCGCACATTGAACAAACCTATTATTTTTGTTGAATTGGGAGATAGGAGAAATGTCTGCTCTTGAACTGACAGTGCTTACAAAGAACTTGAGTAAAAGAACAGATAAGTGTGCAAATTTGGGAGTTTAAAAGATTTAACGAACGGATCTATTTCTTGTCCCATTTTACTTTTATGTTCTGAATGTTGCCAGAACACTCAGATTTTTCCTTTATAAATCAAGAAGCTGTCAAAAGAAAATTTACCAATTTATGGGTGTTCACTCCCGCCGACTTATTTTGACTTAAGGCTTCACTGTAGTGTTCAGATACAAAATTAGTGTTATCACTCTTGAGTCTAGACTCACTTTGAATGTCGTGTGATATGTCAAATGTCAAAAAGAAAATCCATTTGGTTCGTTCGATGTAACCAGCCCCGGGAGCCCGGTCTTGTCACTACCCTGAACAGAGCTGTCAAAAAAACGGAAACATTGCTCTGGGTTTGGTTTCACATCGAACGCATTAGTAGTGCTCTGTGCTTTTTTTTTCTCTTTGTTGTATAGAACAGCTGATTCGAACAGCTCCGAAATTCTCACTCCGAAAAAAACTTGGGGCTATTCAGAGCGCTCCCGGTGCGTGCACTCAATTCACATCGAACACGATGGAAATGCACCGGAGCGAAAAAAGAGACATCGACGCTCAGTGCAAAATCAGAGCGCCACAGAGCGATCCAGAGCGCACATCGAACAAAGCTATTATGTACATAGGTTGTTTTGAAAATCCTGCCTCAATTTTTCGTCTCTTTCTTACAACGCATTTGTAAGAGAAAAAACTCAGAGATGCCAAAATAAGTTGGCGGAAGTAAGTTTAACGTGAACGCCTTCAAAAATATCTTTTCTGAGATCTAAAGGATCTGATCTGAGCACAAAAGAAAAGAAGTGACATTTTGATTTTCTTCTAAGTGTTCGGACTCTGCTCAAACGATACCCAATTTTTGTAGGCGTTTGTGTTATGAGCAATGAAAAATGTAGCAGAATCAGTCCAACCGAAATCAATTCTTTTCAGAAGCAACCAATGAGTGGGGTTGTGATTCACGAAATGATCCCTTACCTTCGAAACCAGAGACAAAAGGAGATCGGAAACTGACTAACGTCAGTATTTGTAAAAACACGCATATTCTTGCAGTAAACTTTGACCGCAGCTTGCAGGCATTGTCATTTTGACAACTTGGTTTCCCATCTCCCTCTGTGTTTGGGACACAAAGCCAAAAGCTGATAATGTTCAACCGTTAATTTTTTTTTACGAAAGTTTATATTTCTATCAAGTAACGAATAATTCTTGAATGACAAAACATTCAATGGTTAGGTCCTATTTTTAATATTCCTATGCATTTTGCAAATAACTCACTTCATTTTTATTGGAATGAAGTGAAAGTCGTAAACGTTTTATTTTAGCGCATAATACTTCAAACTCCTACCACCCTTAAAGTTGCTTATTTCCCTTTTTTAAAAACTTTAAATATGGTATTGACCTATCGTTTAATTCACTACACCACCCATCAACTTCAACTTCAACCTTTGACAATAACCATTAACTTGGATAATCTTCCCTATTATCACATAAACTATTAAGTTTGACACATCACGCAGCTAAAATAACTGTTGAAAATGGTTACCTAAACGCAGCACTATTTTTTTTTTTTTTTACTGTTTTGTTCACCTTACGAATTCGAACAAAAATAAAAATTGAAAGTTCTTCAACTAAAAAACTTTATACCTACCTCTACCTTTCTTAAAATAGGCTCCAAATTTGGATCTAATTATCTTGTTGTGTTTTGTTTTTACTTTTCATACTTGGGCCACTTATATCATTCATATCAAAGACCTACCAAGAAACATAACGAAGATATAATATCTTAATTGAGCATTACAGCAGCAACTACAGTATATTTACGCACTTCTTTCATTTCATTTCATTTTTTGTATAAGCAATACATACTTACATGCATATAGCGACTGGTACCTATTCTGTACATACTTTCGATTTTATTTGAGTTTGTAGTTCTCTTTTCTATTACGACAACAACAATGTGGGCTATTTATGATGGTAGAAAAGTTGTTATAACTTGAATGCGCCAGTGTGAAGTTGTAATGATTTTTTTTTTGCATGTAGTTCTTTCTTGTTGTTATTGTCGTTATCAACTTCCTGTTCTCGTTATGTTAAGTTGCATTGTTATGTCAAATGCATACTCCATGCATGATTTCGACTGTAAATTGTTTTCTTTCAAATAATTTGACAATGCCTTAAATTAGTTTTTAAACATATTTTTGACAAATTACACATATGTGACCAACTCCATTATTTAC
Organism: Sphaerophoria rueppellii; assembly: GCA_920937365.1. NCBI lineage: Eukaryota > Metazoa > Arthropoda > Insecta > Diptera > Syrphidae > Sphaerophoria > Sphaerophoria rueppellii. The sequence goes on from CAKKXW010000001.1 coordinate 38,436,486, forward strand.
CGGTGTTTATATCTCAAATTATCAGAAGTAAGCAACCTCATTTCTGCTCGTCAATTGCGCGTTTCATTAACCGTAAAAATAAAATAAAGTTGAACACGGTTTCCAATCAAGCAAAATATTACAACTTAAAATTTAACAACCTGCAATAATTCGATAGGGAATTAAATAAAACAATTAAAATTGTAACCCTGTGAATTTTCGAAACCATAAATAGTACAATAAAATTGGTCATTACCATTAGAACTGCTGCATGTTTTGGGAATTGAGTAGAGATCCCTTTTATTTTATTTCGATTTGATTACTTTATTTTTTTCAATAGAAGGTCGAAATCACATTTACTTAATTGTTCACTAGTAAATGTTTTTTCTACCTGCTTTTATTTCTCCAAGAATATAATTTACGAATCTGTGTTGTAAAAAAATTCTCATTATTTAGATACAATTTGCTATAAAACATTTTCCAGGCATTAATCAGCCAACTAATGAAAGTTGAAGAGTTTGTTCGTTTGAACGCGGCAATCTCTGGAACTACTGGTTCGAATGATATAATTCTTTTGTTTTGGATAGTCCATTAATCGAGGAAGGCCTTAGGCTACTAAACATTAAGTTGTGACCAATAGGAGCGAAAAATCAGTGGAAAATGTGGAAAAAACGGAAAAAATGTTAATTTTTCTGCGTTTTAACGCGCTTATCTCAGGAACTGCTTGACCAAATTGAACAATTCTTTTAATGTTGAATGGTCCATTTATCGTTAAAGCTATAAAATATTACGGTGCGACCAATAGGAGCGAAGCGTCAGTGAAAAATGTGGAAAAATGGCAAAAAATGTTCATTTCTGAAGGCTCCTGTTCTTTGCTTGAACGTGCTGATCTCAGGAACTACTTAATCAATAAATGGACTCATTTATCAAGGAAGGGTTTAAGCTATACAACATAACGCTTATAAGTTACGAATAATTAATAAGAGCAAAGTATCAGTGAAAAGTGTAGCTAAAGCGGGCAGAAAGAGTCAAATGTTTTAAAATAACTTTGCAACAGAATTCCCATGCGGGCATTATGCACAAGTCGAAGACGCACCTCTGGCCGGTGGATGAAGTAGAAGCCGACGAAGTCGCGGGCAACTGCTAGATTAATATAAATTAATTTTATGTATATCAAAGTTAAAACTACAGCTGCGGTTATTATAATAGCGACATGCGTAAAGATTAACCCTTTCCTTATTCTGTGGAATAAGTGGAAAATTCTATGGCGTATATTATAGTCAGATAAAGTACACTTTAATATTATTTTAGTCGATACTAAGCTGATACTATAGTTTTTGACAATTATAGTCGAAATAAAACCAACTTTAAAATTAGTAGCTCGTGCTAACATTAATACCGAGGAAAGTACCTTTTACTTTTATATCGACTTTAAAGTTCTGTTCTGTGGTGTAGCATAAAATTATAAGATGATTTCAGGTAGTTTATTTGAAGATTTTAATATTTGTAATGATTATGAACTTTTTCGAAAACGGAAAGTGTATAAAAAACCGGGCAAATCGTTTTGACGAGACCTCGACGAAGACGAATTTTTATAAGATCACTGTCAGGTTTCTGATTGAGAACCTTCATATCGAAGAAAAAGAACCTTTGACAAATCGTGGACTTCCTACGCCTGCATCCTTACAAGTCCTTTTTACACTTCATTTTCTTGGAAGAACATTTTGTCTTAAGGAATTTATTTAATATTCCAGATTTTCAAGAGACTTCCATGGCATGTCCAAAAGGATTAATTTCGCATTGTTACCCTTGTTCTAGATAGAGAAAGATGCTTCTTGACCAATTGCATCAACATTCCCTTTTCGTCATCGCTCACGGCTCCACGCTTTAAAGAAATATTTCTATAAATATCTCCTATGTTTTTTTTTTTTTTTTTAATAAATTCCTTTCCCAAATTCATTTTTTTAATGACACAAAATTTTCACGGTTTCCATTCTGATTTCAAACTATATTTTCTCCTACAAAATTGTCTAAACTGTGTAAAACAATCGCTCTTAAACTATGTTTGATTTCCCAAACTCTAATATTTTGGGTTTGTTCGACCAAAATGTATTGTGGGTGCGACCTAAGGCTTAGACTAGTTACAAGCAGGTTACAAAATGTCTATAAGTTGGTATAAAATTAGAAGCTGGTTTTAAATTTAAAATAATTTTAACTAGTATCTACTTAAGTTACTTAATAGGAGCTGAAATGCGATGAATAAAATAAATTGTTAATGAATGCTTCTCTATCAGTTCACTAGATGGCGCCACAATCGATTGTCATATAAATAGCAATTACAACAAAAAATTTGTAATGTCCGTAGCTTAGTGGTTAGGTGCGTTGGCTAAGCAGAACGTCGTGGGTTAGAGTCCTATACTCCTTTCACGGCACTGCTTGTTGCGAAGAACTGACAATGCTTCTAAGAGTATCAATCTGTCATGAAAATAGTGCTTCTCAACTTTGCCGTTCGGAATCGGCGTTAAATTGTAGGTCCCCTCAATTCATCACACGCACCTAGAGAATTGTTGATGAGAGTAAGTCACTTAGGGCTTGGCTCTTCAAGAGCTGTCGCGCCACTCTTTTTTTTTTATTTTTTACAAAAATTTGTTGTCAATTGCAGAAACAAATTATTTGTATTAATGACAAATTTTAACTCTTATTCTATCTATTAGCTATCCTGTGGAAAAGGCGATTTTTATTAATATGAGTGATTGTTTCGCCAAAATACTACTAAAGTTAATTACAGTTGAAAAACTTTTCAATCTAGGCCACTAAAATAGCAACAAGTTAAATAAGAAATCATGTTAAATATTATATTTCTTGCATTGGCCGCAAAGATTACCTGAAAGATTTGTTCATAACAGGAACGGAGAGTCTTACAACAAAACACGTGTCTTTTAAAATAAATAATTAATGTTGCTTTAATTTTGCCCTTGGCTGTATGTACGGTCATAAACAAAAACTATGATTATAAAAAAATTAAGCAACAAAAAAAATAGCAACATAAATTTTGTTTGCATCATAAAGTCTGTTTTTTTTTCACAGAGTTCCAAAGAAAAATCTTAAACAAAAACTAACATCCACCTTAAACGACACGAAAGCGCAAGTTTTAATTAATGGTTGGTGATAGATTTAACATCCGTGTCGGTTTAATGCTGTAGAATTTGTATAGGAAGTTTCTAGAAAAACAGAAACAACACAAATTATAAGAAACTCGTTTCATGTTGTTATAAACAAGTCAAGCATTCAATATTACTCAAATAGTAGTTGTTGTTCTTGCTCATTCCCGCAGAGTAATTCACGTTGTTTGGTCAATGGAAACAAATTATTCAATTATTTAAAACTGAAATCACTTTTCATGAGATTTTTCTCTTGGGTTTTCCAATACACAAATGATTTAATAAATAATTTCTGATTGTTTATCGTTTATAAACGTTTTCCTTTTTTTTTTTTCAAAATGTTGCTAGCGTGTTGCTAGCAACATTTTGAAAAAAAAGTTGTTCCTAACTGGTTTTTAAGAAGGATACGTATTTTTGGAATAATGTTGATCAACACGTATAGAAACAGATACTCTACACAAGCAACATGACGCCAAACAATCATGACCCCAATAATTAAGAGCCTTTTCAATATTAAAGCTGCTATTTACAAAATTGCCATTTAAATTAAACAAAACAACAAATGAACAAAAAATAACACAGTCTCTTCTCTCATCACATCTCACAAGTGCAAAGTAACAAAAAGTTATCATCATTTTCAATACCGTCATGATGCCAGCTAATAAAAAAAATAAATAATAATCTATCAGTCAAACAAGCACTCCTCAGTATACAAAAAAAACCGGCATTTCCATAATTCCCATCAATATTTAAGATTAATTCAAAATTGTTTATGTACATAATCTTATTTGTACGTAAACCAACAAAAAATGAATGTTTTTCTTTTTAATATTTTGCCAGAACCCGGATTAAACAACTGCCAATTGACGTAATGACCTCTAGAGGTTGCAACAAACAAGCCACATATAAATAAACATGTGTTGTGTATATGTATATAATTTTATTATTACTATTATGTCTGACTTTGCATTTTATTATCGCCTCGCCAGAGCAGTTTTTTCGTGTTTTAAATCGTTTCTCTGCCTTCATCTTCATCTTTTTACATTTATATTGTGCTTGTTTGTTCTTTATTCGTTAAATAGTCGTCGTTGGCTAGATGAAAGGAAGAGGAAGTTTTTTTTTGGAATATCCAATTGTGCTGCTGCAGGAAACACTCACCATCATCATACCTATATACAACAAACTATGGTGTCTCGCCTCGATCGATCGTGTTGTTTACTGTTGCTTGTTGGCTGGTGCCGCGAGTTGCTGTTGTGTTGTGGCGGCAATGAATGGCGGCGGTGGTAATAATAACTACCAGTAGAGTGTTATGTGACTCAAAACTATACAGTGAGTCGCGCACAATATGCAACAACTGGTAGTACTCGTCATAATAACTTACTGCATTTGTCTACGTTCAATTTATCCATCTACTACGCAACACTGATCGTGGAATAGTGAAAGTAAACTAGTCAGTTTCATAGATTTATTCAGGGGGTTGGGAAAAAAAAAATTGTATGAATCAAAGTTTTTCCTTGTTTCGTTCAACATCATGAATGTGCTTTATCTTGAACAAAGAAACGAGAAGAAAGAGAAAAAATATAGGAAAAACTTTGCATCTGCACAAAGAGAAGAAATGTGGGTATGCCAGTCATGTGTGAAGTTTATGTTCGCTAGTTTTTGACATTTCTCAAATGCACGCGAAATTTGTTATCTTCGGACCTGTCACCGTTGTAGACAGTTTATTATCATGGTTGTAATTTTGACAGTTTTGTCAAACCTTAACACAAATGGTAACACAACAAAATGTGTAAACGCATGGATCGGTTTTGATGAGGTTTTAAGTGTGTGTTCCATTCGATTTGGACAAAGTCTGTCGTCCACCAAGTTCTTATGTAAATTCAAGTTCATACATGTATGACACAATACAATAGTAATTTTAATTTATGTAACAATAAAAACTTGTCAGTGTATAATTTTCCTTGTGGTTAGATAATTAGTGGGTTTTCTTTTAATTTTGTAGGAGTAAAGATGGTACGAATGACACAAAACAATAAACATAACTTCATGGCAACAACGGGTTGCCGCAAACATTCCAATTTTTTTATATTACACAATCTTTAATTGATCATACATAAAAAACATTAAAGAGTGAACAACAAAAGAAAAAAACTTGTTTTGGTAACAAGAAGAAATAAAGAAGACGCAAACTTTATTCACCTTTTACCCAACTCCTTCTTACCTCACGTGTTTGATGTGTCTTGGAACTTTCTCGTTTCGTATTGGATCATAAACAGCATGTTGTTTGTATGATGACGTGATGACGAAGAAGATTCGCAATGTCGTGCCTCGTTGTATAATTAAAATCCTTCCTGTGTTCTTTTTCTTTTCAATTTTGGCCACTAAGATAAGGAACAATTTATGTGTTTTCAATTCAAATATCTTTAATGGACCTATGTCTCAGTTAACCGGTTTAAATCGGTTTTAATGAAACAACCTGTTCGCTGATGCTTTGACTAAAGGGGAAAAGGACCCAAACTGAAACTGATTTTTATTCACAGCATTTGTCTTTTGACTGCACTTCATGAATATAGGTACGACCGTATCCATTTAGTGGCTTCGTGCACCATATTCCCCTACATACACGCACACATTTACCATCGATTACGATGAAAAGCATTTAATGATCATATAAATTACGTAAACATTTAAATGTAGGAATATGTATGTATTTAAATTTGTTATTGATAGGTTGGTACTAATTTAAATTTCATGAACTTCTTCCAAAAAGTTGTAAATTTTTAAGGTCTAGGCCAGAGCCATTATACAAATCAATGTGCTAATCAATTTATATTCGACCATGTTGTTTTTTTTTTTTCTTTAATGATTTTGTTTTTTCATAAGAAATTTAGTTTGAGAGAAGATTAAAAAAAAAAGTATCAATGTCGACACTGTGCCACCAATGCTGCCACTGTAGCCGATACTTTGTTTGAACAGAAAGTCACACTGCTCTTCGGTTCAAATTACCATGGTCAACACATGGTTAGTAATATCAATCAGATTTTTGAACGTTGATTTGTTTTTGTTGTGCTTCTTTATCGTTTCGTAGTTTTTTTTTTTTTTTTTGCATAGGAAGAATGCATCAAGTGTTACGCATTGCATACCATAGCCGTTTCTGGCAACCATATGGTTAACACGTGTTTGTTTAAAAATCTTAAATATCGTTGCCATAATGGGTGAGTTTTTTGTTTGTTTCTTCGCCATCGACATCGCCGCCACTGCCGGTCCACTTGAAACCCAAAAAAAAGCAAAATACTTTGTTTAGTTGTTGTTCTCAAAATTGTTTGATTCCGGCCTTTTGTTGCTTCTAGAATCTTGACAAAGGCTCCAGTTTGTTCGAAATTTTTATTTTTATCCAACAAAAAAGAAAATAAATCAACAACGAACTATTAAATACATAAAATGCCTTGGCAAACTGATAAGCAATTTGAATTTCTACATATCTGCATTTCATTCGTCACAACAAATAAGTAATAAAATTTAAGATTAAACTCTGGCAGGCACGTATTAAAAAAAAAAACGAATTTAGTGATAAGAACGGGTGTTATCATGCCAACAAAGAACAATAATAATAATTTTATACTCTTCGTACCTACCAAGTTAATCAAAAACTGTCTTTGTGTTTATTTGCACTAAGAATGGTGTTTATTTTTTCATATTGAAAAAGTCTTTGTGGTGATGATGATGAATGACTGCGCTTATAGTGAAAAAGATAACGTACCTACGTTCTTATTACATTTTTCCGGAGTGTTTTTGGCTCTTTTTAAACTAAAAGAAAAGACCAGCAAATATTATTTATTGTTGTAAATCTGTAGGAATTCATTTTTTGCTAACGAAACAATTTTGGTTTAACATGAAATTTTAATAGTTCTGTTAGCTTATTGAAGAAGTAGTTGAAGTCAACACATTAGTACAGAACACTTGCTAGATTATCAGTGGCGTAGTGTGGAGGGGGCAGCAAAATGTTGGCGGTTAAGCGGGTAAAGTAGAGATCATGTGTTTCATGACAGAACGTTTGTCAAGTGAATAAACAAAAATGACGTAAATTTGATTCGTTTAACTACAGTGATTCGCTGTTGACCCTCTCGGCTGATTTCCGAGAACGATGAGTGCGGAGTGAAGCCATGAGGGTGAATGTTACTGTCGCTTTGTGGTATGAATTGCGAAACTAAAACATTTGTGTTAGTGCACCTCCTAGCTAATAAGACCGTCTTCTAAAAGATAAAGCTTGAAGTAAGATTCCCTGTTTCGTATCTCTCTCCTGGAAACCCAGAATGAATTTATAAACTTATTGGGACAGCAAGTTCCATCCACTATCATCCCTCGCAGTCAAGAAGCTAGAAAGTATTGCTAGTAGTAGTTATTAGCCAGGTTCTGCGATACGTACATTTTGACGAAGAGAAGGTCGCCGTGGTAGAATCTTTTATGAACTTCTTCGAACCAGAAGGAAAAAAAATTAGAAGATCTCACCAATATATGTACATATAATCGTGAAGATAACATCAGGCGGTCTGGACATACAGATTCTGTGAGGAAAGGCTTAAGACAACGCTGTCACAATTTTAGGGATCAATGTAGTTCAAGTCCGGATTGAAGCAATTCATCTGAAAGCTACATTCGTTGCATGTCCAACAGTCAACCACTCACTTAACGTGGCTAAGGGTACCGTACACACTGTTTCTAAATCACTGACGTTTTTTTGGAACTGTGGAACTGGAGAAGCCTTGTTTTCATCATCAACTGCTCGGTGGAGCGCTTGGGTTGCCGTCACAGGCCAAGCAGTGAAACGAGTCACTGAAACGCGCTTGATGGCTTAAAAATATTCTTAAAGAGATTCATCTAAAATTTCTGAAAAAAGATTGGGAGCCAGTCTTCTTCTGACAGCCATACAATCATTTAACTTCCTCACTTTTCTTGGCTTTTTCTATTTCAGCACCTCCTGAAATAGATTTCGCACAGATTTACTTACAGCAACGAGGATAGAGTGTGGATAAGTGTGCCCAGAAACTCCGCGCTCTTAAAGCTCTCTTTGTGGAAAGCAGATATCGATTCGTCCAAGCCGCAATCGACTTTTCAAAGCCTCTTCGAAAAACTCAAAATCGATCTAGACGTGAAGATTTTGCCTGCAAAAGCCTGTAGAATCCATTTGTGAAACCTTACGTTCAACAAAAAAAACCCATTGCCTGCAAAATAAGGTCTCGAAAATTAATTTCAATTATGTATAAAATAGGGATGGCAAAATTGATTCCCGATATGGCACCCTACGCCACTGTAGATTATCACTGGATATCTGCATATGATAGCGCAATAGATCCCAGTTTGGACAACTCTTCTTTGTCTTTAGACGCCTACGCGTTGCATTTTCTATGGAGAAGGAGATTGTTTCAATTTTCATTTGCTTCGACAACAAAATTGTCGTCTCGTATCGTAACTCTAAAAATAAATTTTAACGACAAACTAACTAAACCTTCTCTTATCTTATGCCTTTCAAGCATATTCTTCATACTTAAATATGGTTCCTAGAATAACTTGAACTCAAACTTGACGCGAATTGTGAAGAAGGAAATGTAAAATTCTTATTTGGAATTCTTAACACCTTAATGTACGCAATTCCCATATACTTGAAGTTAAAAAGGAAATAAAAACACCAGCAAAAGGGAAACGAAAGGAAACTAGCAGCGAGTGCAAATTGTGCTAAATGAATTAACATTATGAAAATGAAAACAATTCTTTTATTTTTCCTTTTACTTCTTATGTGGCGTCTAAGAATACGGAAAGAGATTGTGAGTACTTGGAAATATCATGATTCATCCATACTGACACATAGTAGGTACTAAGAACAAGAAGATGTATAATTTTGTGATTTGTGACAAAAGATCATTAGCATGTGACGAGCGCGAAGAATTTATAGAATTAAATTGTAAATATGTTTTTTCCAACAGAAACGAGTTGAATTTGAACTGCGGGAAAGCCCTTAAGAAGCTTTTAAACGACTTTTATCGCCAGTTCCCTTATATGAAACCTACAGAAGGGCTTTACCAAGTTTCTTGATGACTCATTGCGGAAAATTTCTCAATCCACAGACTCAAATTCTAGTGTGGTTGAACTTTATAACTAAGTTTTTTTTCCAATAGTACAAAAGCCCATAAAAACTGGAGATGTATCTTAATGTATTTCTTTAACTGAATTTTAAGTGCAAAAACACATTCTACGAATGTTCGAGTTCCCAAACCTGTCGATTTGCTTCAATCATCAAAACTCAAACATACTCGCAAATGTCAAGAATTATATTTCCAGTATTTACAAGTTATGTAGGTATCCGAAGCTTATTGAGAACAAAAACGACACGTCATTTTGAATCTGGAAACCAGAAACGTGTTTACATCGACAAATAGGTTTTTAACGAGCCGTGAATGCAAAGTTCTGCTTATTATTTTTGTTTGCTATTTTGTGTTCAAATTGTTCGAAATGCATTTATTTTGTTTTTCTTCTGTTATGGATTGATTAATTAGAAAACAACAAGGAAAACCATTCAGTGAGCGTAACTTCAAAAAGATCCAACCAGCTAAATGATGCGACAAGCTCTACCTACCTATACCTACTTCTTAAAATCATCTTAAAGTCTTCTTGAAGAAGTAGGGAATCAAGAAGATATCAATAGAAATATAAAACTGGTTTTTGGAAAGGTTTGTTTTTGTGTTTTCTGAACATCACTTTTTTAGGATTAAATCTGGTTCTGATGGTTTGGTAAGGTTGTTTATTTTCATGGTTTATTTTTTTCTTTTTTTTTTATGTACCTACTCTTACCTGTTGCCTGTTTTTTGGATATATGTTTTTTGTGGTTCAACATTTCCAAAGATAAAAACTCAAATTCCCTTCCTTCATCCCTGAGGCAAAAAAAAAACAACATAAACCAATAGCAGGGGCATGACTTGACGTACACCGTACGGCTACGGCTACAGGTAGTCTTCTTCAAATGTTGTTCTTGAACATTCTGCTAATATAGGTAGTGTGTATGTGTGTCTGTATTGGTTTGTTTTTATTATCTTTTTTTTTGACAATGTTTGAAAAGGTCCTGTTTCGTCTTTTTGGGTTATCTTGTACTTTATACGTGCGTCGTCGCGTCGCGTCGTCGTCATCATGTTGGTTCTTTGGTTGAAATTTTATTTTCTAATCCCTTAACAGTTTGAATGTTATTTTCGGAAAAAGATTTCATGACGTTTTTTTTTTTGTTCTTTCTTTTGATTCAAAAGATAAATATCTCATTTCGGAGATTTACTTTACCTGTTCAACATTGTTGATGATAGTCTACCTGAGCTGAGATCCACAGAAATGTATATTTATTTTGTTGAGTTGTTGTATTTTCATATACGCATTGGATACCTGTTTGTTGTTTTCATTTCGTACAATTCATGCTGATTTTTTTTTTTCAAAAAGAAAAAAAAAAACAGATGTCCTAAGGGAACTCGCAGAGGGAACTTTTATTACGACATCCGGCAGTAAAACAAAAATTAAAAAAAAAAAAAAACTATTATAATTTATCTATCTTTTGTTCTGAAACACACTGCGTAGCCAACCTCATCAGAATAGCTGTTTCGCTATCATAAAAGGGTAATTGAGGGTTGGAAATTATTTAAAGCTCTTTCGAAGTTTCAACTCTTAAGGGACATTCAAAGATCAGAAATTTTTAGAGGAACAATATTTTATTTTAAAATACTAGCTGAACCCTGTGTGCGTTGCTCCGCCATTAACTAAAATAAATTTGAAGAAACACGTTTTGATTCATTTTATGTATGTGTGTGTATGTATTAGGTTTGATCGGTTTTTTTATAACGTTGAAACGAAATTTTTATAGCTTACTTACTTACTTATGGTGGCGCTACAGTCCGAGTGAACTTGAGCCTCAATCAACAGTCTCTGCCAGCTAGCTCGGTCCTTAGCTAGCTGTCTCCAGTTTTGCACTCCAAGTTGATTGAGGTCCTCTTCCACTTGAGTCGCGGTCCTCCTCTCCTCCTATGTCCCTCGGGAACAGTGTCGAAGGCTTTCCGGGCCGGAGCATTGGTGTCCATCCTCTCTTAATGACCGAGTCATCTGAGTCTCTGGACCTTGACCCTTCTGGCTAGGTCCATGTCGTTGTACAACCCGTAAAGTTCGCTGTTATATCTTCTTCGCCATTCGCCTTCAATGCACACGGGCCAAGTACCGAGACTTCCCTCGCACTAGCACTTTCATACGATTTTGTCAAGGTCCATATGCTTCTGCACCATACAGCAGGACTGGGATGATTCATCAATCAATTGCTTTCTTAGCCCATAGAATCAACGATTAGCTAGAGTTATTCTTCGTCTGATCTCGACGCTGGTGTTATTGTCCGTGTTTATAGCGGAACCTACGTAGACAAACTCCTCTACTACCTCGAAGTTGTATGTGTCCATTGTGACGTTCTGTCCGAGCCGTCGGTGTTGGGTGTTCTTCCTCGAAGACAGCATATACTTCGTTTTTCCCTCATTTACCGCTAAACACATTTTTGCCGCTTCTGTCTCAATTCTCACAAAGGCACCATCGACATCACGCTGTGTTCTTCCCATTATATCAATTTCATCAGCGTACGCGAAAAGTTGAACAGATTTTTGGAAGATAGTGCCTCTGGTGTTGACGTTGGAGTTCTGCACTATCTTCTCAAGAACGATGTTAAGGAAATCGCACGACAATGCAACGCCTTGTCTGAATCCTTTTTTGACGTCTTAAGATTCAGTTAGCTCATTGCCAACTTTTGATGGAGCAGCATGAGTTCTCCATCGTCATTTTGGACAAGCGAACGAGCTAAGCAGGGATGCCAAAACTAGACATAGCTTTATACAGTTCGTCTCTGTAGATGCTGTGATACGCGGCCTTAAAATCGATGAAAAGGTGGTGGGTATATCGATTTGGAGTTCATAGGTCTTTCCTGGCCTGAAGCCACATTGATAAGGACCAATCAGATTGTTGACGAAAGGCTTCAGACGTTCACATATTACGGCAGAGAGGATCTTGTAGGCGATGTTTAGTAGACTTATTCCTCTATAGTTGGCGCAGTTTAGAGGATCTCCCTTTTTCAGGATCGGGCAAACAATGCTGAGGTTCTATTCATCGGGCATGCATTCCTCTCACCATATCTTACAGATAATTTGGTGCATGCTCCTATCCAGCTCGTTGCCTGCTGCTTTGAACAAATCAGCAGCTAGTCCATCTGCTCCAGCGGCTTTGTTGGATTTCAGCCGTGATATTGCGGTTTTCACTTCTTCTAGGTCAGGTTCACAGAATTGTTGGCTATCATTGTGTCCAATGAAAGGCTCCTGCCTGACGGCTGAGTTTTGTTCGTCGTCGCCGTTATACAGTCTACAGAAGTGGTCTTTCCAAATCCCAGCATTGTTTATCTCTGCAGACATCGGTTCTTGCTCGATGACCTTGAGCCAGCTGTTTAACCTTTCGATAAAACCACCGAACTTCATTCCTGCTGCTTATAGCTAAACTTTAAAAATGTTTAAATTGTTTGGATCCTGGGCCTTTATTTCGGGAGGGGCAAATGGGCATAACACAAATAGTCAATTCATTTCGAGTAATTTTATCGGTTTTGTTGTTTTAGAAAAAAAATGTGACATTGCATTATCATTTTCCTACGCTTGAGCACTGAGCATGCCACATAGAGCTGCCCAACAACATTTGCTAGGTCATGCACAACAACTTTGCTAAAGATCATCACATGGCCAAGTGCATAGTGTTCTACATTTATATCAATATCTCATGAACAGCTTGGCCGATATTGTACAAAATGTACTTAAAACCCATCTGCACCACTACCCGAACATGCCCTGAAAATTAGTAAGTCCTCAACGAATTTGCTCTAGATTTTTATTTATATAGGAAGATAAATAGCTATCGCTGATACTATATTAAAGCAATTCAAATTCAATCGCAATTCGCTATTACACTTCAAAAGAATCAACAACACTCGAGTTTGTTTCTGAACCCAAAGTCCAAGAAGTCAACAATGCGATAACTATTTCCTAATTCTCTATTGAACCAAGTCAATACCTTTACCTCCTCGAAACCAACTTTCCAGTTCCTCCAACAAGTGAGAAACGACAAATTGTATAATTTTTCTGTTTCCTCCCAAACTTATGTTTTGTAAGTATGAAACAAAATGTAGCCACGGATCAGGTACGATTAAACACAAGTATTTATTGCAGTTGTTTGCAATGCGAATCTTTAAGGTTGTGTCCGTGTCGCATTGTCGCCTTCATAGTCATCGACATGCATAAGTGGGATTCGAATCACATAAGTGAGCTTATACATACAAAAATACGCTGAAACTGAGATTGCAACTTAGACTGAGGCTGAGGCTTTTGTGATGGAAAACAAAACCAAACTTGACTGGTTGGGTTTACTGTTTCGCTGCTTAAGCAATGGAATAACACCAGCTTTACAGCAACGAATTGGGAATTTTGGAACGTGTAAGACGAGATTATGTATACTTATAGGAGTAGATATACTGCGACTGACTGTAGTAGGTAATCATACTCGTATTCGTACATTGGCGTGGGAAGTAAAATACAGGTTTTTCAACCGTGTACAAGTTTTGTCTGTTTTTTCCTTTTACTTTCCTATGGTCTTCTCGTTTTAAAGGTGATTTTGTTTGTTGTTGTTGTTGCTGGCTGAATTGTTGGTTGGATAATTTTTTTTTGTTCGTCATGCACACTCAAAAGAGACACCTCGAAAACCACTGACAGAGCAACTTAAGTAATGTTATGTCGGCGCGCTTCATAACACACGAGCTGTTTTAATTACATAAATGCAATTTTGCAAGCTAAGCATTTTTTTTTTTTGCATTATAGTTTTTGCCCGAAGTTGCAATCGAACTAATCTGTAGTGGACTGGACTTATGCAATTTTGGTGCCTTAAATTAACAACAAGTGTTATCAAACTAAATTAAGAGCTTTGTCAAAGTATTTTTCTACTTGGTGGCAACTCAGAAATTGTTGGAGTAGTTGATTTTTTTGAAATTACTGTTAATTAGCTGTCAAAAAAGAAGAGAGAGTAGTGTTTGATATGAGAGTCCCTTGCAACTCAAACATGTCCATTTTCGATCGCCACGACCACGCTTGCAGGACCATATCCTTTTCATGAAATTTTCCATAACCAAATTGCAGTGTCTGCCCTATGTTCTCGATAGCCTCACGAATTCCATCTTTGAGGTCTTGAATCGATGCTGGGCTGTTGGCGTAGACCTTATCTTTCACGTGGCCCCAAAGGAAGAAGTCGCAAGGTGTTAAATCACAAGATCTCGGTGGCCAATTGTGATCACCTCTTCGTGAGATAACACGGTCCGGAAACTTTTCCCGTAAAAGATCGATGGTTTCATTGCTTGTGTGGCACATAGCGCCGTCTTGTTGAAAATGAACGTTGTCCAGATCAATACCATCCAATTCCGGCCATAAAAGATAGCGCAATCCCTTAACCGTAATTGTTGCTCCAGCCTCATTTTCGAAAAAATAAGGTCAAATGACCCCGCCAGACCATAATCCGCACCAAACAGTCACGCGTTGAGGATGGCAAGGCTTTTCAACAATAACTCTTGGGTTTTCCGAGCCCCAGATGCGACAGTTTTGCTTGTTGACGTAGCCTCCGAGGTGAAAATGGGCCTCATCAGTCAAGATGTTTTTTCGATGAAATTCCGGATCATTTTCATGCACACGACGTTGTTGATGATCAGCCGGCTTAAGTTCTTGTGTTAACTGAACTTTATAAGCCTTAAGACCCAAGTCTTTATGCAAAATTCGGTGTAATGACGTTTGTGGAATGCCTAATGCCAAAGAACGACGAGGAATAGACAAACCTGGGTTTTCTTCAACACTTATTGGGCTACAACAGCAATATTCTC
Organism: Sphaerophoria rueppellii; assembly: GCA_920937365.1. Lineage (NCBI taxonomy): Eukaryota > Metazoa > Arthropoda > Insecta > Diptera > Syrphidae > Sphaerophoria > Sphaerophoria rueppellii. The sequence continues at coordinate 38,451,585 of CAKKXW010000001.1, forward strand.
AGTTGTTCTTTAGCTACGTGCACGGGTTTTATTCTTCACATCACTAACTTGTCCCAACAGCTCGAACTTGTCCCCCAATTTCTGTATTGCGGTCCGACAAGGTGCTTCATGACGACCCAAAAATGTTTTAGTTCTACGAACCGTCTCTGCCAAATTTTCACCATTTTTATAGTGAATTTTAATAATTTCTATGCGTTGTTGAAGCGTGTATCGTTCCATTTTTATTAATGGCGTAGTTTCTACTTGTCAAATGTCAAAAAATGACAGCTTCAAAAGTGACAGCTACCAAAATAGCTGGCTATTCAGAATAACACCTCTTATTGGAAAACCCTTTACTTTTCTTTCAATTGAATTGTCTCACCCCAACAAAGTCATCAATACAAAACCTATAGCACCCCAAAGTCTCAAAAATGTTTCAAGGTCAATTGTATACGTTGACTTTTATTCATTTCAAAGGCTAAAGTGGTTATTTGCATTAGAAATTGTTTTGAATTCATTTTAAAAGTAAAAGCACACACAACAGCACAAAACCAACTGTGTAAATTAATTCACCGTTTATTTTTACTCACAATAATGTTATGTAAAGTTTTTATCAATTTATTACTCATTTATTAATAAGCACCTACTCGACATTCAGCAATTACATTTCAACTATCAAATTTCTATCGAATAGTTTAGAAATTAATAGAAATTGTTAATTTTTTTTGCAAAACGATAGATAGTAAAGTTGTAGGTCAATATTGAATTGGAATTAGTAGTAATTTTATACGAAATCTCAAGTCAATTGCAATTCAATTCAATTCAATTTAATGAAAACAAACATTCTGTCACTGTGGGCCACTTTTGAACCATTGTGTTGCAATATGTGTTTTGTATGAAAGTAGCACAATATGACTGCCCTAAGAAAGACAACCCAATCTAATTGATTCGACTTCCGTTCCAGATAAAACATTCTGTTTCATTGATTTATTCGAATATTTGTTTTCTGCGTGACGTTTAGGTATTTTTGTTGTGTGTTGTCTTCTTTGTTTTGGTTCAGTCTTATCAACCAAACTAACCTCCATGAATCTCGTGTTTAATGCATTTTTGTGTGTCTTGTATATTCTGCCGTGAAATGTGATGAAATTCGTATTTTTTTGCATTTCAAATAAGATTTCACTGAGTGTTGTTAAATTTTAAAAACAAAACAGAACCGATTATAAACTCTAAAGCTGAGGTCTATATACCCGGGGTACAATAACTTGCAATCACGTTGACGGAAATGTGCTGTTTTTTGCATATTTAGGGTGTAATCGATTCCAACTTTAATAATTCGCTGGTTAATGCAGTTTTGTGTTGTTTCTTTTTGTTTTTATGAAAATGTTATTCATTCACACAGGCGGTTGATGCAAATTAAGACGTTTGAACATGGCATTAGGAAAACACTTTTTCGGATCGTTTTCTGCAGAAGTTTCGATTATCGATAAAAGTGAAGTTGAAGTAACGCATTGATTGGAAATTCATGATTTTTGTTTGTGCATTTCTGAAACTGTTCATTCGATATTAGGTTTAGGGTTAGTAAAGTGGCTGCGGATAGAAAATAGGCCAAAAGAAAAGGCCCATTGATACCACATGAATCTAGAGAATAACTTCTTACTAGTCGAACCATTTTGAGCTTTTTATAAAGCGAAGAAGACATTTCATATCCTTATTAGCTTGTTCACTGGGATTATCATAGAAGTATTCTCCCAGATGAAGTTTGCGTCTTAGTGAAAGAGCAGGGCATGTGCAGAGAAGGTGAGACATTGTTTCCTCTTCTTCTTCGTCCATACAGCTCCTGCAGAAGTCATTTGAGGGTACACCAAGTCGTATTGCGTGCCTACCAATAAGACAGTGTCCCGTAAGGACACCTATTAGGGAGCTTATATGAAATCTGCTTTAAGATAACAAGTCCTTAGAGCGCTTTAGGTTAAATGACGGCCATATGAGCTTTGTGGCTGCGCAAGTAGGTAAATTTGACCACCTAAACCTTGTTATCGTGAAGGCTGTTTCTTTTAGCAAAAGTTTGCATGTAGCTATTGGTATACCTATCTTTTCCCTTTCAGGTGAGATAGGTATGACGGTTCCATTTTTAGCGAGTTCGTCGGCTCTAAAATTTCCCGTGATGTCTCTGTGGCCCGGCACCCAGCAGAGGTGAATATTAAATTGCTGCGCCATCTCCATAAGAGATGATCGACAATCGAGGGCTGTTTGAGCGTTGAGGCAACGTCGAGAGATTTAATACCCTGACTGTCAGAGAAGATGAGGTTATCGATATTGGTCGTCTTATTTTAATTTTGTCCTTCATTTGTTGATTTCGCTCAACTAACAATTTCATGAGTATCTGTTTTTGATATCTTGTTGATGAACGAAATTGTTTTTATTATCTTAATAATTTCCAGAAGTAGTAAAGCGCATACCTATTACGTTTCTCGGTTTACACGATTTATGAATGAAAACCTTAGTTGACACTTTCCTGCATTAAATTGCTCAGAAAAGAGATCAAATAGCAGTTGTGTCTGTGTATATGTGAACAAATCAAAAGACTTTTTGTACTGACACAAAAGTGTTGTAAGACAAAGCCTGCGTCACATATGTACATAGATCAGTGTTCACTTTTAAACATTTTGACAGGTTGTCGCTACGAGCGAAAGATTCTTGGCAAACGAACCTTCCTTATTTCTGCTTCGAATGTGACATTATGACGTTTTGAATAACGAGGAATATTGGAGTAGAATTCTAATTTGTATAATTTCTTAGGGTAGAGATTCATGCCTTATGTAATTTTTTTTTAGACTGAGTGAATTCCGGAGCTTATTCAAAGCAAGTTCCAGAAGTCAGTTTCAATTTTGCTTGCTCAATTCAAATCATGAGTTTGATAAGAAAGTAAGAAAGTATGAACAACGAGTTGCGATCTTGCCCTACTGCGGTGCCCTTCCCGATTTTATCCTGTTGTCCATTCATATCCTGTCTCTTCATGGCCCAGTGGCCTTAGTGATTTATTCCACAAGTTAACTAACTCATGGAATAAGATTTAGTCCACAGGTTGAAATGGAATAGCAAAGTGACGTTTATCAAAAATTCCCTTTGGGAGTTTTTTGTTGTTGATCCTTGTCAAGCGATTTGTTATTATATTTGCTATTATATATGTATATATCAACCGATTGTGGGGCCATCTAATCAACTGACAGCGAAGAAGTTATTTACATTCCATTCCCTCGCTGTAGTGTCTGTGGCTTAGTGGTTAGGTGCGTTGGCTGCTAAGCAGAACGTCGTGGGTTCGAGTCCTACTCGTGCCCATAGTTTTTATTTCATCTTTCACGGGCACTGCCTCTTGCGAAGAACTGACAAAACTTCCAAGAGTACCAATCTGTCATGAAAAAGTGCTTCTCAACTTTGCCGTTCGGAATCGGCGTTAAATTGTAGGTCCCCTCAATTCTTCACACGCACCCAGAGAATTGTTGATGCAAGTAAGCCACTTAGGCCTTGGCTCTTCAAGAGCTGTACCGCCAATTCATTTATTTTTTGTTTGTCCTTCGCTAAACCACCCTCCACGGTAGAATAAGTAAGTATGTTAGTTAAGAGAAATTTTAATTTATTATTAGCATTTTCCACTTAGTCCTTAGGGTTAATCCTTCGCTATTCTTTGTTTATTAATAAGGCTGTAGCTAAAGTTCAATCTTCGCCTCCACCTTCAAAGCCGAAAACCACCCAAAAAGCATCCGAAATGTTCTCATTTGCTCTATATCAACATCCTTTTCTCTGTAATTCTGCACCAATCGTAAGAACCAGGATAATAAATCTCTCACAAAACGATAGCTACTTCAGTGACTGGAGAGACTTTACAACTCAATTTCCTTCTGAGTCTTCTTCTTAGAGTGGTTCTTTATTTGAGTTTAAGCGCTAGTGTCGTTTTCTGGAAAAAAAAAAAACTGTCTCTGGTCACGTTTTGTTATCTACTTTTTTGTTGACAGCATAAACTTCCCGTCAAACCACATACCATCAAATTATTTCAAAGGGTGGCTCTGGTGCATCGGCGGATTAGATTACCACATAAAAAATGGCACATAGAATAATTGTTTATTATGCTAACATTTCTGCGCCAAATGTTTTCCGAATCTTGTACAAAACACCCTGTAAACATATAGTGCCCATTGTTTAACAATTGAAGTCACGACACTTAACTCGTGCTTCCACTCAACTTCAACAGTAAATCAATCAAATTACAAGGAAACCCTAAGATCGTTTATTGCCATTGTGTTCTTGAGCTCGAATTAATTATCTAAACCTGCCTTATTATATTGTTGATTTCAAACTTGTTTTTTGTATTTTTATTTAAACAACAAAAAAATAACTGATTTAATTAGTACCCTAAATTAATTAATCCACAAACAAAAATTAATTAACATTTGGAAAGTATAAAAATGTTTAATTGTGCGCTTCTACGAATCATAGTCTACAATTTGAGGAAAATAAAAAAACAAAATACAAACAATCATAATAAACATCCTGTTTCTCATTGTATGCATATCATCATCATTATCACCAGCCGTGCGATTATATTATTGTTTGAGCTGCCACCTTGAACACTGAGATGAATATTATTGCATTTTTGATAGCTGTAGATATTTCCTTCCCAATTATAATATGACTGTAAAGTAAAGACAAATTCCAGTATCAATCAACACAACCAAATAAACAACAACAGGAACGAAATTAAATTAACATACACAACACCCTTATAGAATTATGCATGCATGTATCACTTTTTTTTAATAAATAAACAGATCTGTAATAAGAAAAAATTAAATGTTAATCAAGAGAGAAAACAAAAGTAAAGAAACAAGTGTGATTGTGAAACGTTGCCAACAATGACGGATCTGAAAAAACCGGTATTCCATTATTTACTCAAAAAGCTGCTGGTAACAGCAGCAACACTACAGAGACAGACACATCATCTTGTTGTCTCCAACTCCAAACGCCATTGTGACAGTTTGATCAATTCCCACAGGGTTGTTATATAATTTATAATTTGTATTTCTGTTAAAAGTAGAACAAAAATTAATACAAAAAATCAAGCTTAAAACGCATCAGCACGCCCTGATAGAGTAGTCAACTCTTTAAAAACTGATTGTGCAAACATAACAGTTTAAAAATGTGTCTGTGACAAAAACTGACAAAAAAAATTGTAATCCCTTCGACAGTTTCACGTAATTTTTGTGAAAATCACCAATTGGGAAAAAAGTGGCAGGGTGTCAATGCCGAAAATATAGAAAATTTGGCAATATCTACTTCGTCAGTTTGTGTTTTTATTAACAGAGTGGCGCGACAGCTCTTGAAGAACCAAGGTCTAAGTGGCTTATCCTCATCAACAATTCCCTGAGTGCGTGTGAAGAATTGAGAGGACCTACAATTTTATGCCAATTCCGAACGCCAAGCCACTAAGCAACACTTATTTTAACAATACTGGCGCAAAATTATAATCCGCCAATAAACAAGTTTAGTGTGATACTAGATTAAAATGACGTTTCAGACGACTCAAACGTCATTTTAAGCTAGGATCACACTAAATTCTCTTAAAATTGTTCATTAGCGGACTATAATTTTGCACCATTGACTTTTTATTGGAACACTTAATTGAACAATACTGACAAAAAGCAGATTCAATTTTGTAACCTATTTGTAATCAATTTTCTAAACCGCCTTGAACCAATGAAAATCATATTTGATAACGATATTAAAAAATCTTGAAATTGTGAAAATCCTTCAAAAAGTGTATAAATAAAAAAAAACCATTAACAAATCGTTCACGCAAACTTTCCGTTTCATTTAAATAAACGAGTGTAATTAAGATATTGCCGCATTCATAACAACCCTGAATACATTGGTAATACCACCGCCACCAACAAGCCCCAAGCCTTGTCGTGTCGTGGTTTCCTATTTCTCATCTTGTTTTTCTACTCGCCGAACAATAACCGCCATATAGCAAGATAAGATCATCAGAATTTTTCTATTCTCCTCCTCTTCTCTCTTTTTTCTGCTTTTGCTGTGTATCTTCCCCTACGTCTACTATTATCTGTTAATTTTGTTTTTAAGCCCGAACGCAACACCCGAGAGTCGAGACCCAACCATCCATATTGCTTATTTTGTGATGGTGTCGTTTAAAAACTACAAACACACTCGCCTGTCAAGATTGCCAGTTCAATATCCATATCCGCCTCTGTTTCTTTATTGCTTGCTTCGTCTCTCAAGCTTTTACAAAAATTAGCAAACAAAGTCTATCTCGTTTTTCTTCCTCCATATTCACGCAAAAGTGATGGCACTCAACAAAAAAAAAAAAAAAAAACAATACACAACCACAAAATCTACATCCGCATCGGTTTTAGCTCTAAGCCTTAGTGAACAGCATGCTCTGGCTTGTTTAGTGGTTACCCGATGCGATGGCAAAAATCTAATGCATCCGGCTCCGGCTAGCAGCGAAAAGCCAACCCACGAGGTTATGCAACCTTTTCTTCTTATACAAATGACTTCTTACCTCATCTTGTTGTGTACCACCTTCCACCTTTCTTCCTAACAACATCGACTTGCGTATAACCTGGTCTTGGAGTATTGTCCAAGACAAGACACAAAAGAAATAACATTAATGTGACTATGACGATGATCTTGCTAAGCTAGTTGTTGCCGTCTGTCAGAGAGAAAGGAACAACCATAAATAGAAAGAAAAAAAAACACACAAGCAAGCGGAAAAACTTAAACTCGTTTTTCTAATGAAAGGGAAACGAACGATCCGATCCAAACCGTTCCGATCTGATCATTAAATTGCGATAGACAACAAAAAAACAGTCAGAAAAAAGACAGTTAGACAGATAGAGAGTGAGAAAGAAAAAAAAAAGAAAGTAAATCATTTCGCCATAACACTCTCCTCTAAGCCACTTAATTGGTACAAGACTGCTTGCAGCTACACCACGATGTTATAATGTTGTTGTTATGACCTGACCATGCTTGCATAACTTTTCTCTCTTGTGTTACAACATCGAACTAAGTATAATCTTGACTTGGCTATTTACTTTTTAGAGCATAAAATAGTCATTACATCAAACAGGTCTAAAAATGGGTATGTTTGTTTTTGGCCAACAAAACAATAAACAAAAAAGTAAAGTCAAATTTTTTTCCTCCATCACATAGTTTGGGCTTTGGGGTTAATGGCTAGTAGTTTGTTTTATGTGTGCGCGTTAAATTTATGTATGGGTTTTTTTATTTGCGTCTTCTTTTTGGTTACCTTGACACTTTTTTGATTTCAGTAATGGTGTGAAGTAATAATGCAAATTTGATGAGAAAAAGAAACATGTTTAAATGCAAAATAACTGGCATTGTCAAAATGGTTACGTTTATGACGCAATAATTGTTAATTGAATAGGAGATACTTTATACTTTTGTTTTCATCATAGACAATTATTTTGATTATTAAAATTGATGGTTTGAGTGTTCCGAATTCGTCAATATCTCTCCACTTTCAATTTTATGTACAAAGTACTATACAATCCGACACATGACAAAATAGAAAAAAATAAACAAATGACAAACATTTAACGAATTTCTTTTGTTTTTTTTTTCTATTTCGGTATTGTGTGCAATCAGAAACTACGTCGCCTCATATTTGTTTTCATTTTGATAAGGCGGTTATAATTAATAATTTCATTGTACACCGTTATACTCGTAGACACATATAAATGTTTAAAGTGACTTGTGGTTGTTGTTTTGAACTAATTTTTTTCTTTCATAAAATGATAAGATTATATTGTCATTATCTTATCAAAATTAAGAAGGAATCTAAACGCTTATTTAAGAATTAAAAAAAAATATATGTATATATATATGGACTTTCAAGTTTATATGTAAGTCGAATTTTATTATTTTTCCTTTCTTATCCTAAAATCAACTTAATACTTAGCACAAGTGTAAATATCATACATCTGCTTCTACAAAAAAAAAAAGCACCAACATTTGTTTCATATATTTTTTTGTGTAAATAGTAAAAATAAAAATTTATATTCGAATTGATTCAATGAATACGAATTTTTCCATGACATGTGCTTACGTTACGTATAATGACATGTGAAATAACACGCGTTTTCTGGGGCGTTGCTTATGAGTATTTCACATACAAATTGAATGTGAATTATGAATTTTGATAACAAGTTGCACCATTTTGTTGCAAATGTTTGAAATAGTATTGACAGTTCAAATATTATTGAGGATCAGTTCGGCAGCAATTTATGTACATAAAGGGTTTTCCAATAAGAGGAGTTATTTTGATATTCAAAGAAAAATGGGATTTTTTGAGATAAATGATCGGATGTCTATTTCATTATAAAGAGGAGGGTTAATAATGGAACACAACATCAGCCAAATGGCCGCACGACCACGCTTACAGGACCATATCCTTTTCATGAACCAAATCGTAAAGTGGCTGCCCTATGTCCTCGATAGCCTCACGAATTCCATCTTTTGAGGCTATTCAAAATAACACCTCTTATTGGAAAACCCTTTATAAAACGTGGACTTTTCATATTTTTGTCTTACTAAAACCATAAAACAAAAACAAGACTGACTTTGTATTTGCATTTGATCAAAACACCGGTAAATGTGTTTATTTGTTTTTTGACTGACAACACATTTAGAGTTCTATGCATTTTTCTTGACATGGAATTCTTTCAATTTATTATCACAGCTGTTGTGCCCATTTTGTTTATCATGCGGTATTTTTCTCTCAGTGTTATCGTTGCATGGTACAGATGTTGAAACAATAAAGTAAGCTCAAGCCAGACATTTGTTATCTTGAATTTCCATAAAATTGGCTAATTTTACGCTTAAAAATTATGTCGCCAGTACGACTCTTGTAGAAATAGATCAGTCGATCTGATAACGAGTTCACCGAATATTCGGCCCAATCAAGGTAACAATCGAATCGCAGACATTTTGCGTCGAGGAAGTTATCCGAAAAGAAAAATGTCTCCGATTCGGAGTAAATCGGAGAAAATTCCACTCCGACGATTACGTCGAGACGTACAATTTGAACGTGCATTATTACAAGACATTACCTTGACCTCATACCAGTATGTTCAGAATTTCATATAAAATCACTCTAACAAAGTTTTGTTTGAATAATCCAAGTATAAAATGACGTTGTGCCCCAAAGACTTCATTTTGTCAACGATTTTCGTTTTAAATAAACTAGTTTAGCCAGACCTCGAAATTTGAGTGGGTTAATTCTTCATTTTAGGGGGTTCACATGAACAACTTCTGTCATTGGCGGATTTGTGTAATGTTAAAACCACTGTGAACGCACCTTAATTCCTTCTGATATTTCTCTGCGAACACACCCTGCACATAACAGTTGTTGGACAGAACTGTGATTTGACATTATATCCAATTGGTTTTCTTTTAATAATCTCAATATTTTTAAATATGTATACATTTATTTTTTAAACAAGTTCGGTACAGAATATTTAAATAATACAAAGTCACTGCAGATCTACACAAAAAATGCATGATATGTAATTTATAGCTGAAACACAAACACGATTTAAGGCTAAATCACAAAGATGCTGCAGCTTGAACTTCGCCTGTCGTTTACGAGTTCAGCTATAGGAATTCAATGCTTGCTATCACAATGAAGCTTCGACCTCACGTTTCGTACGTAACGTGACTCCAAACGGAAGCTCTAGTTCTGACAGCTTTGTCTGACAGCTCAACAACTATTTAAGAAAAAAGTACACACACAGAATTCATTTGTTTTTGGAGCAGCGTTACCACTTGCAAAAAAAGGAATTGAAGTAGATTTGGGAATAAAGCGAAGAAGATTGAGAAAAAGCGAATTAGATTTTAAAATAGTGTGTTTTATATTATATTGACCTTGGATACATTGACGCACAGAGGGACATACAGTTATTATCAAAAGTTCATATAGAATTGTGCCCGAATTGTGTTAAAATGTTGATTGATTATTTAATTTTGACACTACATAGTGTCAAAGAGGCTAAAATATGACACTAGTGCATAAATGTAACCAACATCTTAACGCAAGTCCCACACTGTCAGAAATATTAAACAATTCAATACAAGCTCGTAACTCTAACACTACTTCGGGTATTTGTATGGGTTGACATATCATGTTTGTAAGCTGTGTCCGCTTATTGTTCGTGTATAAGGATAGAAACTTTATTGCAGATGCACTTATATATTTTTCTGATGAAAATAAGAGAAGTATAATGAAGGAATGCCATTTTTCATTATAAACTATAGGGCCAAAATTATGTACTTAATGAGTTAATCGAATTAAGTTTTTCCGGAGTGAAGTAGGTTTTAAGAAATTCTTGATGGTGTGAAGTAGGTAGTTGATCTTCAAAGTTTTTTTCAAAAATCGAAGTAGGTCTACTTCGAAAACAGTAAAGTGGCAAAGCTGTTTTGAAGGGAAGATGGTGTGATGTCATTCAAAGCAAACTCGAAGCGGGTGCATCGTAACGCAGACGAAGCCAAAGCTGAAGCGTGTTTGTGTTTAAGCCTTTAGTTTCGTCAACGTTTACGTTACGTAACCGCTGTTTTGAATGAAAAATCTCATCATCATCCGTCTAAAACCAAAATTAATTTTGTTTGCAGACTTTTTTTAACAGTTGTTAAGCTATCAGGCATATATGTTCAGCATATTTGAACTAGAGCTTCCGTTAAGAGTCACATGACGTCACATTACGTACGAAACGTGAGGTCAAAGCTTCATTGTGATATCATGAATTCCTATGGCTGAACTCATAAACATGAGATCAGTGAATTTAAACAACTCTTGTTTGATCAGATTGCAAAAAAAAAATTACTTAAATTCTTCAAAAATAGAAATCAGTTACTTCAAAACATGTTGCCAAGTGTTGCAAAAGCTCTTAGAACACTCAAAATTATTATGGCATGATTGAATCACATTTGTTGATTGCAGATAGAAAACAAAAATTAACCTCCTACAAAATGTCCCGATATTGGTTAATCTTTCATTCATTTTCATCATTTTATTTAAACAATCGCGTGACGTTATTTATTTTTTTCTTCGTTTCTTTGTTAATGACACCTTATCGAAGGAAGCCCAATCTTACTTTACTTACTTAAATACGAAATGAACCTATTATTATTAATTAAAAAGAATTGATAAGGTATGAAAACAATTAAACAAATTTATTTAACATTTACAGGGTGACTTCGATAAACTTCGCATTTAATGTGAAGTCGACAATCTTGAATGCCTGGCGAGATTATTGCCATAATATGATGATTTAATTTGTTTGTTTAATCTTATTTAATAAAAGCTTAAAAATATCGATTCGATAAAGTCTGGAGTGTCCACCTTTTGGGGGAAAAAAATCAATGATTCATAAAAAAACCGTTAAACTGCGTCAACAATATTCAAATATAAAGGAAAACCTCTGTTTAGTTTGCTTATGCAATATTCACTCGTCTAACGTCAAAACTGCGTCATTTTATTCAAAGAGATAAAGTTTAAATTCTGAATTGATATAATTTTTATGGATAAACGTAAAGGTACCATAATACAACTCCCGTTCTTATGCGAATCTTACGTCATCCAGATTTTATTACATTTATTATAAAATTTATTTTTCACTCAAACTCCACACCATTCGATGTGCATATTTAAGAAGTAAAATGTCAATTTATTTGACAGAAAGTAGCACTCCTTCAAACATTATTCATAAACATGATAGTTGATTTCGTTGGTATTCATCTGTTAGTGGTTTATGTGCAATGTTCATATTTATTTATGTGCATTTTAATTTCTTGAATTGACGTCGACATTTAGTGGAGAATAATTTTGCATGGAATTAAGGTTGTTGTCTGTTTTTTTCTCAATGAACAAAAAATCAGTTTCTCTAAAAGAGATTAAAGAGTTTTTTTTTTTTTCTTTGAAACTGTTCAAAGGATTTTGATGAAATTTCCAGAAAAACAACACTTTGGAATTCATTAAAATCTCTTGTTTAGAATAAAATGGTTTTTTTTTTATATTTTGCGTCAGAACTTGCTTTGAGAAATCGGTTAAACCTGGCTATCTCTTGAAATGGTTTGATCAGTAGCAACAAAAAGAAAAAAAACACTGTTCCTTGTCAAATTTTTCAATCGTCACTTGAGTGAAGTTTCATCAAAACAAAAATGATTTATTTAAACTTTTTATAAGAACGTTATTGGTATATATTTTGTAGTCCTATTTATAAATAAATATTGTATGTATTCCCCAATATGTCAAAAACGACATCGTCCTTTAATTAGGCATCCTAAGGTGGTGAATCTCACTAATCTCTTTATTTTATTAATTCAACTTTTTTTATTTTTTTCATTCATTTCAGAATCAATCGTCTTCAATTCATTTGCATCAGTCAGCAACGAATGCGGTGGCAAATTCTCAGGCCAGCAACAACAACAACAGCAGCAACAGCATTAACAATAGCAATACCAGTTCAGGAAACAATAATAGCACCAACAACGCAATGCTAGCAGTTAACCACTTGGCATCGACTGGTGTTTCACTTTTAAATTCGAATGTTTTGAATAACAATTTGAATTTGACCACAGCATCAAACAATCAAAATGGTAATACAACATCATCTGTTGTAGCAGCATCGGCCAATCTACTTCAACACCAGTTGAATATGTTGTCTGCGCAACAGCAGCAACAACAACAACAGCAGCAGCAACAACAACAGCAGCAACAGGACCAAGAACAAAAAGCTTATATTCATACAGCTTTGACACGTGCTGTATCGCATCCTCAAAACAGTGCTGCCAATGTTGTTTCACTTGTAAATACGTTGCTTGAAAGTTGCCACCGCAAATTGGAGAGGACACAATCGGAGCCATTGCCACAGGTTAACACATCAAGGTGAGTTGAAGATTTCGATTTTTTTTTATTTGCAATTGGGTTGGACTTGGGATATCTTAAGGTTCTTGAAACCAAACATCAGCTTCCGGATAAAATAATTGTATGTTCAATGTATTCCTCTTCTGTTTGACAAACGATCAAAAATCATTATTTGAGAGAACTCGTAGACGTTTTGCATAATTTTTGTATCATTGAAGCAGTTTACAAAACGGAAGCTTCTTAATGACGACGAAAGAGTTTCCTGGGTTGTCAATATGGTCTTTTTGTTTTTGCTCAGAATCGGAAATTCAACCAAAAATATTTGCATTTAGTGAACTGTCACATTTCAATTCAGAAAAAAAAACAATACCACAACGCCGGAAAAGGAAATACTAATTCATCAAATACACTTTTAGACATGTCTAGGCTTTATGGGTTTGCTGTTTTCTTAATTTTAAATTTGAATTATTGCTTCTGTAAACATCTATTCTTTTCTTGAGAACTCTAGAAATGCTATTACGTTCGTGTTGTTTCCCTTACGGGACATAGTTCCCCTACTACTGCGCTCCATCGTGTACGATTTCTGAAGATTTATTTCAGCTCTCTCCAACTCTTCCTGTTCGACTGTTCTTCGCTAAGTACTTGTCAAAATTCCGCCACCCTTTGTCAATTCTGTAAACGGTCTTATGGTCACATCTCCTAGCAGTTTCTTCTGCTACTGCGAGCTATGCGTTGATGTATCACGTCGCACAATACGGTGAATTCCCCTTTGAACTTTTTGCTCATGTCGCATATATGGCTGAAACACAAACTCGCTTAGTTTTCGTCTTCGTCTACGCTACGATGCACCCTCTTTGATATTATTTCTCCCTCCATCATCATCATCCCACCAAACAGAAACGATTTTTTTTACTCTTTTTTTCCAGCTTTTGAGCTGTCAGACAGTTACATTACGTAACATGACGTACGAAACGTGAGGTCGAAGCTTCATTGTGATAGCATGCATTGAATTCCTGACATCGTAAACGTCAGGAGAATCCAAAGCGTCAGCCAATAAAGGCTGAATCACAAACGCGCTTCAGCTTCGGGCTTCGTCTGCGTTACAGATGCACCCTGATTCGAGTTTGCCTTGAATAACAGTTCTCTCTCCTTATCATATTCAGCATCCCTCTAAAACAAATGAATTTTGATTGTGTACTTTTTTTTACAGCTGTTGAGCTGTCAGACAAAGCAATATTTCAGCATATTTGAACTAGAGCTTCCGTTTATAGTCACGTTACGTACGAAACGTGAGGTCGAAACTTCATTGCGACAGCATGCATTGAATTCCTATGACTGAACTTGTAAACGTCAGACGAAGCCGAAGCTTAATCATGTTAGTGTTTTAGTCTTAATTCAATCGACACTGGAGATCATCTTGCCTTATCTTTCAAAGGGTCTCCCTCTTACGTGCTATCGAGTGCTATTTTGACAAATCTGCTTTCATTCCAGAGCTGTATATTTTCAGTCATTTGCATGGTTATTCTGTAGATGATTCCTACTTGCAGTAGATTCTGTTTAAAAAGATGATAAAGCCTTTTGTAAATTGATAAAATAATAATCTTGAACATGCAAATTTTTTTTTCGGTTAGTAATGTTAAACGTACACAGTGAATGATATTTAGGTCATCAAAAGTATCACGACATATGCACCAAGGTCAGAAATTAAAACGAACACAGTTTTTGATTGCAAATGTTTTTTAATCAATATCGCAGGCTCAAATTACCCAAAACAGCTCATAATCATTTTCCATTCCATTTCTGCCTTATTCGTGTGGATATATGTTATTTAATACAATTTTATTTTTTTCCAGATACAAGACCGAGCTGTGTCGTCCATTCGAAGAAGCCGGTGAATGTAAATATGGAGAAAAGTGCCAGTTTGCTCATGGCTATCATGAGTTGCGCAACTTACAAAGACACCCAAAGTACAAAACTGAATATTGCCGCACCTTTCACAGTGTCGGCTTTTGCCCCTATGGTCCACGATGCCATTTCGTTCATAATGCCGACGAGGCACGTGCAATGATTCAACAACAACAACAGCAGCAGCAACAACAGCAACAACAACAGCAACATCATCAACAACAAATTCAACACCAAAATCGCATCAATGCTGCATTCGCTCGTCAAAATGCTCTAAACAATCATCCACTACCATTGAGTCCACCACTATCAATGTCAACCGGATCTGATCGTGCCTCACCAACTGGCTCAATTTCTCTCAGTCCAACCAATTCAATGGGTAGTTTTCCGTTTGTCGATCAGATAAGCCCGGCTAGTTCGGTTTTCCAAACAACTGCTTTTTCATACAATCATAGTCCACCAGCCAGTCCAAATAGCCCAATGTCACCTGTCAATACACCACCACCATCAATTATTATGACTGGCAATCATAATAATAACAACAACAATCATCAGCATCAGTACATTAAGCCGATCTCGCAAACAACACGCATTTCCAACAAATCTAGCTCACCAATTTCAATTGTGGCTAATAATAATGGTGTTAATAATAATAACTCAGCCAATGCAAATAGCACTTCCAGTGCTGCCAATTCGTCGGCAAGCAGCGAGGAAGCACGCCTTCCGGTCTTCAATAGACTTAGCTCAACTTTGGATGCTTTCTCCAATTTAGCTCTTTAAGTTGTCTACTTTTGATGGAAAACAACAACAAAATTAAACAAAACACAAATTCAGGACATTCAATAATTAAATTATGCCATTTTTATTTTTCTCTTAATCTATTTTTATTCATATAACATTTTTTTTTTTTTTTCATTGGACTTAAACATATATACAAAACAAAATAACAACAAAAAAAATAATTTGAATTATTATTTTGTTTTTATTTAAACTTTTGGATTATAAACAAATCACAAGAACCACAAATTCGAACTGACCAAATCAATTAGATTGACTAACAACAACAAAAAAAAAAAACATATAAAGGCCGCAGGTGAACATATTAGATTTTATATATCAACATATATATTTTTTAAAAATTATTTTTGTTCATGAAAAATGTTTTTTTCTAATAATAATAATTCTTATTATAAATTATGTAACTATATATATTTTATATTTGAATTTTTTTCTTTTTTGAAAACTGATTTAAAATTTCCGACAATGCCCTTTACACAAATAAGTGTGTACATGTAAATAAAAAAAAAATATTCAAAAAAAAAATTATTAAATTAAATTAAATCGAAAAAACAACTTTTATTGTATAAAAACTTGTTTGGAAGTGATATAAACTTACTAATTATTAAAAAAAAAAAATGTCAATTTTTAATCGTCTAGTTAAGGGTCTTGTGTATGTGCAAGAGCACAAACTATTACAAAACTTGAGAAACAAAGTTGACTTCTTTTTTCTTGGTAAAGCATGCAAAAAGTTTGGATTTTGTTTCTTTCGATTATTTAATTGATTTGCATGCAACGCAAAATATAAATAGAATTTTCCAATTTGAATTTTTGGTCCGTTAGATATTTATCCTGCACAAATATTTGAAGAAATGGAAAAAGAAAAAAAAAACCATACACAAAATATAATTTTTATTTCTGAACTTTTAGCGCAAGACACAAGATATTACAAATTTATATTCTCAAAGTGCCTTATACATAAATATTATTTTTTTTTTTATTTATTATTATTTAATTTGATTGTTATATAAGCTTTTTTCCATTTATTAAAATAATTAGTAGATGTAGTGACAAAAAAATAAGTTAAAAAAAAAAACAAAGTCATAATGCTGAAAAATGCTGTCTTCCGCTTAACATTTATTATTTATAAACAAATAAAAAAAAAAAAGAAAACAATCTTCTTTGTGTTAGACTGTATGGCGAAGAGAAGAGTAAAAAGAAAACGACCAAGAATTGTACGTGTTAACCATCCCATACATATATTTCCCCCTTTTTATCTAGTTTTGTAGTAATTTAAGCCATTTTGCAATTATTTTTTTATATATATTTTATATAATCATGATTAATTCAAACAAAAATGTTATTATTTATTTTTCATTTCACTCTTAAAAATGCGCATCTTTAATTTAAAAATAATATTTTTTTTTAATAAAAATGTTTTTTTCTGAATCAAAGCGAAAAAAGACATTTTTATTCGTAAATGAAAACAAATCTCAGATTAATTTTTTTTCGATTTTTGATTAAGGTATACACCTCTTCACACATTGCGAAGTATTTTAAAAATATATATATATAAATCCATTGACATAATATATATGTACTGCTAGTCATTTGTCATTTCCATATATTTCATGCGAAGAAAAAAGGTACAAGCTATAGCAGCTACATTTGTTCGAAGCGGCCAAATTTGTCCCAAGAAATATGTTTGAATTCAAATATGTAATTGAAAAAACAACGAACGTTATCTGCTACATTTGACCGTTCTATAAAAACAAAACAAGTTTATGTATTTAACACTGTTCACCTTTGATTATTTTGTATATTTTCTTTAGCCAAAAAATCAAGAAAACAGTGACATTCGTTGATTTTTTACAGCTGGAATCGTTCTATTTTTGGCCACCAAAAACCAATAGCGCTCTTTACTCTGGAACACGCGTGAAGTTGGTAACTAGCAGACCATATATAACATGTCAATGAATAAATCCAGTGTAGTTTGTAACTTCATAAAATCGTGTTTCTGTTTTTCTACAAAACTTCGCATTGATGTGTGTACAAGACTTTTTTGCAAACAAGATACAAAAACAACAAAAAAATACACTTTTTCAATTTTATGATAAGCTGAATTATTTATTGCAAACACAAAACATAAAAATATCTTTTTATGTACTAATAATAATTATTATTGAAAAGTGACATCCCCAGGAATAAAATTAATTAATAATATTATTTAATTTATATAATAAAAAATAAAAAAAAGACAAACTTAATTTAAAAATTGAATGAGAAAAAACTCCTTAAATATTGGGCTTCCTAGTTATACATAAAAATATATATTTTTGTTCTATTTAAGTTTAAATACATGATACAGAAATACAGACATGGTTTTATAGCACATACAATTAATTTATATTTCTAGTTTCTTTTTTACATTGATTTTAGTTCATAAACAAAACAACAAAAAATTGTATTTAAATATTTCTTTTTTTTTCATATTTATAAATATTATATATTTAAATTATTACATGTATGGAGAGTGTATTTGAAAATGGAATAAAATAAAAATTCAAACAAAAAGAAAGAAACAACACTGAATAAATAATAAACGCATTATGTCAGGAATAAAATAATTATTTAAATTCATTAGTGCTGTGTGTAAAACTTCTATATATATTTTTTTCTTGTATGTTTAATAATAAAATTTAGTTTTTTTTTCTAATGTTTTGCATTCTACATTGAAAACAATGAGTCAATTCTTCCACTAGTAACTAAGAATTTATGAAACAAATTAACATTATGAAAACAAAATTATGAATTATAAAAAATATTTTGACAAAATGAAATAAAATCTTCCAAAATTTATCGAAATTTAAGCTTTAACGAAAGTCTTCTCAAAAAAGTGTTGGCGAAAGAGACCCTCAAATAATATGTTTAAACTATTTGTTTGAGTTGAAAAAAAACAAGAAAAACAAGAAAAATTCCACAGAGAGTAATCTAAAAAAAAATGATTTCATTTATTTGTAAATTTTATTTAATAAATTATTACTTTTTTATACAAAATATGCAGATATGCCTTAATAATAATTAAATACAAACATAAATGTTATTTTTTTTTCTTCCAATTATTGTAATATTTGGGTTAGTTTTCATATAACTTTTTTTTCTCTTTATATAACTTATTTTTTATCTATTTTATTATTATATATTTTTACATTGAAATAGTTATTTAATAATATTAATTTAAATACAAAAATTGTGAGTTTGATTGAATAAATAAAAACATTAAATATGAAATAAATTCTTCTTTTATTTATAAACTAGGCGACCTGATGGAGGTTTTTTCAGCTTTCATTGCAAGATGTTCTTCATACGGAATAACAATTAGCTTACTTACTTATGGTGGTGCTACCAGTCCAGGTCGGACCAGGGCCTCACCCAACAAACTTCTCCAACCAGCTCGGTCCCTAGCTAGCTGCCTCCAGTTTCGCACGCCAAGTTGGTTGAGATCCTCTACCACCTGTGTGCTCCACCTGAGTTGCGGTCTTCCTCTTCTGCGACGTCCCTCAGGATTGGATTAACTTTTCTGGCTAGGTCAGTGTCGCTGTACAGCTCGTACAGTTCTTGGTTGAATTCTCGTCTCCATTCTCCATTAAGGCAGACAGGACCAAAAATCACTCGAAGAATTTTTCTCTCAAAGCAGCCCAAAGCGTTTTCATCAGATGTTGTCATGGTCCATGTCTCTGCACCATACATGAGGACCGGGAAGATGAGAGTTTTGTAGTGTGTCACTTTAATTGTTCGGGAGAGGACTTTACTACTCATTTGCCTTCTAAGTCCAAAGAAGCAGCGATTGGCAAGAGTGATTCTTCGCTTGATTTCAGCACTGGTGTTGTTGTCTGAGTTGATAGCGGATCCAAGGTAGACAAAGTCCTTAACTACCTCGAAGTTAAATCTGTCTATGTTGACGTTTGCTCCAAGACGTCGATGTTGGTTACCCTTGGTTGTCGAAAGCATTAACTTGATCTTATCCTAGTTAACCGCTAGACTCATCTTCCTGGCCTCCGTCTCAAGACTCACAAACGCTCCACTGACATCAAGCTGTGTTCTTCCAATTATGTCAATGTTGTCTGCTTATCCTAGTAGCTGGACGAACTTTTGAAAAATTGTGCCTCTGATGTTGACGTTGGAGCTTTGCACAATCTTTTCAAGAATGATGTTGAAGAAATCGCATGACAACGCATTGCCTTGAATAAAATCTTTTTTGAAATCAAAAGCGTCCGTTAGGTTTTTCCCGACCATGATGGAAGAGCGTGACTTTTCCATTGTCATCTTACACAAACGGACGAGTTTCTCTGGGATGCGAAAACTACACATTGCTCTATACAGTTGGTCTCTATAGACACTGTCATAAGCGGCCTTGAAATCGATGAAAAGGTGGTAGGTATCGATTTGAAGTTCCTGGGTCTTCTCCAAGACCTGCCGTAGGGTGAATATTTGATCGATGGTGGACTTTCCGGGTCTGAAGCCACACTGATAAGGACCTATCAGGTTGTAGACGAAGGGCTTCATCAAACGTTCACACAGCACGGCAGACAAGATCTTATAGGCGATGTTAAAGAGACTTATGCCACTGTAATTCGTGCAGTTCAGGGGATCTCCTTTCTTGAGGATCGGGCATACGATGCCAATGTTCTATTCATCGGGCAGGCTTTCCTCCGACCAAATTTTGCAGATGAGCTGGTGCATGCTCTTAACCAAATCATCTCCAGCTGCTTTGTACAGTTCGGCGGCTAGTCCGTCTGCTCCAGTGGCTTGGTTCGACTTAAGTTTAGATATCGCTATCTTCACTTCGTCCTGCCTGAACGCATATTTCCTCCCCCTCTCTCTCTTTGCTGCCGCTAAAAACTTCCCACTGGGGTTGGAACCCAATCTTCGGTTGTAGGTTCTGGGCACCCGATGTTCACCACGGGGAGGTGGAAAGTAGGAGATGCATAGAAATTTAACAGCCCTTCTCTAAATTTGCTGACTTTTTATAACCCCTTAATGTTTTAAGGTAAAAAAAATACAAATAAATAGAGTGGCGCAACAGCTCTTGAAGAACCAAGGCCTAAGTGGCTTACTCTCATCAACAATTCTCTAGGTGCGTGTGAAGTATTGAGGGGACCTACTGTTTTACGCCGATTCCGAACGGCAAAGTTGAGAAGCACTTTTTCATGACAGATGATACTCTTGGAAGTTTTGTCAGCTCTTCGCAAGAGGCAGTGTCCGTGAAAGATGAAATAAAAACTTTGGGCCCGAGTAGGATTCGAACCCGCGACGTTCTGCTTAGCAGCCAACGCACCTAACCACTAAGCTACGGACACTACTGTTTTGAGGTAAGGAATTCCAAATTTTGACCGCATTAACGAAAAATAGCCGAGAGATGAATGAAGCATTGTCAATTTTTTTAATTTGAGATAATTTTAAATCTAGGTACCGGTTTGTTCTACATCCAATCTTTTGAAAGATTTTTCCGGAAAAGAAAATAAGGCCTTGAAAAAGAAAACAATTTTTTTCTCAGTTCTTTACAGATTCAGACTATTTTCCCTTCAATAAAATTGCATTTTATAGCATCTCATTCCAGTTGATAAAAACATAAACATTTAATAAATTACCCATCTCTATTTCAATATCCACGCAAAACTAGCTATGCAGGCAATTTTAACCCGCATTTGAAAACAGACGATGCCAGCAGAAGTTTCAACGCACATTTTACTTCCTTCACTTCATAAAAATAAGACCAAATACTTTAAACATCTACCACAACCTTTCATTGAAAATTCGTCATTAAAAAGACTCAGCTCATCCCCCTTAATTATAACTTAAATTATTGCATTCTACTTCTGGGTTGTCAATCCACCCCGGGGTGACTTGGCCCAGTTCAATCAAACCCAAGGGTGAGGGTTACAGAATATACCCGCATATTTGTGCTGCAGATAAGTAGTGTCCTTGAAGTTGATCGCGTGCATTGCATGCTTATGAGTTCTGAATTGGAATTCGGATATTGTTGATTTAAAAATAAGGAAGGTTAATACAATGGTCTTCTTCATGTCATGCTAGTCATTAAAAAAAGATTGCATAGTTTTACTAAAAGTAACAGCCAAGCCACAGTCTCTAAAATGGTGTTAAGCACTGCTGTATAGACGAGGATACACTAAAATTGACTTGACAGATTAGTTTAAAATAAACGTTAATAATCGAAAGTTGTGACAAACTTTTCATTTACAAATTTGACGATTATCACATTCAGCCTTATCACGAATAAATTTTGCCTGGAATTTTTTCCCAATTTGCTATCATGAAAAAAGTTTGACTTTGAAAAATTCATATTGCCAAAAAATTTTTCCAGGGAACTTTTTCCTCATTTAGAACAGAATTTACCCCAAGTTCGTTGTGAGAAAAAACTTAAATGATCATCCGTGGAACTTAATCATCAATTAAAGTAAATATTTCTGGACGATGGCGCATAGTAGAAGAGACACTATGTCCATAAAGGAAACACCACCAACGCACGTAATAGGTCATTAGCTTAGGAAAAATACGTTTAAATGAATTTTACCAGGCTATAGCAAATGATGGATAGGATCAGGGATAATGAAAAGAAAAAATTGCGACATTTATTACAGCTGTCATCAAAGAATGCACATATTTGGATGCGGATTCGTCGAAGGTAATCGGCTTAGATAGAAAGTCAAGCCAATTAGTGATCGCCTGGCTGTAATCCGCATCAAGGCCACACTACAAAACATCAGTATAATTTGTGCACACGCCCCTACCGATGATGCCGAGGCGTCAAGCAAGGAGGATTTGTACGACTTCCTGGATAGAGCCTACGGAGCCTGTCCAGAGTACGACGTCAAAATCGTACTCGGAGATTTCAATGCAAAAAATGGGAAGGAAGACATCTTTGGCGAATTAGATTTTGCTGCAGCTTGTAATACGGTGATAAGTAGCACTAGGTTTCCAAGACGAAAGATCTACACAGCAACCTGGCGATCTCCGGACGGTCGAACCACCAACCAAATCGACCATGTGCTCATCGGCCGGCGCAAGGCACGCATCCAACATCTTGAACGTGCGCACTTTCCGAGGAGCAAATGTCGACTCTGACCACTTTCTGGTAGTGGCTAAGTTTACAGCTTGACTATCAAATAACAAAAAAAAAACACGTGCGGCCCCAAGGAAGAAGATCAACATCGGTTGCCTTGGCACTCCAAATAATGCCAGAGACTACAGTGAGCGCCTGAGTGAGCGACTCTCTAGCAAATGATACACGAAAATAAAGATAGCTTCTTGTGATCCCAATATTCTATATATAAAAATGAATTGCTGTTCGTTAGTCTCGCTTAAATTAGAGAACGGCTGAACCGATTTGGCTTACTTTGGTCTTGAAATATTCGTGGAAGTTCAGGGAAGGTTTAAACGGTTAGAAATTTTCCATAAGTTCACCTATTACAAATGTATGAGCAAAATGTTTGCTTTTTTCATTTCACTTTCGAAATGAACAGAAAAACGAATTTGACAGAAATAAATTAAACTAGTTTCCCCAAATACCGTTTCTTTGTTTGAAGCAACCAAACAAATTTTTTTTTCAGAGCCAGTTTGTCATAAGGTTTGAAGCCGATTCAAAAATATTTTGATTATGGTAAGAAATTAAATGCTTAAGTGCCAAAATTTAAAAAAAAGTATAGTTCCTGAGAAATATAAAATTTTAAACAATTATAGGAAGTATCAATAGCACAATTATTATCCACTGAACTCCTCAACAAAAAATTAAATAAAAATATAGAGTGTCGAGAAAGCTATTGAAGGCCCAAGGCCTAAGCAGCTTATACTCATCAACAATTCTCTGGAGAGTGTGAAGAATTGATTGACCTTCAATTTAAAGCCGGTTCCGAACGGCAAAGTTGAGAAGAACTTTTTTCATGAAATGTTGATGCTCTTGGAAGTTTTGTCAGTTCTTCGCGAGAGCCAGTATCCGTGAAATATGAAATAAAAACTATGGGCACGAGAAGGATTTAGCCAACGCACATAACCACTTCACAACGGGATCCACGTTCAACAATCTTAAAATAAAGGGGGGATAGGTGATCATACGTGGGTTTTGAAATTTTTAAACAACGCAACGTTTACTAAGAAACTTTTCTATTTGATAAGAAAACAAAAATGTTTTTTAATGACTCATATAGCTGCAAATTACAGACGAAAACATTGGATATTGTTGTGACCAAGATCTGAACAACTGAACAACCCTAAACAAAAACAATAGCTTTGAAATTAAAATCACATCTCACATCTTTCAAAAGTTTGCATTTTGTTTGAGAATTCAAATACATATGTATGTAATAAAGGGTCCACCATCTAAGGTTTTTTTTTTTTTTGCTTATTTCGTGAATGGTAACACTTATATCATGTCTGTTGACTTTTACTTGCTATTTTACTTATCCGAGACGCAACCCTCAGGTCCATTTTTTGACTTTTTGTGTAACTATTGCCATACAAATTGAATTTGACAGATAAAGTGAGTTGGAGCGTTTTATTCGCACTTGATTACTGTGCTGGCTACTGAGTACTGAGTAGTGAAAAAAACACGACTATAATTAGTTTTAACCTTCCGCTGAACGAATATGGTTGTGTATATGCTTGAACAACGCTGGGAAATATTGCGACATTACTTTGAAAATGATGGTAATGCTGCAGAATGTGTACGAAAATTGCGTACGGATTTTGGAAGAAGAGAAGCACCGTCAACTCCGTATGTTCGTTATCTTGTGAAAAAAGTGAAAGAAACTGGCACCCTCATCTATAAACCAAACCGTTAAAAGCCAAAAACAGTGCGTACACGCTTCAACATCGATTCACTGTCGTTCTCAACAATTGAACATTTCGGAGACACCATTGAAACGAATTTTGCATAAAGACCTTGGTGTGACGCCATACAAAGTCAAATTTGGTTCAGGTGTTGAAGCCAACTGACCATCCAATGCGTTTTCGCTTAGCTAAGTGGGCCTGCGATCGACTTGGAGAAGATGCCGAATTGCCAAAAAAAAATCATCTTTTCAGATGAAGCGTTCACAAAAAATTGCCACACAGCCGAAGCTACACCCGATATTTTGGGCTCTGTTTTTGAAGATCGCATTATCAGCCGCAGAGCTGATGTCGTTTGGCTACCTCGGAGCTACGATTTGACTCCGTTGGACTATTATTTGTTTAATTAAAATTTGAAGCTTTCAAAATAACTTCGAAAATCAATTAAATATTCAAAGGTTTGTATGCTTTTTTCCTTTGGAAATAAATGTTCTTGGGAGATTCTCCATGGATAACTTCTGTTCCGGGTTGATTTTTGTTTCCCTTTGAAAAAAAGTTCCCATAAAATTTCCGTAGGGCTGCAGCGTAGATGTTGAGCATTTGCAGTATTCCATTCCAGTGACCACAAACATATCAATTATTTAAGAAAAATAACTATATGCAGACAATAACAACCCGCATTTCAAACCGACCGACGCGATCGACGCACGCACGCACGATGATGCCAGCAGAAATTTCTAAGATTAATTTTACTTTCCTTAAAAAACTGATAAATATAAAAACCAATAATAACATAATTGCGTTTGCTTTTGTGTTGCTGATTCATTCTCATATCATACACCTTAGTGTTGCCTGGTGCCATTCAATCAATTTAAGGACAAGGGGTGAGAAGATTATTATTCCCGCATTATTTGGCAGTTGGCACTCTTGAAGTGATACATCAAAGGGAGGGCTTAAGCTTAATTCGAATAATTGAGAGACAACCTAGTTTGAAGAGTGTGTGCTAAAATATTCATGCAATATTATTCATTAACGGTAATAATAGAAGGAATCTGTGTCAAGCCATTATTTGAATTTATTTTACATTATTTCATTTAGAACAGGAGTACCTAACTGTTTTATTTTGTTTGTCAATATAATTTTAAGGAAAAACTAATTTTGTGACAAAATGGCGAATACGGATCTCCTGTAGTTTGGTCATGTCCGTATATTTCTAACAAGATGGTGCTTCGTCCCACTAAGGTCGTGAAGTAAAGGATTGGATGGTGGTCGATGGACACGCAGAAATGGTCTAATCTTGTTAGAAATACTACCTACTACTTACTTGTTAGAAATACTATTACCCCTTCCATCGGGAACGGTCCGTCTGATGCATTCTCCAGTCACCGAAACCAAGCGCTCTGGTATCCGCGGTCACTTGGTCCTTGTACCGTAGGTTCAGCCTTCTTTGTCGTCTCGAACCTAGAGGCTGGGATGAGAAGATTTTATTGGCTGGAGCGTTGTCGTCCATTCGCTCAATGTGGCCGAACCAATGTAGTCATCTTTTCTTGGCCTTCTGGACAACATCCACATCTTGGTACAGCTCGTACAGTTCTCGGTTGAAGCTTCTTCTCCATTCTTTTGTTTTCCGTTGCAGCATCTGCAAACGTACATTTTCCGTCTCTCTTTTCAATAACTCGCATTCGGCATTCATCATCATAGCACGGGTTCTTTTTCGGGTGTGGCTGGTCTTGACTACATTTTTAACTATGTATTTCGCGATATTGGTTCCACAAGATGTTGACATCTGTGGTACTTGGGAGGACGGCAGATGTCGCTCACTCAGGCGCTCACAGTAGTCTCTGGCATTCTTCGGAGTGCTAAGGCAACGTATTTTGAACTTCTTTTCTTTGGGCCGCATGTGTTTTTTGTCATTTGATAATCGAGCTCTAAACTAAGCTACTACCAGAAAGTGGTCAGTGCCAACGCATTTGCTCCTGGGAATGTGCGGACGTTTTAGATGTTGGATGCGTGCCTTGCGCCGATTAGCATATGGTCGATTTGATTGGTGGTTCGACCATCCGGAGATCACCAGGTTGCTGTGTAGATCTTTCGTCTTGGAAACCTAGTGTTACTTATCACCGTACTACGAGCTGCAGCAAAGTCGATTAGTCGGAAGCCAGTATCTGTTGTAACTTCGTGAAGGCTGTGCTTTCCAACTAATCCACCAAAGGTGTCTTCGTTCCCGATTTTGGCATTGAAGTCTCCGATTACGATTTTGACGTCTTACTAGGAAGGCTCCGTATGCTCTATCCGGGAGGTCGTAAAAATCCTTCTTGTCTCAGCATCATCGGTAAGGGCGTGTGCACAAGTTATACTGATGTTTTGTAGTGTGGCCTTGATGCGGATTACAGCCAGGCGATCACTAATTGGCTTGAAATCCATGACTTTCGATCCGAGCCGAATCCATATCCAAATATGTGCATTCTTTGATGATAGCTGTAATAAATATCACAATTTTTCCTTTTTATTGTCTCTGATCCTATCCATCGTATTTTCTGGATCGCAGTAATGTCTGCCTTATACTGCGTGAGGACAGATTCAAGATTTTGAGTTGCACCTGGAGTGTAAAGTGTTCTTACATTCCAGGTATAAACTCTCATGTCCGTTGTCGTTGAGGGTCTGGTTACCATATGAGAGGGGTCATTTTCCGAGAATACTATATCTCTCTCATAACGTCAAGTTTCTTACTGTGGAGGGGCTGTTAGCCCCTCGCACTAACCTCCAAATTTGTAGGGTCGTTGTTTAATTAAAATTGAACATCTGGCAGCCCTTAAACATATCAACTTAATAGGCCAGTTCCACCTAACAACATCGCACTGAGATCTCAATGTCACTTTGACTGAGGCAAAATCATTTGGTGGAACATAATTCTCAGTTTCTCAAATTGTTGTTGCACACATGTCAGCCACGTCAAAATAGCTGAGTGAGAAATCGAATTCATCATTCATCATCTGAGAGATCTTAGAGAAAAATCTCAGTTCTCAGCTGAGGTTTTTTGTTCCACTTAAAAATCTGGCCTAATTTAAACGTAGTTTAAGAGATAAATATTTGTACCAAAGAAGCCTAAAATGAATTCTCTAACTTTAGTATTGACAAAGAAATAAGTCCTAACATGGGTCAAGGTACACCAAAGTTAGTCTTTTTTTTAAACCGTCAACAAGTGATGTCAAAGTTCAAAGCAGACTTTACTGCTTTACTGTTCAACTATTGTTTTTTTTTGGAATATGACCAAAGCTATAACCGGACACCCTGCATAAATGAGGTGTCACACTCATGTTCTAAATTGAACGCAATTCTTGTATTTTCTAATTTGGTTGAAATTGTTGGTTTTCTTTTGCCGGATCAAAAAATTTATTAAAATTAATGAAGTTATTTGCTTGACTTGACTCACTTTGCAAGCAAAAGTATAAACCGGAAATAAACGTTGAAACGGAAATCATCTGTGAGGAAATGGATGCAATAATCCACTATAATTCTATCACAGATAAGAATTCTTATCTGTGATTCTATATTGGCAATTGGCCACCGGAAAGTAAAAGGCGAAATCAGTTGATGGTTCATATACCTGCTTATTCATGATTTGGTTTGTGCATTTGCTACGATCCATTCTACTTTATTTACGACTAGCTAGTTGAAGATGATTTCAAATCAGAAGCATTCAGACATTCAGACATTTCAATATTAAATTGAATTTCCTTCTACAATTGAATCATAGCGCCTGTAGCATGATGGTAATAAATTCATGATCCTAAACTGAATTTTGTTTCCTTTTTCAAAATGACGGTTAATTACTTTGTATTTGAAATTTCCGCTTTTAAGTTTGTTATTTCGGACTTCTGGTTGCCGGTTTCCAGTTCGCGTTTTTTTTTACCGATTGACAAGAGTGCTACTAAACTTCAAATCCCATGAAGACAAAGTCCTTAACTAGCTTATAGTCATCGATGTAAATGTCTATCTTAGACGTTGTTGTTGAAAGTTCTACCGTGGTCGTGAAATCGACTGACACTGAAAGGTCTGACACTGAAGCCCCAATCCGTGTTTCCAATGCCTCCAAACCGAACAGGGAGCCAAGCAATTCATGGAAGACCAGAGTATTCATTTTTATTAAGACGCGTCCAAAACAAATGATGGTGTTGGTAGCGTCTTCCAAGCGGAAATCTAAGCGATTAAAGAAGTTCTATCCTTGCTAAGACAAAATGTGATATTAACATCTGCTATTCGATGTTTTGAGAGTCAGGCTGCAATAAAATCTCTTGACGGTGTGTCGTCTACCTCTCAAAGAGCCCTTGAATGTCGATCATCTCTTATAGAGATGGCGACGCAGTTTAATATTTACATTGTGGAGCTGATGGCTTAAAATGGAACCGTAATACCTATTTCACCTGCAAGCGAAATGATAGGCATTACCGATCGCTAAAAGGAACTGTCTAGGTGATATAACTTTCTCACATGCGCTGCGCACCAAACTTATATGGCAGTCACTTGACTTATAGTGCTCTAAAAATTTGTTATTTCGAAGCTGATTTCAGGCAGACACGCCTTGGTGTTGCCTCAAACGACTTCTACAGGACCTATATGAACGAAGAAAAGGAAGAAACAATTCCCTAAAACGCCAACTTCAACTGGAGAATATTTTTATTTTAACAAAAACATGAAATTTGAATGATTGACTAGTAGACAGTAATCCCTAGATTCATGTGGTATCACAGTAGGCTTTTTTCTGGCCTAAGTGTGCGGTTCCTGTATCCACAACCACTTTAAACCTAACCCAACCTAACCACACTGATCGATCTTACTTACTTACTTAAGGTGGCACTACAGTCCGTTGTGGACTTGGGCCTCAATCAACAGTCTCTGCCAGCCAGCTAGGTCCCTAACTAGCTGTCTCCAGTTTTGCACTCCAAGTTCATTGAGGCCCTCTTCCACTTAAGTGTGCCACCTGAGTCACGGTCTTCCTCTCCTCCTACGTCTCTCGGGAATAGTGTCGAAGGCTTTCCGGACCGGAGCATTGGTGACCATCCGCTCTAAATGACCAAGCCATCTGAGTCTATGGACCTTGATTCTACTGGCTAGGTCCATGTCTTTTTACAACCCGTAAAGTTCGCTGTTATTATGTTCTTCGCCATTCCCCTCCAATGCACACGGGGCCAAAGATGACCCGAAGAACTGTCCTCTCGAAACAGCCTAAAGCACTTTCATCCGATTTTGTCAAGGTCCATGCTTCTGCACCATACAGCAGGACTGGGATGATGAGGGTGTTGTACAATTTTACCTTAGTTGCTCGAGAGAGGGCTTTTCCACTCAATTGCTTTTTTAGCCCAAAGAAATAGCCATTAGCAAGAGTTATTCTTCGTCTGATCTCGGCGCTGGTGCTATTGCCCGTGTTTATAGCGGAGCCTAGGTAGACAAACTCCTCTACTACCTCGAAGTTGTATGCGTCTATTGTGACGTGTTGCTCTGGTGTTGACGGTGGAGTTCTGCACTATTTTCTCAAGAACGATGTTAAAGAAATGGCACGACAGTGCATCGCCTTGTAGGAAACCTCTTTTGGTGTCGAAAAATTCCGTAAGCTCGTTGCCAACCTTGATGGAGCAGCGTGATCGATCAGATTGCTTCCAATGACATTTGAGGACCGTAAACAATCAAAAAGCGCGTTTAAATAAATTGTATCACTCATATTGTTGTTTTTGTATTTCAGACAATAATTGCTTTTTCACATTTCCTTAAAACTATTTTACATTTTGTTTGTATAGAAATCAAAAACGGACGTCAAGATACATAGATTGGAAAATACTTTTCAATACAAAATAAAGCGTACAAAAATACGATTGTAAGAAATATTATGCT
Source organism: Sphaerophoria rueppellii (assembly GCA_920937365.1). Lineage (NCBI taxonomy): Eukaryota > Metazoa > Arthropoda > Insecta > Diptera > Syrphidae > Sphaerophoria > Sphaerophoria rueppellii. The sequence goes on from CAKKXW010000001.1 coordinate 38,481,931, forward strand.
GCCGATAGGAAATTTACAAAAATAGAAACATCAAAAATATTATAACCTAAATTGTTTTTTTTTTTCGCTTTACAATTATTTGTTTTTTTAACTAAATACGTTAAATACGTTTTAAATGCTGACAAAAAATTCAAATTAAATTGAAACTGAACCCTCTACAGGCACTTTGGTGGTCACATTTTATGTCTTATGAAAATAAAAAAATAAAATAGCTGTCGCGCTTCAAATTGTGGCAATGGTCGTTGTTTCGTTGTAAAAATCTTGTTTTGTGTTTTGTACAGTTTCATTTTATGATTCACTTCGAGGAAAATATTGTGGATAGAATATTTGAAACATAATACCGGCAAGCATGAGAGCAAAATAGACTGTCACCGCAACCCACCAGAGGATGCGTTCCCATTTGCGTTCTTGCAGATTTCTCAGCACTCCAAAGCCAACAAGCAGCCCAGCCACGGCTCCTGACAAATGCGCTATGTAGCCGATTTGGTCGTTGCTATCGTTTAGATGGCGATAAACCGATGTTCCCAGATCGGTGAAGCAAAATATCAGAAAAACAAACAATTGCACGATTCCATACTCCATTTCTGTGAAATTCTGTAAGAAAAGAACAAGTTATTCCAATTGCACTTTATCACATAGATTCCTGTGTAACCATTATAATTGTGGCAATGTGAGCTGTGATGAGAGCATACACCCCACCAGAAGCACCGGCAAGAAAAACCCTCGGATTGCTTAACGAGGTACCCATCGAACCAGCCGCAACGCCAGCCAAATAAACCAAAGCAACACGCCACCAGTGATGAACCAGTTCCAGTGCAACCCCGAGGAATATCTGAATCACAAGATTCATGAAGAGATGCATCAAGCCAACATGGACAAACATATAACTGACAAAGCGGTAGGCTTCGAATCGGCGGTATGGATTAAAAATGAACAGTGTAGCAGCGGGTCCTTTGGTGCTCTCGCCAATATGTTGGGATTGCTTCGGGTCATCTCTAGAAGGGAAATTTAAGTTAAAAATTCACGAATGAAGAGTACATTTGCTAACTCACTTGAAATTTATGACATCTATCAAGAACATGATGATCTCAACCAAAGAGAAGACTATCATTGTTAGTGGCGGTGGACAGAATGTCATTTGTCTTTCATAGGCTCCATCTGGTTTGGAAGTATTCAGAGTTAAACAAATGTCTTTGGTGATTTTTTGGTATTTAATTTTGCTCACCGATTTGATCGCCTCTAACTGTTGCACGCGGTGGGATAACAAATCTACAATAGTTATTGATTAAACTCGAGAACAGCAATGGTTTTCTTAGGTAAAGCTGGTAGAATTCTTCGAAGTTCAAGTGTCCGCTTCCGTCAGTGTCTGACAGTTTTAGAATTTCATTTGCCATTGCTTCTGGTATGTCCTGGCAAAGCCCTTGGGTGATGAGGCGTTTAAGTTCTTCAATGTCAAGGTTGCCATCGTTGTCAGTGTCGTGCTGAAATATAAGAAAACAAAAAAACCGTTTTTATTAAATTTTTAATTTAAATATTTTAAACTGAAATAAGATGTCTGGCAATGTTTAATTTTTTCCACGACCAATGTAGGCTAACCATAGCCATCGTTTCAAGCCAAATTAAAGTATCCAGATTGCTGCCCAGACCCGTCAACATTTTCAATGGACTCCGACAAGGGGACGGACTGGCCTGCCTCCTCTTCAACCTGGCGTTGGAGAAAGCAATCCGTGACTCCGGAACATCTATCAAGGAGACTATCGTCATTATTTTAACCCAATTATTGGCATACGCAGACGACATTGAAATCTTTGGAAGAAACCCACAAGTTGTAGAATCCAGATCGAGCAGGCGGGAAAAAACATTGGGTCGCATATAAATGAGGGAAAAACTAAGTATATGCTGGCTCCGTCTGCAGAAAATGTTGCTAATTGTAGAACAACTACTAAGGAGGAGCACGAATTACAAGTAGTGCGATCCTTCAATTACCTCGGGTCATTGGAAGAGGAAATAAGCGGGTGGCTGCTCAAAGCCAACAGAACCTACTTTAGTCTTTCAAGGCTCTTTAAATCCAAATATCTCACCATTACTTTGAAACTGCTGCTGTATATGACGATAGTCTTACCAGTACTCATTCACGGATTCAAGACCTGAGTGGTTAGCCAAAGGCACTCTGAACTCTTAGCCGCGTTCGAGAGAAAAGCCTTACGGAGAATAGTTGGTTCCGTTTGTGTAGAAGGACGATTCCAGAGACGAAATAATCACGAGCTATATCAAATCTACCGCGAAGCAGGCATGATAACAAAAATTAAGTCTCTACTGGGCTGGACACCTAGCCGACCCGGGAAGTTCTTTGTGGTACAATTAATGGTAGGAGACAGCATGGCAAACCAAATTTGAGCTGGAAAGATGGCGTAGACCAGAACACCCAAAGCCTTGGGGTGCGGAACTGGACAGCGTCAGTCAACAATCGGGATGCATGGAAGAACTTGTGGGGCGCAGATGAAGCGAGAAACTTTATTGGCCAGGCCGACAATGATGGAATTGGGTTATTGATGAACGACTATAGATCCTTCAAGCTAAAATTTTGAGCTTTATGCCCTGTATGTATGTATGATGTGCAGTTGAGGAATTACCTCCTTCCTTCAGTTTTGGGTTTTAGCTTCAATTCCATCATCGTCACTTCGACAACATCGCTTAGGCGAAATTTTTGGCAGGATTTTCAAGGCAACCAAGTGCCTTTTAAAATTTGACAACGATTGAATTAAATTTATTTATTTATTTCATCATCTGTGTAAAAACATGTGTCTCCATTGTCTTTCAATAATGTCAATTGCCAATGAATCAACGAACTCTTAAGAGAAGCGTTCAGATTACGACCAAGTGGAAAACCGCAATAAAATATCTAACCATAACCGCACTCTTCAATTAACTACAAACCTGTAATGAGTGTATCTATTGCAAGTTCATTTACTTTTCATTTAGCAGGTGGATTTTAGTTTAAATATTTAAAGTCCCACACCCAAGCTAAGGCGTCAACGCTGTGTTGTGTGTGAACATATTTCTAGTGGACAGTTTTCATTTATATGCTAGAAGAATTGTATGTTTATGTTACTGACTTCTTATTTTTGTTGAAACTTGAAAAATAAATGATCACTTTATCCCATGGGACTAGCAAAGCACTAACTATCTATCAATTACCAAGGCATTTTCAGAAGTAAGAAAGGCACCTAAACGTTCACTGCACGTAAGTGTTGAAAACCTAGAAGCTCACATATCCATTAATTATTTAGTATTGGGATCATATCAAAAATTAGGACCGTTTTTAGAAGCAACCCACCAGACCATGCGAACAAACTAGTTTGCAAACACGAATCCGTTGGAGGTTGGTGATGGTCTAAGTCGATGACCCAATCAGTGCCACATCTATCCCACAACATATCATCTGTTTACAGGCTACTATGGTAGTCAGGGTAGCAATGCTATGAATGTCTGAATGATTTCGATAACTCTGAGTTCTTAGAAGACTTGAAGACTAGGTAAGGTTAGGTTTAAAGTGGTTGCGGATACAGGATGCGCACACTACTTAGGTTTTAAAAAGGGATTTCTGCCTACTTGTCCAACCATTTTGAGCTTTTTATGAAGCGATGAAGATGTTTAATTCTTTGTTAGCCAGTTCACTGGGATAGTCATAAAAATATGCTCCCAGGTGGAGCTTGCGTTTTAGTGTAAAAACAGGGTATGTTCCCTCCTCTTCTTCGTCCATACAGCTCTAACACCTACTACCTTCTTTGAGTTGAATATTGTTTGGAGCGCTTTAAGTCAAGTTACGGCCTTTAAGCGTGAGTTTACGATATCGGTAAACCTATCGTTTCCCTTTCAAGTGAGACAGGTATAACGGTTCCATTTTTAGCGAGTTTTTCAGCTCTGTGGCCCGGCACCCAACAGAGGTGATTTTATTGCAGCCTGACTGTCAGAGAAGATGCGTATATCAGGAGTTGATATCACGTATTCTCTTAGCCGGGATATAATTTCTTTGATCGATTAAATGTTCGCTTGGAAGATGCTACAACGATTTGGGAGGTGGAATGAGTGGCTACACAACACCACTATCAAGACCATCATTTCTTTCTTAAGGCTCTTTAAATCAAACAAAAATCTTAACCTTCCTTCAAACCTTAAAACACCTTATCGGTAATCATATTTGGAGGAATGATGCAGAAAGGTGAAACAAACCTCCAGGGCTTATACACCCCGAACTGAAGCCTGTAGAGACGATCATGGGAACATCGTAGTGGAACCGCAGTCAGTGCTGAGGATATGGAAAGACCACGAAGAATCAATCTTGCTTCTTTGGACTTAGAAGGCAATTGAGTAGTAAAGTCCTCTCTCGATTAACTAAAGTGACACGCTACAAAACACTCATCATCCCAGTTCTCATGTATAGTGCAAAGACATCATGACAACATCTGATGAAAACGCTTTGGGTTGCTTTGAGAGAAAAATTCTTCGAGTGATTTTTGTTCCTGTCTGCGTTAATAGAGAATGGAGACGAAGATTCAACCAAGAACTGTACGAGCTGTACAGCGACACTGACCTAGCCAGAAAAGTTAAGGTCCAACGACTTAGATGGTTGGGTCATGTTGAGCGAATGGAAAATAATGCTCCGGCTCGTAGCCTTCGAATCCAACCCGGAAGGACGTCGTAGAAGAGGAAGACCGCGACTCAGGTGGAGCACACAGGTGGTAGAGGACCTGAACCAACTTGGCGTGCGAAACTGGAGACGGCTAGCTAGGGACCGAACTGGCTGGAGAAGTTTCTTGGAAGAGGCCCTGGTCCGACCTGGACTGTAGCGCCACCATAAGTAAGTAAGTAAAGACACAGAATTTCAATCACGGAAGTGGAGGCTATGGAAGAAACCTATTTTTAACGTCAGTTAGCTGCTGTTTCTTAAAGGAACCCAAACTTTTATAACTGAAAAAATTGAGCGACCTAAAAAAACTGTTACATTGTAAATACTTTTTATGGATAACAGCTTTCCATTTTTCATCCTATCATGCGTGTGTTAATATTTGTCTGTCAACATTTCTATTAGTCGTTGACACACAGAAGCCGCGGGAATTAATTTTCGACATTTAACATCAACGTCATGCAATGTAATGCAAGCAGCCTTCCTTGTTTGGGATCTTACATCAAACAAACAAAAAAAGAGAAACGTTAACTTGCCTTCTAAAGTTTTCATTTTTTCCTAATCAATTGCATTAGTGAAGCAAGTCAATGCAATACTCCATTCCAAACAAAGCAACATCAACCTACTTTGTCGGGCCAGAAATCGACTAGAAACAAACAAAAAACATCTTTGTTCTCGACTCTTCAAGTGTTTTTACCTTAAATAGACAAAAATAAAATTAACACACGCAACTTGTTCGCATTCCATGGGCCAGGTTAAGCGAATATACCTTGCCCGACCTTAAAACTCTTCAATATCTAATCAGGCTTTGAAATAGAAAAAAAAAAAACTGATTAAACAATATTCTTATCGATAGCCATCATCGCCGCTTGTACACATTTTTGTGTGAATTGCAGTCACCGTTTTTTGTCAGAAATTGATATTTTATTAGCTTAAGGGAGAATTGGTGAATCATCTTTAGGGATAATTTACTTACACGATCGAATATTTTTCTTATTCGTTCTCGTTCCTCGTAATCGGGCTGTTGAACCGAATGCATACGTTGTAATGGAATCTCCTCATGTTGGCGCGATCCAGTGCCCGATTCAATGTCGAGTTCTTGCTGTGATTGTTGTCGTTGGCGACTCATTGTTGTGCTTTCTCTAGAACCTGGTCAATGCCTGCAAGTTCAAGTGCAGGTGTGACACTTGTTGGGAAGATGAAGTTTCGAGGCGGCGATTTACCACTATCACGACAGGTTGAAGCGATGAGTAATGCGAAAGTTCATTAGAATTTCCGACAAATTCTTGGGTGAGACACTTTGGCCCCGAGTTTATTAAACCGTGACTGGGCTTGGTTAGGTTGTTATTAAAATTTAGAGTTCATTTAAGTATGGGAAGGGAAACGTAAACTCTGAAAGGAAGGAGGACTGCGGATGAAATTAAAACAAAATAAGAAAACACCGGGAAAGAATTGGCAGTTAATGACCAATAAATTTATGATAATAAAATACTACAAACAAATACTTGGAAAAGAAAGCGATTTTAGTCGCTTTTTTCTTATCGTCAAGACGCGCGCTTGTTGCTGTCTTCAACTTTGCTAACTGTTTGCCGATAAAAATTCTTTCTTCAGATTTCAGAAATGTAATTTTTGACATTTCACTTTGAGTGTCTTTCTTTCTCAAATTCGCACTACCTTTCCGATAAAAAAAGATATCGATATCGAGTTTGTTATTGGTTTGGAAATCTGCTAAAGCTGACGGTAATGTAGTTAAGTTCACTTGTGTAGTAAAGGTGTGTTTGCTTACTGTTTCGTTGTAAGACGTTCTACGAAAAAATACAAATTTTTATAAATTTGACTATCTTTTATTCCAGTCTCTCTGGAAGCTGAAGCATATTTTCTTCAAGTTTCAAAATGTATTGGCAGAGTGGATTCTGTTGAACTTATTCAAATTTCAAACTTATGGCGTTTTTAATTGGCAATCTGGAAATAGGAAAACTGTTATATGTCACTTTTGTCCAATTGAACGCATTCAGAATGCGTTTGCTCAACTTCCAGATTGCCAATTTAAAACGAAATTAAAAGATCAGGAACAACGATAAACGGACGAAAGAATATTCATCGATATTTACATTCTTTTACATGAGAGTTATGAATTCGCCGAGATCGAACAAAAACCAAAACAAGAAACATTTTTGAGGTTAAATACGCGCTAACATTTTGTTCGTTGGGTGAGAGTTGAAAGATCTTATCAACTAGAATTCCATAAAGAGGACTTCAATGTTCAAACGTATCCAAAATCATTTTTTATAATTTGTTTTTGTGTTATTTAACACTGCAGTTAGGCTGCGTCCGTCAATTCCATTTATGTGTTTTGAACAACGATAGTAACTTAGAGGTGCTTCCACCAATGGCTTTTTCCGTCAATTCCTTTATTTGGCTGGAGTTATAGCTATTTCACGGGTGCCAAGCCGATCATCAGACTCCTTTATTAGTGGTGCTGTCTAGTTGTTTTTTCATTTTAATCGAAAAACTTTTTGAGTTCACATGGGATTTGAACCTAGGACCAGCCAGTTGGGAAGCCAATGCACTACGCACTGCGCTAACAACTCCACTGATGTTTTGGTTTCCCATTGCAGACTTTATATTGTTTATCATTTCCAATGAATAGACATGCATTTTTACAAGCTCCTCCAAGTATGCTATCTTGTTCCGCTTCCATTTTTTCTAATTTCCTATCTTTGTGTGACAACGGTTTTGTTGTACACACAGAGGGTTAGATTATTGAAAGTTTTTTGACATTAGTCAGTTTATTTTGTTATAATTTGTTTTTGTGTTAAGGAGTCACTCCTATTGTAGGTTTTCTTTTAAATGCATTTTTCCGGGTGCGGTTATACTTATGCAAGGCACTGTATGTTGATCAGCTGAACACTCGGATACCCGAGGTATACCATTTATTTAAGAAAATTCGCGAACAGAAAAATCCCATAAATATACACAGTCTGTCAGTACTTAAAATGACATTTGCTAGTGTGTGACATTGTGTGTGAATTGCGTTAAAATGTGTGTTAAAATTTAACCAGCGTTAAAATTTGACACTAATGAGGTGAATAAAATGGGTTAAAATTTATTGAGCTGTGGAGCAGGTTAAAGTGTGTTAAAATTTGACGTTTCTAGTGATAGAGAAATTTGTTCTTGCTTTTGCATTCAAACAACGGAACATAACTTACCCCACGCTCTCTTCTCTGTTTAATTGAATTTCTTGTTAAAATGCGTTGATATTTTAAAAGATATAAAAGAATTAACACAAAATACTTTAAATTTGTCATTTTTCTAAACCAAATACGAATTTATTGTTTTGTTTCTTTTGAATATATGACAGATATCAGCTATGAAAACAATTTTTCAGTGTTACCACACCGAATAAATCAATTAATCAAAATGGGAATTTTGTTTGATTATTTTTGACTGTTGTTTTAAAATATGACATTAGAATCGAGAACAATAAATAAAAAAGATTTTTTTTAGTTTCAGAGACTTTTTATTAACCCTGTTTTCTTAGAAATATGTTTTGTAAGAGAAATTATTTTTCCATGAAAAAGGAAACCAATTTTTGTTCAGGGAAATTTCTTAAATTATCGAGGGAAATTTTTTTAACCTACGCAGAAATCTTGGTTAAAATAATTGTTTTAACGCAATTCACACAGCAAATGGCTAAATTTGATCCCACCTCAAACAAGACGTCAAATTTTAATCGTGGTAGAAGTTTTAACGCAAATTTTAACGCAATTCACACACGGCTTAATTTAATCTGTTAAAAATAGAAATATCTATTTCCGGTTAGAAAAAAAAAACACTTGATTTGTGCTTAACTAACGATAATCTATCGATTGAGACCAATTGCGTCTCTAAGTCTGCTATTACACGATGAAACTGGTTGCGTGCAACTTTTCGAACCCCATACTAAGTGCAAAAGAGAAAAAAAATTCGAAAATATGAGACGGAAGAAAATCGACTCGTGTCGCATGGGTAAAATTTTTCGTGCAACAACTTGACGTCTCTCTTTGCTCTTTTCTTGTTTTTGCTGTTCTTTTTGATTTTTTTTTTCTTTAACTGCATGGACATTTAAGTCAGTTCTCAGTTGTGAGTTGTCTGTCAGTTGCGCTTTTAGAAAATTGTAGGAAAAAAAAACATCTGAAACATGATGAAGAAAAGGAATTATAAAGTTGTTGTTTTTTTCTCAAAACTTTCTGTAAGTCTTTTCAGCTTTTTTAAACTGTCCTTATTTAATATCTTTTCTTTTCATTTCAAATTTCAGCAATGTCTTAGATTAAAAAACGTCCAACAAAATATCGAACAAAAATGCGAAGTTTATTATTTTCCCCATCAAATTTCATTCCCAAACTAACAACAAAGCATTTCGGAGGATTTGAGTCTCAGCTATTCAGAGCATGGAGCATGTGAATCTTTCTCAATGGTCAAACAAGAGGATTGCAATTTCTGGCTTCGAAAAGGAAATGAAGCAAAGGGCTCATATCGGTGACGATATTGATATTCAAAGATCGCCAAGTTCAGAACAGTAGATGGTGGCAGAGAACAATTTGGTTAAAATTGAATCAGATGGTGTATTGTCGGGGCATGATGTTAAGAGTGATGTTGGACGAGAGGAAAGCTGGTGGTGAGAAATTTGAGTTTAACACCGAGACCAACCATAAAATTCCGATTGCAAAATGAAATGGAGAAGAACGTCCTCTGCTATGACAGGAACAATTTGGGAACCATGTTAAAACCGAAGACGAGCTGTTTCGGTTGCTGTTTCTACTCCGGTTGTAGTTTCTTCTCCAGTGATAGTTTCGGCTCCAGTTGAACCTTCCACAGCGGTTGCTAATACAAGTGTTTGAATAAAGAATGTTGAGTGATTTGAATAAAGTAATTTCGTGTTTTATTTGCAAAGTGTAAATGAGTCTTAATTTTCGGACCTAGTCGAACACAAGAGTTTCAAGCGCCTTGACATTTTTCTCACGCGGTTTTGTTTGGGATCATGCGGCTGCTTCAATCACTATAGGCGGGGATGAAGATGGTCACGGGTACAGCGAACACCATTAATTTAAAATAAAACAAATGTCGATTTGGAAAAATGTATGTGATATTTAATTTAATAGGGAAACACTTCAAGTAAACAAGTTAATTAATTCGTGGTTTTAGTTAATCGTAACACGGACGAAGGAATATAGATGGTTTTTTCGCTGCTTTAAGGTACTCGTGGCCATTGGACCTATCGTAAACAACTGCATAGGCCAATATCTGTCCGTTTGCATTGAATCCACACTCGATTATAGATTGATCCATTATTTCCGATGACTTGAGTTTGGTGAGAGCGCCCTTATCATTGATTTTTGAACTGTTTTACTTGTATGTTCAACTTCCCAGTATCGCACCTTTAAATTTATTCATTTAATGTTTGAATTCCATTAGGTACTCTGTTATGGGAAACTTACACTGCTATCCCAGCTTTCAGCAATAAGAAAGTTCTGTTGCTATGTTGTTGAACTAAATTTAAGTGCTGAAACAGTATCCTCTGGTCGTGAGACAACTTCGAAGTCTTTCATGGGATTTGGAGTAGTTGTTGGTGCAGTTGTGCCATAAGAGCTCCCATCAACCATGGTTTTTCTGCTTCTGAGGCGTTCTTTAAACTTTTTTAATTCACAGAATTTTTTATTTGCTTGCCTAGTAATTTTTTGACAGCTTGTGACAGCAAAATGGTACTAAAAGAGAACTGTCAAACCAGTTTCATGAATCTAGTTTCAACGTGTAATACCAATCGAGAAACAGGATAGGATAACAAAGCAGAATTCGAAGATGTTGCATGAAACTAGTTTCAACGTGTAATAGCAGACTAAATAATTCAGAAGCCCATATAAGAAAGTCCAGTTAAAAAAAAAATATCCGAAAATATCTGAAAATTTGTTCTTAGGCCGTGTGCGAATTGGATGAACTGTGGTTAAAAATGGATGAATTTTTAACCACCCCTGTCATATTTTAACCTGCTCCGCAGCTAGTCTAATTTTTAACACATTTTATTCAAAGCGAAGTGTCAAATTTTAACCAAACGTCAAGTTTTAACCACTTTTTAACCCAATTCGCACACGGCCTTAGCTTGCAAAACACACTATTTGATTCTGTAGTCAGTTGCTGTCGGTAGTACAGAGTCTGGTTTCCGGTTGAATATTAAATCTTTTAATAAAAGGATACAAAAGTTATGATAGAAAAAAAATAAAAGAGTTGTCTGAATGTTTACCGTTAACTGATAAGAGGAATTAAAACACTTTTGGTGGTTTCAACTGCCACTTCACAGTTTCCACATTCATAAATAATTATTTTGTTAAAAAAAAAAATGGTCGATTTCCATGGCAACGTAATGTTTTGATTGTTTGTCCCACTCCCAACGCAACCATCTCTACCAAAACTAGACAAAATCAAAACAAAATGTACAAGAAAACAGTTAAAGCGTCAGCAATTTATCACATAAAAGACAATATTAACAATTTTCAATTTAAAATTTATTTCCAACACATAAACTCTCTTCTGAATCTTCCCAAATTCGATGCCAGAACTGGTGGAAGCTCAATCGATTCTAATAACGAACGATCCAGCTACAAGGACGATTCCCTCAAGGTGATAACCATAAAGTGGCAAGAGAAACTCTTCAGTGCAAATGACATTGAATTCTTCAGTGACAGCAATAACTGTGTAACTGACGTGCAGAAATTCTATCATCAATTAATTCTTGAAAATGAAAACGAACAACAAGAATCGTTATGCATTCCAAATGAGCCAATCTTCACTTATATCGATGAAGACAATTTTATTCCCGAACCAGAAAAAGCCACCTCACAGAATGTCAACAATAACGAAACAAATGACGAAGTTGTCCAAATGTATGTTTTTGCTGCCATCAAACCGAACACTTTGCTGGTGACTTTGCGATGGCTCAAAGAGGAGAAAATTCTCCACATCTATCCGGACTTTAATGATTTCCGTGAAAATCCATATTTCATTGAAATCGATACGGATTACCGACATTTGTATGCCTTTGGCATTGAGAACATCTCAAAGCAATCGCAAAAGTCACGGCAACTGTTTGCGTTTGATGAACTAAAGTTACCGGAAATTCCGCATTGGTTGAGTTTCGATGAATTGTCGAGTCAGTTCGCAATGCCACCGAAGAGAACCCGACGAGTTGGTGTATTGATGGAAATCCAGAAAGCTCAAGGATTTGAATACGATAACATTCACGTACGGTACCGTGTCCAAATGCCGGAAGGAACTATCCTCGAGCAGGGTCTCTTGGATGGTTCTACACACTCCTCGTCGAAGAATAGTGACGCAACTTGTAGTTTTGCTCATTGTCTGGAAGTCGAAGTGTTGTGTGAGGAGGATTACGAAATGCAGAAAATGTGTCATGTTTACTTTGAAGTTATATCCGTTGATAGTTGGGATAGGGAGCGTCTCGAAGGATATGCATACTTGAGTTTCTTCTTGGAGAAGAGTTCGGAAACAATGTTGCTGCAGTGCCAAAGACCAGTGGAGAAGGGATTATTAGAAAAGCTTAATAGATATTTTATTGGAGGGCGAAGAAAGTTTGATTTTGAAAAGTACTTTGGCGGGGATGGTGAGTTTTTGAATCGTTATGGAACGACTATGATGACAACAGGGTCATTGGAGGTGCGGTATAGAATTTTGAGTCAAAGAAATCCGGAGTTGTTGAGGCCGGCCAAAGGGAGGATGAATGGAATGACTCTTGAGGATATTATGAAAGCCTACAGAGAAGGACGCAGGCGTCTCGAAGCATTGGTTCTGTTAGATTAAGTGGTGTTTTTTTTTTTCTTGGTGGTTAAAAAATGTTATTTAAATATTAAAAATTACTTGTTTTTATTTTTAAGCGTGTTTTTATTCGAAATTCAGATGAAACAGTGTGTTAGATGTCATCAAAATGTTGTAATCGTTTTGTACATCGTTTTATAGCAAATCGCCGTTTACCTCGGTTGGGCGCATTCGGAATGTCAAAAATTGTTGTATGACGCCTCCAGTCGTAACAGAATGCCTTGGAAGCTCTTGGATCACATTCTCTAACGTTAAAAATTCATTGATTCACTATTTATTCACGCCTTTGTATGTTCGACAGATTTGGCATTTACTACTCACCCCATCTAGTTAAAAGCAGAGATAGCCATTTTTATTACATAAGTTGGTATTAAGAAAAAATGGCTTACTCTGCTGTCATTAATCCAGAAATTTGTCTCAATGTTTCTAATGACAACGGCTACCGCACAATTGGCAAACTGTGGGGAACTACGGCTCACAATCCATGAAGGATCTCAGCCTGAGATACTGCAGCCTTCCATCGTGAACGTTCCCTCGCATGCACTCTCCACTTCTCCAGTCGCCGAAACCAAGCGCTCTGGCATCCGCAGTCACTTGGCCCTTATACCGTAGGTTTGATCTTCCTTGCCGTCTCGAACCTGGGGGCTGGGATAAGAAGACTTTCTTGGCTGGAGCCAAGCGTCTATTCGCTCGATGTGGCCGAGCCATTGTAGTCGTCTTTTCTTGGCCTTCTGGACTACATCCACATCTTCGTACAGCTCATACACTTCTCGGTTGAACCTTCTTCTCCATTCGCCATCGTCGCATACGGGGCCGAAAATCCGTCGAAGAATTTTTCTTTCGAAAGTGCCCAGTATCAATTCTCCTTATTTTACTTATCGTCCAGCACTCGGCGCCGCCCGCCCGTAGAGTAGGACTGGTAAAATCAGTTTTGTATAGCAGACACTTTGTCTTCCGAGTGAGGAGTTTTGAACCCAGTTGTTTGGCCAAACCGAAGCTGCAGCGGTTCGCTAGGGTAATTCTTCTTCGGATCTCCACTAAGGTGTCGTTTGTGGGATTGATGTTTGTTCCAAGGTAGGTGAACTCCTTAACTACCTCGAAATTGCTGCTACCAACAGTGACGTTTTGTCCTAGGCGGTGGACAGATGTTGCTTTGTTTGTTGATAGCATGTACTTTGTTTTGTCGTCATTCACTTCAAGACCAACGTGTTTCATCTGTTCTTCAATCGCTGTGAAGGCCTCAAGCACAGCTCTCTTGAATCGACCGATGATGTCTATGTCGTCCGCATAGCCTAGGAGCTGGGTGGACTTGTTGAAGATAGTGTTTTCCGTGCTCACACCTGCCTTGCGCACTATCTGCTCCAGGACTATGTTCAAGAAGTCACATGACAACGCATCTCCTTGTCTAAACCTTGCGCATGTTTGGAATAACTCGGATGAGCTGTTACCCATTTGCACACTGCACTGCGTATTGTTTAGCGTCATGGCACAGCTGGATCAGTTGTTTTTGGATCCCGAATTCAGACATTGCCATCATAAGCTCTTGGCGGTGGATGCTAGCATACGCAGCTTTAAAGTCGGCATGAAATTCGTTGGTCTTTTCCAGGATCTGCCTCAGTGTGAATATTTGGTCTATCGTTGTTCTGCCTGGCCTAAAGCCACACTGGTACGTGCCGATTATTGTGCTGCAGAAAGGTATCGCACTTTTTGTAGATGGGGCGTATGGAGCTTATAGACGAGTCAGTGGGCATGCATTCTTCATCCCACACTTTGTTGATAACCTGATGCATGTGGTTCCTCAAAACACTCCTCCATATTTAAAAAGTTCCGCAGGTAAGCCAATCGACCCGGTGGACTTGTTATTTTTTAGCTTTTGGATGGCTCTTTCTACCTCTTCTGCGCTGAGGGCTGGGACTGGGTCTTCATTGACTGGTCTTGCTTCTCATTCGTCATTAGCTCGCTCGACATTTTGCGCATTCAGCAGCTGTTGGAAGTGCTGCTTAAAAACATCTACAATTCCCTGTGCTTCGGTGATTAGGTTTCCTTCACTGTTTCGAAGAGCCTGTGTCCCGGTTCTGACACCAGAAGCTAATTGCTTGGACCTTTTAAGGAAATACCGGCTCTTGTTCTTGGCCCGAGATTCTTCTAGATCTTTGAGCTGAGAAAATGCGGATGCTCCTTTTTTCCTTCGCTGGGTTTTTTTCTCATTTCTCCTTTTTATTCGGTACTCTTCTCTTGCTGCTCTTGTTTTCCGTTGCAGCATCTGCAAACGTGCATTTTCCGTCTCTCTTTTTAATAACGCGCACTCATCACATCATACCACGGGTTCTTTTTCGAAGGTGGCTGGTAACCTATGGTGGTCTCGGCTACATTGCCACCAATTTTTATAAAGCGATTTGTTCACGTGTTGTTGAACGATGTATCCGTCCATGGTGGCCTGGCAAAGCAGACCCAATAAATGACATACAATTTGACAGATGTTGCGTCAAGAAGATTGCCGTTATCAATCACTTGTAAAGGTTTGGAAGTTCTTTAAGTGTAATAGCGTTTATTTTTAGTTGTCCGGAACCATTCCGAACAATTCTGGTTTCGTTCTCTTGGCAAAAGATGACAGTTCTTGTTCTGTAAACAACAAAAAACGATTCCGAAATTTGAATTCGGAATCAAAAACAGAATCACGTATACATGAACACATGTATTCGCCGCTATCTTTACAAATAATGAAAAAAAGCATTCGGAAGGGACTTTGACAGACGGAATGCTTCTGAGAAGAAAACAAAATCATCCGAAGAATCACATATGTATGAGTATAGTATACATCAAGTCGCAAAATGTCAAAAGATACGTCAAATCAAATTTGTTCAATATTTTTATTTTCAGTCCTTTGAAAATGTTGAATGCTTAAATAAATCAAAGAAAAAATTAAATTTTTGAGATGTTAAGTGAATTGTTTCACATTCATCATCATCATAGTCTTCATCAGATGATGAATTTTGAACACAGCTATTTTTAACAAACACTTGTGGCAACCGAAAATGTTATCACGCACACAAAAACAAAATGTCAGAATGAAATTTAACCCGTTCCATTGAAGGTACAAGAAGAAACGTCAAAAAAACACCAATGGAAAATGACATAAATGTAGATAAGTGCCACATGATTTTCAAGTAATAATATAATATTTTTACTTACTTACTTTATGTCGGGGTGACTTCCCGACTACGTAGAAAAGAATTTAGTTGCGAAACAACAACAGGCCTCGGAAACGGACGGATACACTGATGCCGACCCAAGCAAATGTATAATGGACAACGAATTTCGGATATGCACGGGGAATGTTGGGTCCCTTAATAGACCGCTTGCTGCCGAGCAGTTAGCGGAGACCCTCAACTGCTACAAAGCAGACATTACCGCTATCCAGGAAATGCGATGGGATGGACCGAGCAAAAGAAGGATGAGAAACTGCGACATCTACTATGGTGATTATTACCGAGAACAACAACAGCGACTCTTTTGATGCGGATTCGTAGTGGGAAGCAGACTCAGGTACTAAGGCAAAAAGTTTTGAGCTTCAAATGTGTAAGCGAACGCATCACGACAATCCGAATCAAGGCTACGACAACATTAGCCTAATATGCGCATGCTCCTACAGAAGAGAAAAAGGACGACACCAAAGAAGAATTCTACGAGCTCCTCGACAAAACATATGAGCAATGTCCTAGCTATGACATTAAAACTGTCCTCGGCGATCTTAACGCAAAGTTTGGAAAAGAGGACATCTTTGGTGGAAGAGCCTAAGAGCACAGCCTGCACGACACCACAGCCTGCCCTTTTTGAACAACTAAGGTAAAACTGTACAACATCCAGTCCTGCGGTATTGTGCAGAAGCATGGACCTTGAAAAAATCGGATGAATGTGCCTCAGGCTGTTTCGAGAGGAAAGTTCTTCGGGTCATCTTTCATCCCGTTTGCATTGATGGGGAAAGGTAAAGAAGATACAATAGTGAACTTTACGGGTTGCACAACGACAAAGACCTTGCCAGAAGGGTCAAGGTCCAGAGACACAGATGGCTCGGTCATTTAGAGCGGATTGACACCAATACTCCGGCCCGGAAAGCCTTCGACACTATTCCAGAGGGATATAGAAGGAGAGGAAGACCGCGGCTCAGGTGACGCACAGAAGTGGAAGAGGACCTCATTCAACTGACAGCTAGCTAGGGACCGAGCTGGCTGGCGCAGACTTTTGATTGACGCCCAAGTCCACAACGGACTGTAGCGCCACCTTAAGTAAGTAAAGTAAAAGTAAGTAATATAATATATTCATTTTTCGCATATAACTTCTGACTTGAATTTGAATTTGAATATATAGGTTTGTTCGATGTGCGCTCTGGGGAAGAGCTGTTCGAATCAGCTGTTTTAATACAACAAAGAGAAAAAAAGCACAGAGCACTACTAATGCGTTCGATGTGAAACCAAACCAAGAACAATTTTCCAGTTTTTTGACAGCTCTGTTCAGGGTAGTGAGAAGCACCGGAGCGCCCCGGGGCTGATTACATCGAACGAACTTTATGCGTTAATACGAGTTTGATCAATGTGCGCTCAGGGTAGCTCTGTGCCGCTCTGATTTTTGCGCTGAACTGTTCGATGTCGCTCTTTTTTCCCCCCGGTGCATTTCCACCGTGTTCGATTTGCATTCAGTGCTTGCACTGGAGGCGCACCGAACCACCCCTAGTTTTTTTCGGGCCGAGAATTTCGGAGCTGTTCGAATCAGCTGTTGCTATATAACAAGGAGAAATAAAAATGAGAAATACAAATGCAATCGATGTAATACCAATAGCAAAACCAGAGACATTTTTAAGTTTTTTGACAGCTCCATTCAGGGTAAGGACAAGCACCGGAGCGCCCCGGGGATGGTTAAATCGAACGAACCTATTTATTTCGTGGTTTCAAATTGATAAAGCTGGCATTTGAGACACGTCAAACTCAACTGTCATTATATTAGTAGCACTAACTATGCGAAAGTTATGGTAACAATAATAATTCACCGACTACGCACGCAATCAGCAAATTTTGAAGACATTTGAAAATATTTAAAAAAAGAAAAATGTTCATTCAATTCAAATCACCATACATTTTGAATTCTCAAACAAAATTCATGGTATTTTTAAAGCATCGACTACACAAATTTAAGCCACTAACACAATACCAGAACATCAAAGCTGGAAAAAGGAATTTACATGAGCTTCAATTTTCCTTACTCCAAACAAAACCTGTAGGGAATAACAAACAAAGTGTATACCTATACCGACCATTGCTCATTGTCTGGAGCGTCTTTCCCTAGTTGCGAAATAAAATTAAAAATTCCACAAAAGCTTTTCAGACACAATCCATACTGTTTTCGATGTATTCCTGGGTAATAGAGCTGAACAGTATATTATGTGCAAAAGGTTAGCTGGGAGTTGGGTATTGAATTGAACAGAAACAGCAGGAGCAGGATTATTGTTTGATGCCAGTACCTTCATGTTAAATAGGGTTTGACAGTTGAAAGCTCCCATCACCCTTGTTCATGTTTACTATGAAACAGAGATGCTTACCGTTATATCGCCTTGCTAATGACAACCAACATAACAGAGCCTCCCAGTCTCAATGTGGTATTTTCGCTATATTCAGGCAAACTATTCGAAATTCTGAAGGTTTTCATAGAAAGGTTATGTTATCCCATTCCTAGAATAAATATTTCTATCAAAAGGGGGGCTTATGAACGTTTTTTTAATGCAACACTGCTGCTCTGTCGGGAAACGAAAGTTTAATCACATTTTAATCCCTTGACGGGTGGTTGGATGATATCTATCCCCAAACGTTGTATATACCATACATCTGTAATAATTGGGAGATTTCTCGAGTATTGGATGTGAATCGCCCCTAATCTCACAACCTTACTGCCGTTGATGTTAAACGAACGACAGCACTGGTTTTCACACTCCCGTAAACAAAAGTAGTAAGCATCTGATTTGCTATTGCTGCAGATAACTGTTTGTGCAGAGATGAATTTAATTTTAGCTTTAATTAATTTTCCATTTTCCGGAAGGTCGCCAACATCAAATACGAATGTGTTGTTTGGTTTTGATGTCTGCGTAACGAATAGAAGACTATGCGAATGGAGTTCCAATTAAACGATGTCAAATTAAATAATTTCATCTGCTTTAATATCGACGTCGACGTGCTTGATGCCCTGCACGTGTGTTTTGTTACATAGAGATGGAGCGTAGGTTGAATGTTGGGTGAGAGTTGTCTGTTTGAGATGCAGGATAACTAGGGAAACCATACTCTTAGAACATGACCGTTGGATGTGCCTGGTGCGTAGAAATAAAACACCACGAATAGCAGGAGTAATTTTACTTGAAATATGAACTTGAAGAATCAGCTGGACAGACTGTATTTGATACGGTTTTAAACGTTGGTAGGTAGCGTAGGTTTCAATTTCATGGTTTAATTAAAAGGCACAATTTAGTTTGTAGACATGTTATTTCTGGTCATAACTTGAATTTAAGTTATCAATTTTCATTCTGTTCTATAAGTTTTCTTCCCTGAAGAGATCCTCTAAACTGCGCCAACTACAGAGGAATCAGCCTACTTAACATCGCCTTTTCCATCCTGGAAAAAACCTATGAACTCCAAATCGATACCCACCACCTTTTCATCGCTGTTAAGACCGCGTATGACAGCATCTACAGAGCCGAACTGTATAAAGCTATGTCTAGTTTTGGCATCCCTGCTCCATCAAGGTTGGCAACGAGCTTACGGAATCTTTCGACGTCAAAAAAGGATTCCGACAAGGCGATGCACTGTCATGCGATTTCTTTCACATCGTTCTTGAGAAGATAGTTCAGAACTCCAACGTCAACACCAGAGGCACCATCTTCCAAAAATCTGTTCAACTTCTCGCGTACGCCGATGATATTGATATAATGGGAAGAACACAGCGTGATGTCAATGGCGCCTTTGTGAGAATTGTGAGACAGAAGCGGCAAAAATGGGTTTAGTGGTAAATGAGGGAAAAACGAAGTATATGCTGTCTTCGAGGAAGGAAACCCAACACCGACGGCTCGGACAATACGTCACAATAGACGCATACAACTTCGAAGTAGTAGAGGAGTTTGTCTATCTTAGCTCCGCTATTAACACGGGCAATAACACCAGCAGCGCCAAGATCAGACGAAGAATAACTCTTGCTAATCGCTGTTTCTTTGGGCTAAGAAAGCAATTGAGTGGAAAAGCCCTCTCTCGAGCAACTAAGGTAAAATTGTACAACACCCTCAGTCCTGCTGTATGGTGCAGAAGCATGGACCTGGATAAAATCGGATGAAAGTGCCTTAGGCTGTTTCGAGAGGAAAGTTCTTCGGGTCATCTTTGGCCCCGTGTGCATTGAAGGGGAATGGCGAAGAAGATATAACAGCGAACTTAAAGGGTTGTACAACGACATGGACCTAGCCAGATGGGTCAAGGTCCAAAGACTCAGATGGCTCGATCATTTAGAGCGGATGGGCACCAATGCTCCGGCCCCGAAAGCCTTCGACACTATTCCCGAGGGACGAAGGAGGAGGAAGACCGCGAATCAGGTGGCGCACTCAAGTGGAAGAGGACCTCAATCAAAACTGGAGACAGCTAGCTAAGGACCGAGCTGGCTGGCGGAGACTGTTGATTGAGGCCCAAGTCCACAACGGACTGTAGCGCCACCTTAAGTAAGTAAGTAATTAAAAACTTTAATTTTTTTAGCAATAATATTTTTATTTTTATTTTGCCATGACTTAGAATAAAAAAAATGCATAAGGGTAGCTGGGTATAACGGGATAGCGTGTAGAGGGTTTGGGGTAGCGGGTAGTAGGTAGTAGGTAACGATTATCGGTTAAGCGTTTAGTGTGTGTAAGTATTGGGTAGCGGGTAGCGGGTTAGCGGGTAGTGGGGAAGCGGGTAACTGGGTATTAAGGAGTTAGTTTAAATGAGATCGATTATTGACTATTGACATCATAGTATTTCGCACATAAATGCAACGAACTACAGACAAATATAGCACTGGCGACTGAGGCCATCGGCTGAGACAGAAAAAGACATTAATACAACAGAGAGAGACAGATAGACACATAGAGGGAAAGAACACATAACAGAAACCTACGTGGCACAGAGGTGGATACATAGATTTTTATTGTCTAATATTATCGCACAGGTGGCCTCAGATAAGCTGGCGATTTATGTAGAAAAAGAATGCTCACTGCCGAAGCTGGGGCTTGAACCCGCAGCGTTTGGCTTAGCAATCAACTTTTGAAATATTTTAGTTAATGATGTGCTGACTGCCAATGTCGAACTGTAAATTTTGTTGACCAAGTTAGCTCGAGTTGGTTCTTTACAAAATATGATGTTTTTAATCCGTCAAAATCTGCGATGCATTGGGTTATTTGCCCCTACAATAAGCTAAATCTATAATTCAAAAACACTTACAAAACTAGAAAGAAGCTAGGTCAATTGCGGAGTTGGCAAACCGAATAGATAAACACAGTTAACTCTGTTATGTGATTTTTATTTTAACAAAAGAGGCAAGAGCAGTTGGAGTTCATAAGTTTGTTAGTTCAACAACCCCGTATGAACTCGCAATATTTGCCACTTTTCAAAATTACTGCGCTCGCGCTCCCCTTTGTTTTCTCGCGCCCTTAAGCATGTGCATAGTTTGCCTTTAGGATAATACGCCACTGGCTCACTACGTGCCAGGGCCTAAGCTATACTCTTCGGATGTTCTGTTCACGGATGCTTTTGATGTGGAAAAGAAGTTCAATCATTTTATTTTTTTTAATCAACAAAAACGGTATTAAAACTTTGATTTAAAACAAATAACCTTAAAATTAACATTAGCTTTTATTGAAAATTCTTTTAAGATAAAAAATGTTATAAGACTTTGTTTAAGACTTTAAAAATTCTCATATAAACAATCCCTCAATAGCAAACATTTAAATTAAGAACAAAAACGAATTCAAAACGTATCTTCCAGGTTCCAGCATGAAAATTCTCCGAAACTCGAGAAATAACACAAATTGTGTTTAATCCTACTTTTCGAACTCCCATACACCACCATCATCATAAAGTCTTTTGTGGTATTAAAGTTTTCGACTTTTTGAAGACAAAATTATTTCATGCACGTAGAAGATGTCTGCAGAAAGGTGCACATCGATTCCTTTTCCTTCCATCATCGTACAGTTGTGTATATAGTATAGACACACATGTATCTGCAAATCCTTGGGATATCATTCAAAAGTTTTAACCAACTTTTAAACAAGAACAACGAAACTTTAAGAAAATAATGAAGTATGCTGTTAGGAGAATCTAAAGGATTCTCTTGGAAAACTGAATCAATATTTATTAAATAGTTTATTGTAGAAACGATTAAGGTGTATGTGTGTGTCTGAAATTGGCTTAATTCATGCTAAACTTTACTTTCAGATGTTTGGCAACAAAAGGGAAATGTTTGAGACAGCTTTTAGTTTCAAAAAACTTTTTATTCAGGTGCGGATTTCAAAGTGTGGATTGTGGATTCTGTTTGGTAGAGAAAAAAAGACAGAAATGAACATTTGAACATAATGTAACAATTCTAGAATAACAGTGGTCTTTGGCGTTCATTTTTCGAAGCTCTATAATTTTTGAAATATGTTTACAAGTCCTATGCCGAGCAAAATAATTGCAGTCAACAATTTAAATTTTAACATAAATTATAATTTATAATAATAATTATTGATGTTAATATAAGTCACTGTTTCTTGCACCTACTGTGTGGTGCATTATGCTTACCCTATAAGCACAGATAATACATTTATTATCTGTGCTATAAGGTAATAAAGCGAGAAAAACGCAGCAAAATACAGCTGAAAGAAATATCAAAACAGCTGATGAGAAATATCAAAATAGTTTGAAGCAAGTAAAAACACTCAGCTTTTGGACAAATGACATTTGTCTATTTCTATTGACATGATCTATTATGTTCTATCCATTCACATAATATATATGGACTGCTAGTCATATGTCATTTCCATACATTTCATGCGAAGAAAAAAGGTACAAGCTACACCAGCGCCATTGGTTCGAAGTGGCCAAATTAGTCCCAAGAAATATGTTTGAATTCAATTAATTGAAAAAACAACTAACGTTATCTGCTACATTTGACCGTTCTAGAAAAACAAAACAAATTTATGTATTAAACGCTGTTCACCTTTGATTATTTTGTATATTTTCTTTAGCCAAAAAATCAAGAAAACAGCGCGACATCTTGTTTATGTTTTTGTTTTCATTCATTTTTACAGCTGGAATCGTTCTATTTTTGGCCACCAAAAACCAATAGCGCTCTTTACCCTGGAACACGCGTGAAGTTGGTAACTAGCAGTCCATATATAATATGTCAATGGTTCTATCTAAAAAGGTGGAATACAAAATCTTTTTTTTAATTGTTCCAAACTGACAGACTCAATTAAAACCAAACCAGAACAGTTTGGAACAGAAAATGTATCATGAGCACCAAAGAGCTGTACTTTTCTTTTTTCCAAACTGCAGAACAGTGCCACTGAACATGCCTATTAAAAAGTAGCATACATAATATGCATCTAACAGTAAATTTATTTGCTTTTCTTAAAAGGTTCTCTTTAAAGATTTTAAAGTATTTGCGGCAAACAAAAATCATAGAAATAATATAATAGAGCACGGAAGTTAGCCTAAAAAGTGTTACATAGGACAGTGAGAAAGAAGATCCTAAAAGTTCTCCCTTTCTCTCTCTGATTCTGACGTTTCCTTTATTTTTTTTTTTTTACTCTGTCCATTCCACCTTACAGCCAATCAGAAGAAGTTCAAAAAGAGAAAGGGAGAACTTTTAGACATTCTTTCTAGCTAAACTTGACGTGACGACTCAACTTGTACGAAGGGCTACCTCTCCCGTGCTCTATTATAGCTTTGTTCAGCGAGAAAAAAGACAGCACAGTACAGCACAGCACAGCACAGTACAGCACAGCTTCATGAGAAATGTCAGAACAGTTTGGAACAGTTTAGAACACAAAATGTGTTCTACCTAAAAAGATGGAACAGAAAATCCTGTCCAAAACTGTTCCAAACTGTTCTAGACAGACTCAATGAACACCAAATCAGAACAGTTTGGAACAGGCAATGTGTCAATGAACACCAAAAAGCTGTACTTTTCTGTTCCAAACTGTGCAGAACAGTGTCGCTGAACATACCTTATATTATCTCTATGGCAAAAATAGCTCTACTTTGAAAAAGTTGTAAGGATGTAGTGCCCGTGCCCGTAGTGTAGTGGTATGTGCGTTGGTACGCAGAACGCATGGTTTCGAGTCCTGCTCATACCCATAAAGTTTTTATTTCATCTATCACGGGTACTGCCTCTTGCGAAGTACTGACAACATTTCCAAGAGTTTCAATCTGTCATAAAAAGGTGCTTCTCAACTTTGCTGTTCGGTTCAATTCTCAATTCTTCAAACGCACTTAGGGCCAGTTGTACAAATAGAGGGTTAACCCATAGATCAGCTGAACTCGAGTTAACTTTTGAACCAGGTTCAACTTTGAATGGGTTGTACAGTTGTGGATCAAAAGAGAGTCAGCTGCCGTCAGTTGTCAAATCAAATAGAATAAAGAATCACTTTTGACATTAAGTTGTATGGTGATCATTGAATGAAGAAGTTTCTCACACATTTTGCAATCTTAATATAAATTTTCAAACTTATAAAAAATAAACCATAAAAACATTAGTGAAGCGGGACCAATCCAAAGTCAGCAATTTTAATAATAATACATTTAAGAAAATTCCCGCCCGAAAAAAATTCCATAAATATACGCAGTCTGCCGGTACTAAAAATGACATTAAATCTTGAATTCTGTGCAAAAAAAAAAAAAAAAAAAACAGTTTATTTGTGCTTAAATAACTAGTATCTGTCGATTGAGGCCATTTCGGAGTGGCCTATTCTTGGGCTGACGACGTGGTGGCTCCAAAGTTTCCGGAGCTTTGAATTGCCTAAACTAAACTTGAAGACCTTTGCACCCCGAGAAATTGTCGAGGCAAAATTTCGCAACTGGTGAGCCAGGAGAGGAGTTATTCATGGACAATGTAACGGATTTCGGTCACGTCAAAATTTCTGGTGAACAGGTTCTTCGCCGGAAAAACGCAACGACCCATTTATTATTCTGGACAGATCATGTTGGCTATGTCATGTTATACTTTAAACAAACTTTATTCCTATTCAAATTGGAAATGTATCTAAATTTCTTAAATAAATATATACAAAAAGCTATCTTACTTCCATTTAAAAATAAATACTTTTACCAGCTTTTAAGTGAAATGTCAAAAATTTTTAGATTAAAGTGAGATAGACTGGCCCTTTAGAGAATTGTTGATGAGTGTAAGTAGCCACCTGGGCCTTGGCTCTTCAAGCTAACTCCTGATCATTTAGAATGGTCTCCTGAAAAGTACAGGATTGTTTTCAGAACTGACGAAGAGAAATTAGATCCCGACAAGAGTTCTGGCAAATAAAGGTGCTTATTGAATTCTGTGGTTTTCCATTGAACCAAAACATTCATGTGCAGCCGCCATGGGCCGTCAAACTTTTTTTCTTAAACGTTTTCCAATGGTAAAAATATTTATGTTTTTCCCGACGAATTGATTCGTTTTGAATTCGTCTTTTGAGGCGAATCTACACAGGTTTTCACACTGATTTAAACACATACTAAAAACTTGACAGTTTTTGCAAATGAAAATATTATCTGTGGAAAAAGAAAATATAGAAGAGAGTGCGTTTTTGTTCTGTTATAATTATTATAAATAATAATAATAATGCATTCTTCATCCGAGGATGCTGAAAATTTTCAATTGGATGAATACGTCGATTTTTAAAGCAAATAATGCATTGCTATCTAGGAACGAAAGGCATTTAATTTAAAATTTTGAATATGTTGTACAAGTTATAAGAAGATAAAATGGATAATTGTTTACCTTGTTTTTTTTTTATTCTAACAGCTGGAACACTAATACACACACAAAAAGATATTGCTACGTTTTTCCTTTCCATTGAAACCAAAAAATATTGATTTTTAGTAGCGGAGGGCGGTCCATTTCATGTGGTTCAATGGAAATCAACATTAATATGTGAGAAATCTTGATTGATTAAAATGTTAAAACTTTTTGTTACCAAGAGGGAACTCTAATCAGATTTTTCAAAACCTAAGGTAACCCTACCTTTTTCAATTTTGCAGATCCATTTTTAAAACTCAGCAGAAACTCTAGAACTCTTGATTTTAAGTTGAAATTCATCATCAGAACTGATTTTCTAAAAAAAAAGTCCTTGCTGCGTGAAGTTAGCACAAAACAAACTGTAGCCTTAATTTGCCAGATCTATTGAAAAAATAAGTATGAGGAACTCTAGAACTCTTTGTTTTACCGGGAACTCTCATATTTTATGAAATTTTCAACAATTATTTTGCTAACATCACAGGACTATATGAATATTCCAGCTGGACACTGATTCAAATGCACACAAACAGAAAAGCGAAGGAACGGTTTGAGATGGCCAGTTAATTGATAGCCGACTCAGTCTCCCGACCTCAACAAAATAGAACATCTTTGGGGAGACCCCAAGCAAAATATGTGCAATGCAAAACCACAAAATAACAACGAACTTTGGTCCGTAGTTGAGAAAGCTTGGAATTTGATATTGATATAAGCAATTAATGACTTTCTTCCTTGTTAATTTTGGTTAAAATGTTTCTCTTGCTGTACAAATTAGCACTGAAAACGTGCAACCAACAGGCGAACAGAATTGCCGGGATCACAGCAAACCTTACACCAGATTTTGATTAAAAAAAAAAAAAAAAAAAAAAAAACTAGAATCTGGTGATCAATTATTTTTAAGAAACCAAAAAACTATTTTTTTTTCCTGATCGCCTTAACTGGTCCCTAATAAAACGTCTAACATCAAATCAAAAAATAAACAACAACAAAAACTTAGCCAGAAACCACAATCGGCATCCAGTTAACGTCTTTTCCGAATATATCGAAAACAAGTTTTATTCACTCAAGTCTATGGTTTGTGCATTGTGTGTAGTGTAGTGCTTTGTATGTATACATCAAAGTACTCCAATGAAAATAATTCTGCTTTCTGCTACGCTACTTATTGTTGCATTCGTTTTTGCACACTTACCACCTAAACTTTGGCAGTAGTGTTGTATGCAAGATAAACAACAAAGTCATCCAAGCTATGAAATCATCAAATCGACAACACATCAGACAGACTCGACTATACACGAAAAACTGTTTTCATCACAAAAGCAGATGCTAACGTTAACATCATTTTATTTTGAGCGCAGTTTAACTTCCAAGCATTGCAAACAAATCAACATTCATTTCTATATACAACCGTTGTCGTTTCATCGACGAAATAACTATGAAAACAGAATCTGAATCAGACTCAAATTGAGTTGTTTCGCTGCTGTGCCTGTGTTTCTTTCATCAACCAGCTTTTAGCCTCGACACCATCATCAGAAGAGCAGTTTATATTTGAGTGGCTTCGAAGTAGGACTATGGAGCTCCCAGCAGTTGAAAAACTGATTTCTACAATCCGAGCAAAACCAACTATCTATGGACCGAGACCAACCAAGGGCAAAAAGAAACACCAGAAAATTCTTGATGGGCTTTGGGATGAAGTTGCTGCAGAAATGAATCTACCGGGTATGCACTTATTACTATACCCTATATCTTTTGACTTTTTTAATTCTGTTTGTATAGAGCGAACTACAAGTAAGGAGATTAGGTTGTTTTTATCTTTAGTCGTTTTAAGTTTGGTATTTGGTTTTGGTTGTTGAGTAGGTGACTTCTGTACTTAAGTCTTAAACAGCTTTCTTTTTTAAATTTAAATATGGACTTTTGAAATTTCTTCTTCTGTCTGTATACCTGTCCGTCTGTCTGTTTCCTCGTGGCAACTTAGTAGTAAGTATTCAAGCCCTCGCTTTTATCTTTAAAACCGAAATAACATACGAGTTTTGTTGACAGCCATCAAAAGAAATCGTCTTATTTAAAACTTTCTGGTCTTATACCTTATCTACGAAACTGAGTTTGTACCTAACTTCTGGACTGATTTTGATGATTTTTTTGTGTGCTTAAGTAGTTTGAAAAAAAAAACCCTTAGTTGGACCAACTGCTATTGGATATTACACTGTATACCACATGCACTAAGATCCGGAAATTTCAATTTTTTTTTAATAAGGAACACGCCACGCTGACCGGGTCCGCTAGTATATGCAAATGCATACAAATGTAAACTAAGTTTTACAAATTAGCTCTGAAATCTTTGAATTGTTTTATATCTAGTAGCTAGACGAAGGAAAGGCAAATCAGACAATTCCAAATATGCAGACGAAAATTTAACTGGCTGACCCGACTATCGTCGCTTCAGACCTACCATTCCCAACGAGTTTGATAGTCGAGGAATTAATGAGATTTGCATTTTTAAACCCTGAAATGAAATATTTACTAACTGACCCGTCTATGGTCACTTTGTTTAGTACTTTTAAAACTGCTAACTTTATAGTTTATATTTTCATCTTGTATTTGCTTTCAGTGGAACAGTGTAAATTAAAATGGACCACCTTACGAAACTGCTACGCCAGACTTCTACGTGAAGAACGTTCTAACAAAGCTAAAAAAAGGCATTGGTATCTTCGTAATCAAATGAGTTTCATGAAAGACTTTATACTACCGTATACTGAAATTAAGAAGAACTCTATACGACGAAACTTTTCTTCACGGCGTCAAATACCACCAACCGATATTTCAAAAACAAAAGACAAAACTCCTTTACAACCAAAGAAAGAGTCTACTTTCACTTGTCCAACAAATGACATATCCCAAGAACTTCTAAAACCTCAATTTACTATTGTGGAAACAACCGCTGAAGAAGTTTCCGAAAATAGCTGGGCAAGGGAGAATAATTCATCGACAACGGCTAACGAAAATATCAACTATAACAATAATTGTGAAGTTATCAAAATAAATCCGTTACCTATGATTGAGAGAGTAGAAACTAGCGAAGAAACTTGTCAAACAAGTAATATGGAAAAACGTTCCGAGGCTAATAGTTTGTTTTTGCAAAGTTTATTGCCCGATGTCAATAAACTGTCGGAACGAAAGCAAAGAATCTTTAAACGAAAAACCCTAGAAGTACTGGAAATGTTGTTTGACGAAGGTGAATTTGATGTTCCTCGAGATGACAATTATATGAGACAGTGCCAAATTACTAGAACTAACTATAACATTCAACAACAGCATTCAGCGTTGATGGCTGATAAATTCGTTCAGAAATTAGAACCGTTAAGTCCATAGAGTTAATTTTAATCAATAATATCAAACGCTGTTCTTTGGAAGTAAAATTTGTATCAATTTGTATATTAATTAAATGTTCGAGTTCTGTTTTTCGGTATGGCATTTATTTTTGTTACTTTATTAAGTGTTAAGATATCAAAACCATTTTTAGTTTAAGCTTATGTGATTTCAGTTGCCTCAACAAAAATAAAGCTACCAAGCAAATACTTTATAAGATTTTGACGTTTGGTTAAATTTTGACACTTCGCATTGAATAAAATGTGTTAACATTAGACTAGCTGTGGAGCAGGCTAAGTAGTGGTTAAATTTAACCATTATTTTCAACCAAATTCATCAAATTCGCACAAGGCTTATTTTAAGTTAATAACTTTTGGAACTCCTATAATAAAACGGCTAACACTATTTCTGTGGTACACTTGACGCGACATACAAAACCGAAGGGGCATAAACGAATGAATTTCTTTTGCAGAAGTGCAGTGACTGTATATCTATGATTTAAATATTCTGAACAGAAATTGTTTTAAACAAAAAACTATAATTTAAAAAACAAAAAAGTGAGGTTATTAAAACAAAAACTATTGGAAATGTCAAACCAAAGTGATATCAAATAGCATGGTCGTGAAGAAATGTCATTAAGAATCAACGCAAACCATAAAGGTGTATTCATGGTAGTGTTCACATTAAACAATACGATAATAGTAGATAAACATGTTGGTGAATGTTAGGCCGTGTGTGAATTGCGTTAATATGTGGTGAATAAAATGGGTAAAATGTATCCTGCTGTGGAGCAGGTTAAATCATTGAATAAGAAGTACAGGAAGGGGTCTTATGAACAAGAATTGAAGCAATTTTCTAAGTAGTGTGAGTTTCACAAACACATACGCATTACAACAGGGCTGGTCTGCAGTTGAATAGTTAATCTCAGGGGCGCCAAGCGAAATTTGATTAAATCAAGATTTCATCGATTTTGCTTCAACTTTTTTTTCAATCTCAATTCTTTTTTAGGAAGCATGTGTTTTAACACTAAAGATGCACTGCACGGTTTTTAATGTTTAGTTTTTTTTATTTTCCATACATTTTCTTGATTTTTCATCCGTAATTCATCAGGTTTATTACGCCTATTATAATACAACCAACTAATAAAAACGTTTCGAAACACGATGGAAGAACTATTCAAAACAACCGTGCACACTACGGGAACTCAACGAATTGCAGCGCCTTACCATCACGAACAGAAATAATACACCCCTGAACTCGACTGACAACACAGTCAAAGTTTGACAGCCCATACCCTAAAAATTGACAGCACATACTCTAAAAATGGACATCATCAGACATTTTTGTTGCTTCACTCACGTACACTGTACATGTAGCTAACACCGCTCCCTGTACTTCTTATTCAATGGGTTAAATGGGTTAAAATTTTGACGTGTCTTTTTTTCTCATGAATGATAGAGAAGTTTGCTTCTGTTTTGTTGTTTTGATGTGTTCTTCTCCGTTTTATTTAGTTCTAATTAATAACTAATTAATAATTGCATTGATATTTCAAGAGATTAAAATAAAATTCTTTAAATTCATCATATTTTCAAATCGAAAAACAAAATAATTGTTCTTGCGTTTGAGAATGATAACAGATATCAGCTGTGAAAACATGTTTTGCAGTGTTGCCACACGGAAAAAACAAATCATGTAAAAAGGGAAATGTTTGTACTTTTGCTTCAAAATATCAAATTACCACTGCAAAATCTAGAAAAATTAATGAAAAAAAATGTTTATTTTTAGTGGCTTTTTATAAAATTTGTTGCTTAAAGTTTGGTTTTGTACACAAATTTATTTTATCTATTTTTCACATATTTACTTTTTTCCTAAAACCACACCTTCGGGTTTAAAATTGTATCTTGCTGAAATTTTAGAGGCGGTCTCGAACTTTTGACCGGTAGTGTATGTGCATAGTTAAATTTTCTTGTTAAGCAGTTCTTTTTTTTTAATTGAAGTTGAAACACTTTTGTCATTATTTTTCTTCTCGTAGCTTCAAGGTAAAAAATTTCCCAAATCGCACATGTTTTGAAAAAAATCTAGTAAAACATTTATACTTTATCGTTTATACCTACTAAGGTGCAACATTATCCTCAAACTCAATAGGGGGTTCACATGGATCAACATGTTCGACAACATGGCTCGTTGGCCATCAATGCTCGATCATTTGAACACAAAGACAACTACTGGACCAACATGTTGGGCGATTTCAAAATTTTTTGATAACTTGGCACGTGGACGTGGGTGGCTCGTCCAACAATCCAACTTGTGTGAACATATGCTCGACAATTTCGGTGTTAATTTTCATTTCGTAAATGTCTCGGTCGCGTTCATATCATGCGGATACGGGAATAATGGAGATATTTGCAAAAAACCTCCACCCCTCCGTCCCATATCTATTTCTTTATTCTCAATTTTTTTTTCTTTCTTTTTCTTTCGTTTCCCTTTCTTTCTATTCTTCTTCGAGAATTTCATTTATGATTAATGAGCCTAATTTTGTTTCGGCATATTGCGTCTTTGCGTCTGCTTGCTATAAAAATTTTAAAATAATGATGTTCGACAACATCAGCATTCATGTGAAAGCAAAGCCGTATGTTGGGTTCGTTTTGACACCGAGCCAATGTTGTCGAGCATGTTCGTCCATGTGAACCCCCCTAATACGAATATCTCAATTCGCAGTGAGATATTAGGCCAGTTCCACCTAACAACATCTCATAGAGATCTCAGAGATCTCAGAGGTTTTTTAAGTGGAACAAAAAATCTTAGTTATCAGCTGAGATTTCTGAAATCTCTGCGATGAAATTATTTTGGATTCGATTCTTTGTATATGGAACAACAAGTACTACCAAGATTGGTTATCTGCTTGGTTTGGCAGATCTTCTGTCAAAACAAGCAGAGAACACACAAAACAAACTTATGTAAAAAAAAACTGCTTCTATGAAAAATTCTCAAGATGGCACCACCATCGTTTTCCATCCTGAGACTACTCCCCAAATATACATATATACAAAGATTCGATTTCTCACTCACCTATTTTGACGGAGCTGACATATGTGCAACAACAATTTGTAAGATAATCATTATATCTCAATGAAAATGATTGAATAAGAAGCATGATACAAATAAACATCAATAAGAAGTACAGGAAGCGGTGTTAGCTACATGTGTACGTGAGTGAAGCAACAAAAATGTCAGATGATGTCCATTTTTGGGGTATGTGCTGTCAAACTTTGACTGTGTTGTCAGTCGAGTTCAGGGGTGTATTACTTCTGTTGGTGATGGTAAGGCGCTGCGAATCGCTGAGTTTCCGTGGTGTGTACGGTTGTGTTGAATAGTTCTTCCATTGTGTTTCCAAACGTTTTTATTTGTTGATTGTATTACAATCAACTAGAAAATACTTGTATATTTTCCCCTTGTCAATATTTGAGTCCCTGTCTATTGTGAATTATATCTTCAAAAATTTGAATGCTCTAAAATACATACCTTGACAATTTTGAAGATTTCCGAAAGCTGAATGGAAAAGAGAAAAGTGGATAGAAATTCTTAAATTAGATGGAATAAATTCTAAGTCCGTTGTTTGTTCAAAACACTTTTATGAAACTGGTTTTATACTTGATGGTGCAAAAAAAAAAGAAAGTTATTTATTTCCGCAATGCCATATGTCTGACCATGATATTAAACGCTTATTCAAGTTGTTCATAGAATTTGCTTTTAAAAACGATTAAAATAGAAATTAAACATTAAAATCCGTGCATGTGCACCTTTAGTGTTAAAAGTTAAAACACCATGCGTCAATGCGAGATTGAAAAAGAAAAGTTGAAGCAAAATCCATGAAATGTTCATTCAATCAAATTTCACTTGGCGGCCTGAGATTAACCATTCAACTGCAGACCAGCCCTGTTGTAATGCGTTTGTGTTTGTGAAACTCACACTACTTAGAAAAATGCTTCACTTCTTTTTCCATAAGACCCCTTCCTGTACTTCTTATTCAATGATGAAAATTGAGAATTATGTTCCACGAAATGATCTTGACATAGTCAAAATGACATTGAGATCTCAGCGAGATGTTTTTAGGTGGAAGTGACCTATTATGTAGGTGTGGAGTGTTGTTACGAATTTTTGTTGATAGTAATGTTGAACTGCCTATCTTAAGATCCCTTATATTTTTTAAACCCACTTTTAAAAATCGTCACATATTCACTGACTAATTCGTCAACGTTGGTGCTTCAGTGTGTATGAACATTTTAGTCTTAGTTTTTATTTTTATTCGATATCCTTCGTTATCGTTCGCTTGTTCGCTATCGCGTTTATAGTTTCAAAACGAATATCCATCTACATTTTAACATTATACTGCACCCTGCATAAAAGTCTATTCAAGTCAAGTAGGTGAATTGTTTTTCGCTTGACTGTACGCTAAATTCAGTTCAAACTTTAGTTAAACGAATCCTCCCTTACTGTTTATTTGAGCACAAACACACACACATCACAGATGTTCTTATAGATCTTGTGTGTTGTGTTGTCTTGTAATGTATGGCTAAATAAAATTATACATATATAACTAAACCATACATACATATGTACATACAAAAGTGAGAAACACAGTTTTTGATTTTGGTTGTAATTGAGAGAGAAAAAACTGCACATGGCAGTTTGTGTGCGCGTGTTGACAGAGAAAGAAGCAGTACAATTTTTTTGCGCGCAGTATACAGTACAATCAATATGAGACCGGACATAGAAACTATGAACATAACTTTTGTTAAAATGGTGGAGAAAAATCGATGCATCTGGGATTCAACAACAGAAACTTACAGAAACAAAGTGTTGGTTAGAGAGGCGTGGAATAAAATATCAAAAGAAATCAACACATCAGGTAAGTAATATAAGAATAAGAGTAAGGGAATTAAGTTACCTTTTGAATAACCTTTTGTTTTGTTTCACTGTAAATGCGAGCTATTAAGTTATGATTGTTTTTACTGTGTGGAAATGTAAACCTATGTTAGTAGTCGATTTTGACTGTTATTGATTTGAGAATAAGAGAAAAGCGCAACGGGGCCTGCCCTTGACTCCTTGAGAGCATGAAAACAATTTCATGTGAAGGTCAAGTGTCTGTGCCTGTGCTGTGCCCTGTGCCTGTGTCAACCTACGGATTAAAATTTAGGCCGTGTCCGAATTCGATGAATTGTGGTTAAAAATGATGAATTTTTAACCACTGCTGTCATTTTAACCTGCTCCACAGCTAGTCTAATTTTTAACACATTTCATTCAATGCGAAATGTCAAAATTTAACCAAAGTCAAGTTTTAACCACTTTTTAACCCAATTCGGACACGGCCTTAATCACAAACTGTGTTTGAAGTTTTGAACAGCGTTTAAAGTTAATGGGCGCGTTCACTTTGACTTGGATAGGCCACTGATCTCTATAATACACTGGATAGTGGATTCCATACAAATTATAACACTTCTTGGCTCCTATTGATTTTGACATGGTACTCTTACACTTGTGCATCTCTTTCTATTTAAACCGAAAAAGTGAGACAGAGTCACTGAACTGTATTATAGAGATCAGTGGACAGAGTGAAGTGATTTTAATCAGAGATTGCTTGCTTAGGACAAGAAAGAAAACAGAAAACTAAAATAATGAAAACAACTTCACAACTTTTGTTTATGTTTTGTGGTAAAAAAAAAACTCTATTCAAAAGAGATTGCTTAGTTTCATCAATGGCCCGAGTTTATAATTTAAAATAAATTTACTGAAAAATTGCCTATTTTTAACTAAAGGGGCAAACCACTAATTAAAATAAACAACAATTAAATATTAAAGCGGCAAGGTACTTATGATTTATCATTTAAGAAGTTTCGCAGCACAGCCGTATTTATGTTTTTTTTTTCAGCTGTCAGTTGGGAAGTGTTATATTTTGGTGTAACTGTTATACCTTACAATTATAACAGTCTTCGATGGGAGTCAAACTTTTTGCTCCTATCCACTATCCAGTTATAATAGAGATCAGTGGGATAGGCTATCCGGATAGCTTTTTGTTTTTGTTTTCCAAGTGAACAAAAATAGCACAGGTTAAACGCTACCAGACAAACCCAAAGCTATCCAACAATTTCTGGTATAGGTGGCTATCAGACAGATAGGTGTTTTCACACCTATCCAAATTAAGCTATATCCAAAACCAAACTGAACGCACCTAATGATTTTTCGATAGAAGTACAGTAACTACATTTATAATTTTGAAATTTTAAAGATTTTGATGAGGAAAGAAAGTTGTGCAATAACTGTATATTATTTAAATATTCTATTTTCTGTACCTACCTATGAAAATTGTGTAAAACTATTTATTCAAATTTCAAAAATAAGGTTCTTAGAACAAAAACAATTGGACATGTCAAATCACCGTGTTGCCAAACAGCAGCTTTTGTGTGCATGGCACTGATCAGTTATAACAAGATGGGAAAGCTTGCTGTCAAAATGACATTTGCCTGCAAGCTTAGGAAGCAGGTTAGCTGTTAGAGTATGCGTGTAATACAAACTAAAAGAGCAGGTTAGCTGTAAGAGTATGCGTTTTATTGTAAAAATGATACAATTGCCTACATAATAATAATAAAGCAAATTTGCTGCAAGAGTATGTGTGTATGAAGAAAAATAATGGATTTTACATTGAGCCAAGAAATTGATTCTTCAGGGATCTGTGGCAATTTTTTACCCCTTAATTGAATTACATTGGAAAAAGTATTGAATTTTTTACTTGAAGAATTGATTTATCTGAAATCTCTTTTTGGAGACAGATTTACACATATTCTCACATGAATTTCAACACATACAATGAGATATTTGTTAAATGTTAATATTCAAAGCGAATGAAGTTTGTTGCAAGATTTGTTTAAAAAATTATTTTGCCGAAAATAAATTTACGAATTGTGTTTAAATTAAAGTTATTAAATATTTTAAATTGAAGAATATTCAATCATTAATCTGTTTTGATAGCGTTCACCCACACATTCAAAAAAGAGATTGCTACTTTTGACTTTACAAATTACATTGAACCCAAAAAACATTGAATTTTAGTAGCGATTCTTGGTGGTTGAATGTAAAATCCCATAAGTTTTGTGGTATTTGGAAGGTAAAACGTAGGTAGGTTTCCAATCTTGTTTTAACCATTAAGAAGTACAGGAAGCGGTGTTAGCTACATGTACAGTGTACGTGAGTGAAGCAACAAAAATGTGTGATGATGTCCATTTTTGGGGTATGTGCTGTCAATTTTTGGGGTATTTGCTGTCAAACTTTGACTGTGTTGTCAGTCGAGTTCAGGGGTGTATTATTTCTGTTCGTGATGGTAAGGCGCTGCAATTCGTTGAGTTCCCGTAGTGCGCACGGTTGTGCTGTCAATTTTTGGGGTATGTGCTGTCAAACTTTGACTGTGTTGTCAGTCGAGTTCAGGGATGTATTATTTCTGTTCGTGATGGTAAGGCGCTGCAATTCGTTGAGTTCCCGTAGTGTGCACGGTTGTTTTGAATAGTTCTTCCATCGTGTTTCGAAACGTTTTTATTTGTTGGTTGTATTACAATAGGCGTAATAAACGTGATGAATTACTGATGAAAAATCAAGAAAATGTACTGGAAAATAAAAAAAAATTAAAAACACCATGCTTCCTAAAAAAGAATTGAGATTGAAAAAAAAGCAAAATCGATGAAATCTTGATTCAATCAAATTTCGCTTGGTGCCCCTGAGATTAACCATTCAACTGCAGACCAGCCCTGTTGTAATGCGTTTGTGTTTGTGAAACTCATACTACTTAGAAAAATGCTTCAATTCTTTTTCATAAGACCCCTTCCTGTACTTCTTATTCAATGGTTATAACTGAAAACTGATCAGAGGTGCAGGGCACAGATGAGTTTAGAATGGAGATGAGAAACCGAGCTGTCAAAATCACAATGCGATGATATGCGTGTTTTTACCAATACTATCAGAGTAAATATGTTTTTTCTCATTTATTCACAAACACGAAGTTACGGTAAAATAAAATTTGAGCTATCCGGAGGGCAAGACGTAAGTTAGTTTCCGATCTCCTTTTGTCTCTGGTGCAGTGTGTCCACGAAGAAATTTCATTAAGAATAAACCCAAAATATTAGGGTGGGCTTACAGTGGTGTTCACATTATTATGCATATAAGGAACAGGGTTTGAAAAATGTTGTTTTTTTAAAGAACAAAACTTGTTTTTCTAAACAAAAAAAAAAACATAACATGCGTTTAAAAAAGTTTTATATGCTATTTTAATAACTTTGTTTTAAGCATGTTTTAAACATGTTTGAAACTTAAAAAATAAAAAATTGTACCCATCAAACATTACAACAATTCTAAAGCTACGTGTACACAATTGCCAGATCTGCAAATATTGCCAGATATGTCAGTGAAAAATTTGCCTGATATGGCTGACAATCCTGTACACACAAAATTAATTTGCAGACAATTGTTTTGCTCCTAATCCTAATTTGTAGACAAATATCTGCCAATTAATTTGTAGGAATCTGCCAATCGTGTACATGCTAGCTGACAACCATATACACACCAAATAAATTTGCAGTCAAATTTGTTCATCAATCATGGTGTAGACAAATTAATTTGCAGATCTGACAATCGTGTGTACACAAAATTTATTTGCTGATAAGCAAATTTTTTCAATTTTCTGATTTTACAAATGTCTGCAAATTAATAAATTTGTAGATGTAGTTTCATAATCATTTCCAAATTTTTTTTATTGGCAGACAAATTTGGCAAATATTCCGAGGTTTACAAATTTATTGCCAGCTATTTGGTCAAACTACATTTTCGTATTGTCAGACAAATGTTTGGCAACTTATTTGTAGAGATTATGTAGACTTTCTGCAAACCGTGTGCACACAAATTTAATTTTCAGCTCATTGCCATACATTGTCAGACATTTGCTGATCTCACAATAATTGCCAAATCTGGCAATCGTGTACACGTAGCTTAAATCTTTGTATATCTATTTGGGAGTAGTCTCAAGATGGAAAACGATGGTGGTGTCATCTTTAGAATTATTCACAGAAGCAGTTTTTTTTACATAAGTTTTTAATGTGTGTTCTCTGCCTGGTTTGACAGAAGATCTGTCAAACCAAGCAGAAAACCAATCTTGGTAGTACTAGCTGTTCCATATAGAAAGGCTTAAATAATATTCATGGACTCTGTGCAGTGCTGCCAGATGTACATAATTGTCTGCAGTTTGCAAATTTTCAACCCATGCCCGTTGCTCTTTGAAATTTTCTATTTTTATGTTCTTTTGTTCATTTTTGTTCCTATTAAAAATTTGTCAATTAATGGATAGCACTGCATACAGCCAGTTACATTCAGTTCAGTTTTTACCAACAAATATTTGAAGTGTCAATAAAAAAACACATCTGCGTTAAAATGTGTATTAAAACTTGACGTTTGGTTAAAACTTGACACTAGCGTGGTGAATAAAATGGGTTAAAATTTATCCTACTGTGGAGCAGACTAAATGGGCTAAAATTTTAAATTATTATTATTTAATTTTAATTTCATTTTAAATGGGTTAACATTTTTATTCTTCTTTTTTTCCTCATGAATGATAGAGAAGTTTGCTCCTGTTTTTTTTTGTTTCGTTCTATTCCTCTCCGTTTTATTTAGTTCTATAAGAATAACTAATAAATAATTGAATTGATATTTCAAAACATTAAAATAAAATACTTTAAATTTATTATACAGTGCCTTGCATAAGTATAACCGCACCCGGTAAAATGCATTTAAAAGAAAACCTACAATAGGAGTGACTCCTTACTATTTTTTTATTGCGTTGCATCACTGATCAAGCAAATTGAGAAGAAATTAAATTCCTCTCCTGGTGTTTTAAAATTAAAAACAGATTTTAACGTATTGCAAAAATATAACCACATTTATTGTTTTTTCTTTGTTTTAAGTTCTTTTTTAACAAAAAATTAATATGCAATTTGTTGCCTCTATTTTCCACCAATCTTTGAATTCTTTTTGGCATACTATTAACTAGATTTTTCAATATGAAGTCGTCTAAAGCGTTCCATTCTGTCACAACTGCCTCTCGTAGCTCAGCAACACTAGCAAATTGCTTATTATGGGCATACATTTGCGAGTTAAAATTCCCCAAAGATTTTCGATGTGGTTGCAATCTGGAGAATGTGACGGCCACTCCATCAAATTCATGTTAATGACTTACATGAATTGGGGCATTATCTTGCTGGAAGACATGCTCAACTCGGCGAAATCGTCTTAAATAAGGTACCAAATTCTCCTCAATGACCGAAGTATAGTCAGAACTGTTCATTCTGGTAGAGGTGAAGGGAAGTGCAACCTTACCACGCTCGCAGAAGGCCCCCCAAACCATACAGCTGCCACCACCAAAAAAAAAAAAACTTTTTCTCTTTCCCCAAATCGTGCCAATATTTAGCGGACCATCTGGTCCATCGAGATTAAACTTTTTTTCATCACTAAAAATAACCTAATAAAAAACATTACTTCCAGTATGCCATTTGGAATAACGAGATTTTAGTGTAGATTAATAGAAAGTCACTTACGGTTTTCCAATCCCGTACAGCATTTCAGCATTGATTAAATGCCTATTATCGCGACGTGTCAGGTTCTGCGCACGCCCTGGTCTTATTTTTGTCCCATAAGATTCTGGATGTTTTAAAAAATTTCGAACGACACAATCCGATCGTGAAATTCGTCTTCCAATAGCCCTAAGACTTAGGCCGCTTGACCAAAAAGCCAAGATTTTGCCCTTTTCAATTTCGCTTAAATGCGTACCGCGTGGCATTGTTGTTTTTTATTTGAAAGCACTTGACTGAATGCAGCTTCAAAGAGATTTGTGTGGTTATATTTCTGCAATACAACAAAATCTGTTTTAAATTTTTAAAAGAAGGAGAGGAAATAACGATACTTTATGTTCTTCTCAATTTGCTTGATCAGTGATGCAACTCAATAAAAAAATAGTAAGTAGTCACTCCGATTGTAGGTTTTCTTTTAAATGCATTGTTGAGAGAAAGCAAGCGTTTTTGTTTCCCTGTTGTATAGATCCAATCGAAGATACGATCTTGATTACCTTAATATGTTTGGATTTAAAAAGACACGGTCTTTACAGCTTAGAGACTTTATTAATTTAAGTTATAATTCCAGATTATAATTTGACAACCGGAAGGGTTATCTTAAGATTTGACAATTGGTGACAGATTAATCGATAAATCAAAACATAGAAATTATAGTATATACAGGGTGTAACTTCATGGAATGAATTCATATATACAGTTTTTAGGAAATATTAAATCATTGAGATAAATATAAATAAATGCGTTGTAAGAATTATGTTTTTAATGCTCAACATGCATTTTTTCGGATGCGGTTATACTTATGCAAGGCACTGTATTTTTACATCGAAAAACGAAATAATTGTTCTTTCTTTTGAGAATGATAACAGCTATCAGCTGTGAAAGTAAGTTTCTTAGTGTTACTCCTCGAAAAAAAGCAACCATCCAAAATGGGAAATTTTGTTTGAAGATTTTTATTGTTGTTTCAAAATAACAAAATTACCACTACAAAATGGAGATAAATAAATTAACAGAGTTTGTTTGTTATATTTGCAGTGTCTTTTCAAGAAATTTATTGCTTAAAGTTTGGTTTTGTACACAAAAGTATTTTACCTAGAAAAATAAAACATTCTTTGAGGGAAATTTCTTAAATCATGAGGAAAATTTCATAGTTCTACGCAAAAATATTGGTTAAAAATATTCCTTTTATTTAACGCAATTCACAAAAAATGGCTAAATTTGATCCCTGGTCGAAATTCCTACAAAAAGGGATTTTTCCCACGATCCCCCAGCACTGAAACTAAGTCATCGTCGTGTCGTCGGTCGCAATTACCGCTATTTGGGAGCGACATCAAAAACAAACAAAAAACCGATATCGGTGATGGTATAATACGACGATACGACATTCGATGTTGTACAGCAACAAATATGAAACATTTATTAACTCAGTCCCAAGTGGCAGTACTTGCGACTGAGTTAATATGTTCCTGCTGTTGAAAAATGTGCGAAAACAACCAAATTTCAAACGTCCGATGAGCAATGAAATTAGTTGTTTTTGTGTATTGTATTTTAAGCAGGCTAAAATTAAAACAGATTGTTTATGTTTTTTTATTATGTTTTAAACGTGGTGTTTTAAACAGTGTTTCAAACATTTGTTTAAAAAACAATGTTTGAAACATTGCCAACCCTGATAGAAATCTCGAATTCGCTGTCTTTTATTAATAAAACTAGCTGACCCGAATGACGTTCTCAAAAATAGTTATTTAAATAAAATATTTTAATGTTTTGAATAGGTTCAACAAGCATTCGGAAATTTCAAAATTAAAAAAAAAAAGAATTATGTAATTGAAATTTTCCGAAAAACAAAAATCTAAAAATTCAAAAATATAAATCCAGATAAAAAAGTTTAAAACAACAACAAAACTTCTTTTCTTTTATAGCCGAAAGTTGTCCTGAACGCTGGCGAAAAATCCGTGATGCATTGTTTCGAAGTCTTAAAAGGCACGCAAACAAAAAAACTAACCGAAAAGCAAAACCTTACTATTTGGCACCGTATCTCCAATTTATATTACAATCTCAAACAAACAGTATATCTGGCGACGAATCACTCGAAGAAGACGAGGAATACGAGGAACTCGAGGAACACGAAGATCAAAGCTCTAAACAAGAATCCAAGCCGGTTCCGTTCCTGGATATGTCGAAATATTTTCAAAACAGTGAGCTTGAATCTCTGCCATCAGTGTCGATTAATGGCAACAAGTCAAGAATTACAAATACTACTGTTCCAGAACGCGGTGATGAAGAAGAAGTGATATTGAACAAGCGAAGAAAATTTTACGATGACGAAGACGAAGATGATTCTGATGTGAATTTTTTAAAAAGCTTACTTCGCGATGTGCGCAAAATGAACGATAAACAAAACAGAAAATTTCGATTAAGAATGATGCAAGTCATTGATGAGATTTTGGACGATGGACCTGAACTTGAAAATAATGTACAAAATCAAAATTAGTTATTCATTTAAACAGTAAAAATCAAATAAAATTAAAAATTTAACATAAAATAAAATTAACAAATAAAATAAATCGATTCTAATAAAACTTAAAAAAAAAAAACAAACAAAATTGTTTTGAGCTGACAGCTGAGTAACGACAGAACTTACTTACTTACTTAGGGTGGCGCTACAGTCCGTTGTGGACTTGGGCCTCAATCAACAGCCTCCGCCAGCCAACTCGGTCCCTAGCTAGCTGTCTCCAGTTTTGCACTCCAAGTTGACTGAGGTCCTCTTCCACTTGAGTGAGCCACCTGAGTCGCGGCCTTCCTCTCCTTCTAAGTCCCTCGGGAAAAGCTTTCCAGGCCGGAACATTGGTGTCCATCCGCTCTAAATGACCGAGCCATCTGAGTCTCTGGACCTTGACCCTTGTGGCCTAGGTCCATGTCGTTGTACAACCCGTAAAGTTCGCTGTTATATTTTCCTCGCCATTCCCCTTCAATGCAAAGATGACCCGAAGAACTTTCCTCTCGATACAGCCTAAGGCACTTCCATCCGATTTTGTCAAGATCCATGCTTCTGCACCATACAGCAGGACTGGGATGATGAGTGTGTTGTACAATTTTACCTTAGTTGGTCGAGAGAGGGCTTTTTCACTCAATTGCTTTCTTAGCCTAAAGAAACAGCGATTAGCAAGAGTTATTCTTCGTCTAATCTCGGCGCTGCTAGTGTTATTGCCCGTGTTTATAGTAGAGCCTAGGCAGACAAACTCCTCTACTACCTCGAAGTTGTATGCGTCAATTGTGACGTTCTGTCCGAGCCGTCGTCGTTGTTGGGTGTCCTTCCTCGAAGACAGCATATACTTCGTTTTTCCCTCATTTACCGCTAAACCCATTCTTGCCGCTTCTGTCTCAATTCTCACAAAGGCGCCATTGACATCACGCTGTGTTCTTCACATTATATCAATATCATCGGCGTACGCGAGAAGATTTTTGAAAGATAGTGCGCCTCTGGTGTTGACGGTCTAGTTCTGCACTATCTTCTAAAGAACGATGTTAAAAAAAATCGTCGAAAGATTCCGTTAGCTCGTTGCCAACCTTGATGGAGCAGCGTGGTTTCTCCATCGTCACCAGCGAACGTGCTTGGCAGGGATGCCAAAACTAGACATAGCTTTATACAGTTCGTCTCTGTAGATGCTGTCTTACGCGGCCTTCAAATCGATGAAAAGGTGGTGGGTATCGATTTGGAGTTCATAGGTCTTTTCCAGGATTGCCGCAACGTGAAAATTTGTTCGATGGTTGACTTTCCTGGCCTGAAGCCACATTGATAAGGTCCAATCAGATTGTTGACGAAAGGCTTCAGACATTCACATATTACGGCAGAGAGGATCTTGTAGGCGATGTTAAGCAAACTGATTCCTCTGTAGTTGGCGCAGTTTAGAGGATCTCCTTTTTTCAGGACAGAAGAGTAATTTTAATAATAAAGTCCTTTGATGTATTCTACTGATTGGTTAAAAAGTTAGTATCTACAAGTTTTTGTTGTTGTATTTTTCAACTCTACAATATTGCCTGCCATTGCCAGACGATACGCATTTGCAAAAAATACGGGTGCAATCTGACAAATGGGTAAATCTATTTGAACTGCTGTGTTGTGATCTGATATGATGCTATATTCGACTTCTGCTGCGTGCATAACTTTCGCCTTCATATTGTCTGACCTGAAACAAAATATAAATAAAATAAACAAAATTACAGCATAGTCTGAAAAAAAACTGGCAAGATTCCAAACAAATTTTGTGTGTGCATTTAAAATAAAAACTGAAAATATTTATTTATGGCTGGTTCTGTCTTTGGTTTTGAAAATATACAAAGAATGAACAAGGTGTTCTAATTTTTTTCTGAAGTCCTGGAAATTAAGCGTCTTCCAAGTGGAAATTTGACCGATCAAAGAGGTTCTCTCCTGGCTAAGAGAAAACGTGATATCAACTTCGGATATCCGCATCTTCTTTGACAGTCAGGCTGCTATTAAATCTCTTGACGGTGTCTCAACCAAATCTCAAACGGCCCTCGATTGTCGATCGTCTCTTATGGAGATGGCGCAGCAATTTAACATTCACCTCTGTTGGGTGCCGGGCCACAGAGACATCACAGGAAATTGTAGAGCCGATGAACTCGCTAAAAATGGAACCGTCATACCTATTTCACCTGAAAAAGGGAGAAGATAGGTATACCGATAGCTATATGTAAACTTCTGCTAAAAGAAACAGCCTTAAAGATAACAAACTCTAGGCTTCACTGGACCTAAAGCGCTCGAAAGATTTGTTATCTCAAAGCAGACTTCATATTAGCTCCCTAATAAGTGTCCTTACGGGACACTGTCTTATAGGCATACACGCAACACGTGTATCAAATAA
Organism: Sphaerophoria rueppellii; assembly: GCA_920937365.1. NCBI lineage: Eukaryota > Metazoa > Arthropoda > Insecta > Diptera > Syrphidae > Sphaerophoria > Sphaerophoria rueppellii. The sequence continues at coordinate 38,526,429 of CAKKXW010000001.1, forward strand.
CTTCTGCAGGAGCTGTATGGACGAGGAAGAAGAGGAAACAAAAACGCAAACTTCATCTGGGAGAGTACTTTTATGATAATCCCAGTGAACTTACTAATAAGGATATCAAATAGCTTCTTCGCTTTATAAAAAGCTCAAAATGGTTCGACTAGTAAGAAGTAATTCTCTAGATTCATGTGGTATCACAATGGGCCTTTTCTTTTGGCTTAAGTGTGTGGATTCTGTTTCCACAGCCACTTTAACCTAACCTAACCTAACCTGGAAATTTATAGAGAGTCCATCTAATACCACTGCATATACAACAACAATTAATCCCTTGAAAACAAAGATTTTTCATTATGGGTCAATTTCTACCGACATTATAGTTTTTTACTTCAAATTCTCCCTATTACAAATCAAATTCACCCATTTACAAACCTAATTCACCCGTATTTGAAGTGAATTAGAGCTACAGAGACAAAATTTAAGCCATTTGTGGTTAATACTTGATAATGCTAATATTCACAAAACGGACGAAGCTCTCAACCTTGTTGATCGAACAAATCATTCACTTCATTTTTTACCACTGTACTTCTTAAGAAGTTTTTTTTTTCGAAAATTAAACTTTATGTAG
>CAKKXW010000001.1:38530041-38543182 GCA_920937365.1 Sphaerophoria rueppellii
GCCAGCTTCTTGTGGCCCGAATTTCATGCTAGAGGGGCATCGCAAGAACAAAGAAAATTTGGTTTCCTCGCGACTCAGTTATGGCGTTTTACATCATTCCGACACAGACGCCATAGAGTAAATCTACCTTTCTGCACGGTTTGGTTTCATGCGGCATGGTTATATGGCGGACGCTGACTTGGGCACCAAGCCGTTTGTGAAATTTAGCGACCCCTCTAGCGCTGTTTTGTGTGGGGTTTCTTTAGACGCAGGTCGTAAATCCATTGCGGCCCTCCGAAGACCAAAATCATCGATATCTTAGGTCAAAATGAGCCTGAGTTATGTCCACAGACATTCATCGCAAAACTGAAAACCTTTCGGATGCGGCCGCCACCCAGCGAAGCCGCAGCGACCATTTTGGAATGAAGTTCTTATCTTTCACACCTTTTTACATGTCATTGTATGGGACTCTTACATTAAGATAACGGCCTCCCTCATTTTTATCATCATACACAACTAGTTTTAGATTTAAATGTTAAAATCGAACCCGACTCTTAAAACAAAACCTTTATCTCTCAGACCACTTCGAAGGTACTTGTTACCTGTATTACAAATAGTAAAAAGGTTCTATCTAAAAAGAAAAATAGTCTAACCGTGCCACAAAGTTCTATCTGGTAGTTAGAACCTTATTGTCCTACGTCCAAGTACCTTATAGTTTAGAAACAAAGTTCTATCGATATTTTAAAACATGAATAACTAATAAACCAGGCATTATATGTTAGAAGTTTTAATACAAGTTAAAACGATGAAACAATTAAATTTAAATAATTCAAAAAACTTTGGGTATAAAATCAAGGTGAGAAAGTTATACACTGCGAAATATTCAATCTTCGTTTTCTCGAAATTGGTATGAATGCAGATAGAACCTTATTGTCCTAAGGTCGCGTATTTTTTATACTGTTCTATTAATTAATTAATTGAAATGTATTTTTATTTATGAAATTTCAACAGTATAGCTATCATTATTTGACATGCCCTAGCCCTCTGCCAGTTGACAAATAGTACTTTAATATATACATACATGCAGAGATATAATATTAAGTGTTTACATAACAATTCATTTTAAAAAAGTTTAGTGACTATTCGTATTCTGTAGCTAAGTGCTATTTTGACGTCTGTACAGGTTCACCCAGTTATTTCCTCCATTAAGGATATCGACAATTTCAGCTTCATTGAGGTAGTTCTTTCCAAAAACGCTTTGCCTAGTTTCAAGTGTAGGACATCTGTCCACAAAATGAAACACGTTCTCTCTTTCCCTGAGATTGCACAAGTCGCAAGCTTCTTGTAAATCGCTCCTTTGAAATATATTATTCAGGAGGAGTATATCTCGCCTTGTTCTTAAAACAATTGACATGAGGTCGGTTGAAAACTCCGTCCTGAAATAATTATTAGCTGCTACGTTGTACTCAAGCTGTGCATAGATATTTCTATGAAACGAGCTTCTGGCTTTCCAAATAAGATCTTCCCGTTTTTTTTGTCTACTAAGCTGATTAGGTTGTAGAGTTGGCTTTTCCATGTGTCAGTCGAAGTATCTTGTAGAGATAGTGAGTGTCCACAGTACTGGGCTTAATAACTCCAGGATTCAAACCAGGATTTTTCCTGCACCTGATGCGGTTTTTATTTCATCTTTCACAGGTACTACCTCTTGTGAAGAACTGACAAAACTTCCAAGAGTATCATCTGTCATGAAAAAGTGCTTCTCAACTTTGCCGTTCGGAATGGGCGTTAAATTGTAGGTCCCCTCAATTTTTCACACGCACTCAGAGAATTGTTGATGAGAGGTAGATAAGCCACTTAGGCTTTGGCTCTTAAAGAGCTGTCGCGCCACTCTATTTATATTTTAATATTATATAGTCAACCTGTACCCTCAACGAGGTAAACAACAGAGAGAGACCTGTTTCCAGTAAAAGGATATGGTTAGCAGTACTGCTGGGTAGTTTAAGCGTGCGTTTCAAAAAGTATCTAAGAACCAGTTCCACTTCCTTAAATTTGTGCAGCGTAGAACATTATGGCTTTGGCCTTTGTTTTGTTCTATTATGAGAAGGGTTTACTTAATGTTACAGAAACCTCTTCTCAGGTAGAGTTAAATTTGGGGTATGAATGTTTAATAGGTGAACTTATTAAATAAGTGATACCAACATTTAAAACAAATTATCAAACAGATTATCAAGTTAAGTCAAAATAACAGTGACTGAATTCTTGAATTTCTATTGCACAACCCACCAAAAGCTTCTAAAAGTGCTTCTACACAACTGTTAAATTTTTTTTTAATTTTAAATGACATTTAAACATCGAATCAAAATATATTTTATATTTACTTAACCTGTGCTATGATAATGCACTCCTGAAAAAATAAATACACCCGTGTGTTGTTGATAAACAGATCTTAAGCAATAAATCCGTTGACAAACCCGGTTGATGAGAGATTGGACAACACAAACACCTGCTTCCATAAATTTTCTTACAATATTGATGCAGATATTTTATGTGTTAAAGAGCTTTCGATATTGTTTTTTTATGCTACCGCTAAAGTAGCATTAAGACTTGTATCTTTACCTATACATTCACGTGCGGATATGTACATGAAAGAAAAAACTGGACTTATAATTTTGCTAAAGTTATGGGAGAAGGCGGCTTATTTTGGGGTCGCCGAGTGTATTTTGTGTATCTTGTTATCTTCTTATTCTTACATACTAGTATACCTACTGGCTCCTACGTCTGTCGACTACACTGGAAACTGGACCCAAAACGAGCTGTATTTTTGTGAGAGGTTACTATGGCGAAACATGAAACAACCACGTCATCGTAGTTTTGTTTCGATAAATTAATAGAAAGGGTTGCCACCATACTTCATATACATGACAAATAATGAATTACGAAATTGTTTAAGCATGATTTGATTCCTGATTTCTACAGTAAATTTTGAATATTTCTGCAGAATAAATTAAATAAATTGCTCTTCGCTAAGTAGATAAGTGTGTGTTTTCTTACTTTAGAAGAAGTTAAAATATGGACAGAGAGTCGGGAAAAATTGCTCCAATAACCGAGATATTCGACTCAGAGAAAGATTTTTTGAATTTGAACCAATAGTGGATTGAGGTTCGACAGCTTCGACCACTAGATTAACGTGGCATGTATGTGACGAGTGATAACTATCACGTCAAGGGCAGGTACTCTTCGAAATTCTTTCTATTCCTGCCAATACGCCAAATATTGAAATAACATGTAAATATTGTTATGGATTCGACTATCATCACCCCGGATATGAATACTGTCAAAAATATTGGGGACGAGTTTCAAGGAAGCATTAACAATTTGCTGTACATAATTAATACAATATGGACGATGCATAGATAATGAGAATTCAACAATCAAGAGGAATTTGATAACATTAAATGTTTAAATATTCTGCATTACTTGCTTACTTATGGTGGCGCTAGAGTCCAGGTCGGACCAGGGCCTCACCCAACAAACTTCTCCAGCCCGTTCGGTCCCTAGCTAGTTGTCTCCAGCTTCACACGCCAAGTTGGTTCAGCTGTGTGCTCCACCTGAGTCGCGGTCTTTTCGTCATTTCGGGTTGGATTCGAAGACTCTACGAGCCAGAGCATTATTTTCCATTCGCTCAACATAACCAAACCAGCTAAGTCGTTGGACCTTAACTTTTCTGGCTAGGTCAGTGTCAAGATCTTAAGGCGATGTTAAGGAGCCTTATACCTGTGTAGTTGGTGCAGTTCAGGGGATCTCCTTTTTTGAGGATCGGGCATAGGATGCTGAGGTTCCATTCATCGGGGATGCTTTGACATACCTATACCTAATGAACTTGGTACCTATCTAAATAGAATTAAAAATGGAAAAAATGGAAATGTTTAAAACTGTTTTATGTATGGGTCTAACCTAGATGTCTAAACCTAATTTGGTTAATCTCAATAATTGATGGTCTTTGAAAGCTAAGAAAAAGCAGGAACTATTTTGTTGTCAACTTCTTATGCATGAGCTGAAATTCTTATCTCTAAAATTGCCTCTTAATGGACGGTCAAGCCGACACAGACTTTTACGCCGACTTTTTTTGAATTTTGTTTTTTGAGACAACTCGGTACAATTTTATACAAGTTTAAATGCAAGTCCGTACAGACAAAAATCTGAAGGTCTGTGTTGTATCAACCCACCATAAGACTCCAAAATATGCAATGAATGAACTGCTCTATAAATAAAGGCTTTTAATACGGCGATCTGAAATATCAAATACCCATAGGTATGGTCATTGACCAATTGATGATGATGGGAAAAAATTTAATTACCAAAAACAAGAAACAGATCATTGATTTTCGATCATGCAAATTAGTTTTTTTTTTCTGCCAATAAATATGGTAAATAAACTAGGCAACACCATCATCGGTATAACTTATACGACTTTCATTCGCTACAAATTTATAAAATTAATTGTTCCGGTATCATGAGACGCCGCGGGTAGGTAGGTATATAAAATTGTTTGAAAAAGTAGGCAAACCAGTGATTAACATAAAAAACTGGTATTGTATTCCATATGGTGTTCAAAGTTTATTGCCGATTGAATATTTTAAAGCTTATTAAAAACAAAACTTGCACCGATGGAAAGACATAAGTGGGAGGAAATAAAAAATTCTATTTACAATCCATCCAACGATCGAACACACCGGTTCGTTTTTCTTTCTGAGTCGGAGGCCACTTATCATTTCCCCGTCGTTCTTTCGGTTCATTAATTCAAGAAGTTTGAAGAAAAAAAAAATGTGAACTGATTTTAAATTGCTCGATTAATATGAAACCCCCCTGAAGTTGTTTTCTTTCAATGATCAATAATTGATACATAAATAAATTGAAATTCATCAGCTGATTCACTTCTGCCGAACAGGAAAAAAAAATGACAAAGCTCTTAAGCGAAGTGTTTCTTTTAAATATTTGAAATACATAGGCATATTGTATACAGTCACTAATGTTCAAGCCTATTGGATTGGATCAACCAATTTAAAGGTTTTAATGTGGCTTGAAAACATTGCATTCATGAGGGAAGTTGAAGCCTTGATTGATTTAATCGATAGTTTAACGCTCAAGAATCAAGTTATGCTCATAGGTAAAAATATGCCTAGCAACTACAGTGTCTTACATAAGTATAACCGCAGATGTAAAAATGCGTTTTATAGAAAACCTAAAATAGGAGTGACTCCTTACTAATTTTTTATTGAGTTGCATCACTGATCAAGCAAATTGAGGAGAAAATAAAGTACCGTGTTTTCCTCTCCTTTCTTACTTACTTAAGATGGCACTACAGTCCGTTGTGGACTTGGGCCTCAACAGTCTCCGCCAGCCAACTAGTTCCCTAGCTAGCTGTCTCCAGTTTTGCACTCCGAATTGATTGAGGTCCTCTTTTACTTGAGTGCGCCACCTCAGTGCTCCGGGCCGGAGCATTGGTGTCCATCGGCTCTAAATGACCGAGCCATCTGAGTCTCTGGACCTTGACCCTTCTGGCTAGGTCCATGGCGTTGCACAACCCGTAAAGTTCGCTGTTATAGCTTCTTCGCCCTTTCCCTTCAATGCACATGCGGCCAAAGATGACCCGAAGAAATTTCTTCTCGAAACAGCAATTTTGTCAAGGTCCATGCTTCTGCACCATGCAGCAGGACTGGGATGATGAGGGTGTTGTACAATTTTACCTTAGTTGCTAGGGAGAGGGCTTTTCCACTCAATTCTTAGCCCAAAGAAACAGCGATTAGCAAGAGTTATTCTTCGTCTGATTTCGGCGCTGCTGGTGTAATTGCCGGTGTTTATAGTGGAGCCTAGGTAGACGAACTCCTCTACTACCTCGAAGTTGCATGCGTCTATTGAGACGTTCTGTCCGAGCCGTCGGTCGATGTTAGGTGTCATTCCTCGAAGACAGAATATACTTCGTTTTTCCCTCATTTACCGCTAAACCCATTTTTGCCTCTTCTGTTTCAATTCTCACAACCCTATGTCCTTCCCATTATATCAATATCATCTTCGTACGCGAGAAGTTGAACAGATTTTTGGAAGATAGTACCTCTGGTGTTGACGGTTGAGTTCTGTACTATCTTCTCAAGAAAAAGGTTAAAGAAATCGCACAACAGTGCACCGCCTTGTCTGAATCCTTTTTTGACTCCGAAAGATTTCGTAAGCTCGTTGCCAACCTTGATGGAGCAGCGTGAGTTCACCATCGTCATATTGTACAAGCGAACAAGCTTGGCAGGGATGCCAAAACTAGACATAGCTTTATACAGTTCGTCTCTATAGATGCTGTCATACGCGGCTTTAAAATTGATGAAAAGGTGGTGGGTATCGATTTGGAGTTCAAAGGTCTTTTCCAGGATCTGCCGCAACGTGAAAATTTGGTCGATGGTTGACTTTCCTGGCGTGAAGCCACATTGATAAGGACCAATCAGATTGTTAACGAAAGGCTTCAGACGTTCACGTATTACAGCAGGGAGGGTTTTGTGGACGATGTTAAGTAGACTGATTCTTCTGTGGTTGGCGCAGGTAAGGGGATCTCCCTTTTTCAGGAGGTTCCAGTAATCGGGCATGCATTCCTCTGACCATATCTTACAGATGATTTGGTGCATGCTCCTATCTTGCTCGTCGGCTTGCTGCTTTGAACAGCTTAGCAGCTAGACCATCTGCTCTAGCGACTTTGTTGGATTTCAGCCATGATATTGCGGTTTTCACTTCTTCTACGTCGGGTTCACGGAATTGTTGGCTGTCATCGTGTCCGATGAAAGGCTCCTGTCGGACAGCGGTGTTTTGGTCATCGTCGCCGTTATACAGTCTACAGAAGTCTTTCCAAATTCCCAGCATTGACTGATTTTCTACTATGACGTTCCCTTGTTTATCTCTGCAGGCATCGGTTCTTGCTCGATGACCTTGAGCCAGCTGTTTAACCATTCGATAATACCTCCGAACTTCATTCCTGCTGTTGGCTCTCTCAGCATCCTCGATCTGACGCTTCTCATGCTCTCTCTTTTTTCTCCTGAGAAGCCGGCTTTCCTCTCTCCTCTTTCGCTCGTAGAGCTCACAAGCAGCTCTTCTCCTTCTATACTTTATTTTCTTCTCAATTTGCTTGATCAGTGATGCAGCATGCATGCGGTTATAGTTCTGCAAAGCACTGCATAGTCGAAAATAATAATCAATATTCGCAAATAGTGGCGGTGATCAAAGATCTTATGATAGAAAAATCTCTCATATATTGGAAATTGGAATTAGCAATATTGAGAAGATTAGTTTTGTAGGATTACACTTTTACGGATTTATCACTCCGTTTCGTTTTTTTTTTTATGAAAAGCAATTACATTTCAGTGAAGACATGATTTAAATCTTCTTCTTTCTACTACTTTAAAGGTTTTAATTTAAGTAATAATTTCTTAAGTGCAATCGTTTATGTTAATCGTTTATTATTTTAAACAACAGACGAACATGCGACGACAAGAGAAGCTATTCTCTTTTTCAATATTTTAAGTGCATGTATTTCCGTAATTTCAGTAAAAGAAAATCGCAGACGGTACTTCTTCTCGAAAAAAAAAAATAACAAAGTATGAAGATATTCAAGTTCCTTTGCACTCGGCAACGTTGGTACATCATACAACTCATTTCATTTCTCCTTTATTTTTTTTTTGGTATCATTTATATACCTATCTATGCACCTGAGTTTTTATTTCACGGACAGCACTCACACATTCAGTTTTAATAATTATCGAACTGTTGTTTTCACTTATGTCTTAACAATTTTCTTACGATGTAAGTTTTCGTTTAATTTTGTGCAAAATCATTGCAATTTAACTATAGTGCCAATTAAATAGAAGCTTAATTGGCCAAAATTGCAATTGCACCAATACAATAGAAGATTTATTTTTATTGCATTAGTATTTGTTATGATACAGGAGCGGAGCGTCTTTATGAACATAAAAAAACTTAAGGCGCTTCTTTCCTGTGAATAAACTGTCAAAAGTGAAGTGGAGGAAATTCCCATAAAACCCATGATTTGAACGCGTATTTTCCTTGGTGCATGAATGTTTGAAGACGTTTGTCATGCTAATGTGTCTGAAATTCATCTGGACCGGACCATGGTGCAGCTTATTTGAATTTTAGCTAGATTCAGTCTTGTTAAATTATCTTAAGGTGGCTTCTTGATCTTGGATGGTTTTTTGTATAAAAGGTTGGAGTTGCCTTTTGAAATTAGTCTGACGCGTCGGGTTGAAACAGACAAGACAAGTTTGGACTTAATTTGGGAAGCAAACAGCTTGTTTCTGATGGCTTCACGCGATATTATTCGAACTTGTCGTGTTGTCAGCTTTTTGTTATGCGCGTGGCAATTTTTTTTTTATAACTTTCACCTACCTTAAAGTTATGAATCACTGTATTCTGACAATCTCGGGATCAGTGGCCATAATCTTTGCATGCAGTGATTTTTGACCTTTCTTCCGCATTTAAAATTCTTCCACTTGTAAAAAAAAAAAAAAAACAACCTTCTAATTCAATTTCAAAGCCAAAAGATTTCCTACCACATTCAATAAAAATTTAATCAACTTAATGAAATTAACTCTTTTAATTGTACTATTTTTATACGAATTTCCGTCTTTGAATTTCACTTTCTATATTTAATTTCATGAACAAAAACGAATAATTTTGCAAGGTGATCAAAAACGTTGAAAAACTAACGGTTGCTCTTCATACTACTTTGGCAGATCATTTTGGATCCAAAAATAAAGAGTAAAGAGAGAAAATTGCATTGACATCACAGTACTTCGCTCATAAATGCAAAAAACTACAGAAACATACAGCCATCGGCTGAGACAGAACAAGATATTAATACAACAGAAAGAGACAGATAGACACATAGAAGGAAAGAACGCAAAACAGAAACCTACTAGGCACAGAGGAGGAGACATAGATTTATATTGTCTCATATTATCGAACAGTTGGTCCAGATAAGCTGGCGATTTTTGTACTACTCTATCCTCTGAACCATGGCCACCGGCTAAAAAGTATTATATTCTTAGGATGTCAAGTCCACCAAATGGCTCGACCAACCATAGAATTCATAGGTTAAATCACTTTTTCAGAAGTTACAATACTTCATGGTATCGCAAAGGATCATATATTGATCTAAGTGTGATGGTAACATAATCAACCGTCAGCCCATATAACCTAACCTAACTTAACCTAGGATGTCTTCAAGGAAAGGAAACGTGCATTCACGTGGACACAAGCGTCTGCACCAACCTGTGTCTATTAATTCCCACTCCAACCTCCACAAGATGAAAAACCCGTCAAGGGTAACAAACAATAGGCTGGGTAATGTGTTGTTTCTTACAGGGGTATTATCCAGACGGCAGCAGGGGATGAATTCTTTAGATGGAATCAACGGTGGTGTCTACAGTTCCAGTCAGGTTTGAACTACTCGGTGAACGCCTTTCTGGGGGCTACTCTTACATTTTTGAAGCTGTGTGGCTTTCCGGCTCTAGCAATTAGAGCTTGGAGTCACATTAAGTGCCTGATACTCCAGGCTTGGGATCTTACGTCACCGTGGTAACATCCCGGCTTGTACAACCCCGTCATCACCCCAGTCCTGCTGTATGGTGCAGAAGCAGGGATGTTGACAAAATCGGATGAAAGTGCCTTCCTTAGGCTGTTTTGAGAGGAAAGTTTTTCGGGTCATCTTTGGCCCCGTGTGCATAGAAGGGGAATGGCGAAGAAGATATAACAACGAACTTTACGGGTTGTACAACGACATGGATCATGGACCTAGCCTGAAGGGTCAAGGTCAGATGGCTCGATCATTTAGAGCGGATGGACACCAATACTCCGGCCCGGAAAGCTTTCGACACTATTCCCGAGGGACGTAGGAGGAGAGGAAGACCACGACTCAGGTGGCGCACTCAAGTGGAAGAGGACCTCAATCAACTTGGAGTTGGAGTGCAAAACTGGTGACAGCTAGCTAAGGACGGAGTTGGTGGAGACTGTTGATTGAAGCCCAAGTCCACAACGAACTATAGCGCCACCTTAAGTAAGTAAGTTTAAGTTTAAATTTAATATCTAACACTTTTTTTCACTGTTGCCATTTATAAGATTTTTCATACCAAGAACAAATAATAGCCCTCAGACTTGCAAAGTCCATTCCGCCTCTGTCTTATGTTCACAAAAACAAAAAAATTATTTATAGGTGTTTCTCAAGGAACAGTCATTGTAGTTTTGTGCACTCTGTGCCACAAACTCAGTGGGAGGAAAAGGTTGAAGCAAAGAAATATTCGACTTAAACCGAAAGAAGACACAAAAAAAAATAGTAATGGAATTGGGATTGGGATTGAGATTTGGAAAGAGAATAATTCTTTATCCGCAAAGTCGTTGTGGATGGTGGTGATGGTAGTGGAAGTGGTTTGTTGTTTTCGATATATGGCAATGGCATGATGACTGGCTGGGTAACAGATCGATAAAAAGTGGGCGAGTAGGGGTGGTATAGGAAGAAGAAGCAAATACAAAATAATTCCATTCTACACAACAAGAAAAAAAAAAGTTGGCAAGGCATTTCGTAGGTTCTTAATAAAAGTTGGCATAGGTAGCGGAAAGAGGACCCAGGGCTGGAGAATGGAAGTTGGGATTGGGACTTGGGAAATTCTACTGATTTGGCTTGACTTCTTCCCCTTATTTTTAAATTACGTTTTTGTTTACTTCTCTTCGGTTTGTCGACAATAGCAGTTTTTGTAACCTTTGACAGACAGACGAGGGATGGAAAGAAAAACGATAGTTTCTGGTGATTGGAGGGAAGATAAAGGTTATAGGCATTGGATTTGGATATTGGACAATATTATTCATTCTAGTCGAATGGTATTTCTTTCTGATTCCATCATGAGCCCAGTCACTACTTTAAGATTTCAAAAATTGTATGTTTTTCTTAAGATTTCTTTGGTTTGACTTGAAATTTAAGTTCTAATTTCATTTTCAACTCAGTTCGGACCTGCGCAAAAACGTAAACCTTTAAACATACTTATAGGTTCCTATGTATTTATTATGAAGGCATGTATGTCTGTGTATATATGTACAGCTACAGCAGCCTGAAGCACATAAAAACTCATTATCTAGGAATCGAAAATTAGTTTTGAACCTAAAAGGTGTCATCGGCATTTTTATGAGTTTTGATTAAAGGCTGATGATTCACGGTTGAATGTGCTATTAGATATTTGCCTATTGTCAGCATTAAAACTAATATGATTTTTTTGTTTTCAAGAAATAAAGGTCAACTTTGAAATTTGAAGTAAATTGTAAATATGTAAAGTCTTAAGAGCTTTGAATCTTGAAATAATTAAGTAGGTAGGTTCCTATAGTTCAAACTTATTTATGCGAGTAACCTGTCTTTCGAATTTTCGTTCACATTCAAAATGCATAATGAGTTTGGATATCAGCTTTCACAGCACCTCCGTGTCGGTGTACATCTTCTTGCAACCAACTCAATTCGATTTAAGGAGAAAACAGAAAAAAGACTCTACTAAATAGGTACATTGGTACATAGGCCAGCTGTCTCCGTTGGTTACGGATTGAGGTCCTCAAATTCTTTCACCTGAATTGTGGTCTTCCTCGTCTGCGTCGTCTTTCAGAACCGCCAGAACACAGCGTTTATTTTGTCAATTCGAACTTTATGAACCAGGTATCTAGGTCATTGAAATTGAAACCTGACTTTCTTGTTTTTCTGAATAGAACGATTTCGTTGTACTCGCCCCAGTTTTCCATTTATGCAGACGAGGTCCTAAAAAATAACCCAAAGTATTTTCTTCTCGAACATTCTTTAACGTTTTCATCTTACTTACTTACTTATGGTGGCGCTACAGTCCAGGTCGGACCAGAGCCTCACTCAACAAACTTCTCCAGGCAGTTCGGTCCCAAGCTAGTTGTCTCCAGTTTCGCACGCCAAGTTGATTCAGGACCCCTACCACCTGTGTGCTCCACCTGAGTCGCGGTCTTCCTCTTCTGTGACGTCCTTCCGGGTTGGATTCGAAGGCGCTACGAGCCGGAGCATTATTTTCTATTCGCTCAACATGACCCAACGATCTAAGTAGTTGGACCTTTACTTTTCTGGCTAGGTCGGTGTCGCTGTACAGCTGGTACAGTTCTTGGTTGAATCTTCGTCTCCATTCTCCATTAATGCAGACAGGACCAAATATCACTCGAAGAATTTTTCTCTCAAAGCAGCCCAAAGCGTTTTCATCAGATGTTGTCATAGTCCATGTCTCTGCACCATACGTGAGGACCGGGATGACGAGGGTTTTGTAGAGTGTCACTTTAGCTGCTCGGGAGAGGACTTTACTACTCAATTGCCTTCTAAGTCCAAAGAAGCAGCGATCGTTTAATTTCAGCGCTGGTGTTGTTGTCTGAGTTGATAGCGGATCCCAGGTAGACAAAGTCTTAACTACCTCGAAGTTAAATCTGTCTATGTTGACGTTTGCTCCACGACGTCGATGTTGGTAGTCCTTTCTTGTCGACAGCATTAACTTGGTTTTGCCCTTGTTAACCGCTAGACCCACTTTCCTGGCCTCCGTCTCAAGACTCACAAACGCCCCACTGACATCACGCTGTGTTCTTCCAATTATGTCAATGTCGTCTGCGTATCCTAGTAGCTAGACGGACTTTTGAAAGGTTGTGCCTCTGGTGTTGACATTGGAGCTTTGCACAATCTTTTCAAGAATGATGTTGAAGAAATCGCATGACAACGCATCGCCTTGTCTAAACCCTTTTTTGACATCAAAAGCGTCCGTTAGGTTTTTTTCCGACCATGATGGAACAGCGTGAGTTTTCCATTGTCATCTTACATAGACGGACGAGTTTTTCTGGGATGCCAAAACTAGACATTGCTCTATATAGTTGGTCTCTACAGACGCTGTAATACGCGGCCTTAAAATCGATGAAAAGGTGGTAGGTATCGACTTTAAGTTCCTTTGTCTCTTCTTCTTCTTCTCCAAGATCTGCCGTAGGGTGGATATTTGATCGATGGTGGACTTTCCGGGTCTAAAGCCACACTGATAAGGACTTATCAGGTTGTTGACGAAGGGCTTCAAACGTTCACAGAGCACGG
>CAKKXW010000001.1:38543682-38573840 GCA_920937365.1 Sphaerophoria rueppellii
TTTGCCTTTGCATATTAAAAAGAGGTCACAATAGATTTGTTTGACAAGAGTCTAAAAGAGACTGATATAAATGAACTAAGTATAATACTTTTGCATTGGAAGATTTCAAAGCCTTCAAGTGTTCGTCAGAGTTGAATAACCTTTAAACATCTAATTAACAGCTTAACCATATTTTGTGTATAGCAGTTTAAAGTATTTGTAACAATTAAATACAATATATGTGTGTAGGTGTTAAGCCTTCTGGACAAATGGAACTTGAAGAGCAACGTTTTAAGAATTATACTGAAGGTTTCACAAAAGATGTTTGACAATTGCAAATGAAATACGAGACCACTGAATACCTAAAGATTCATGGCAGTTTTTTGGTCGTCCAAAACAGTTTGGAAGCTTTCAATGATTCTGAATTCATTCACTTGATACAAGATGACAGTTCTTGTTCTGAAGAGAAAAGAAAATCGATTCCGGATTGGAAGTCGGAACCACGCATACATGCACACATTTGTCGTCTCGCAAAAACATAGAAATGCAACCATTAGAAACAAAAAAGTGGTTTTGCATGCATATTCGTTTGGTATCTGGAATTCGAGAATTCTGTGTACCCATTCCGGATTACCAAAAAACAACGTTTTCAGTTCCCACTAAAAAAAAAAAATAAAAAATAAATAGAGTGGCGCTACAGCTCTTGAAGAGCCAAGGCCTATATGGCTTACTCTCATCACATTCTCTAGACGCATATGAAGAACTGAGGGGACCTACAATTTAACGCCGATTCCGAACGGCAAAGTTGAGAAGCACTTTTTCATGACAGATGATACACTTGGAAGTTTTGTCAGTTCTTCGCAAGAGGCAGTGCCTGTGAAAGATGAAATAAAAACTAGGGGCACGAGTAGGACTCGAACTCGCGACGTTCTGCTTAGCATATATTTTGTCTGCTCTGTCTGCTCAGGGAAATCAGACCTTTTGACCGTTTCAGGTCTATGTTTGGCCATATTTGTTTGGTTGCTAGGCAGGTGGTACCCTGTGACCATCTAGCATTTGCTGATTCTAGAGCATATTGTTTGAGAAGATATTTGCACGTAGCAAGTGGTGTTCCTATGTTATGTCTTTGTCTAACGGTAGGCAGAAAAGTTCCGTTTTTGGCGTGCTCATCCGGGATGTCTCTGTGGCCCGGCACACATATGAGGTGAATGTTAAACTGTTCCGTCATCTCATTCAGGGATGATCGACAGTCGTGGACTATTTGAGAGTTTATGGAGACAGACGCGAGAGATTTGAGGGCGGCTTGGCTGTACGAGAAGATTCGTATATCCTTGCAAGATATAACGTTTTCTTTGAGCCAGGCTAGTGCCTCTTTAATCGCCATTACTTCTGCTTGGAAAACACTACTTTGATTAGGAAGTCTGTATGATAGACTGAGATTCAGTTGTTCAGATACCACTTCCAACTCCGTAATCGGTCTTTGAACCGTCTGTATAGAAGTGTACCGTATTGTTTTCCAGGGGTCTCTCTTCTTCCCAGGAAGATCTTGAAAGGATGGAGAAATGGAAGCTTTTATCAAATACCATTTTTGGGCTGGTATAGTCTAGGCGATCTGGGATAGATCTGAAATTGCATCCTGTGATGCACATACCTGTTGACCACTGGACTTTGATGAGCTTATTTAGATTTACCATCTTGTCCAGTGCGGTCCACCATACGTCAACTCCATAAATGAGTATCGATCTGAATACCGAAGTGTATAGCCAGTGGGTTATTTTTGGGAAGAAGCCCCATTTTGATCCTATGGCCTTTTTTACAAGTAAAAAGCGCTACGGTAGCCTTTTTTAAATCTTTCATCAATATTTGCCTTCCAATTTAGTTTTTTGTCTAAAATGAGGCCTAAATATTTAGCTTGGTCGGAAAAGCTTAATGGTATTCCTTTAATCTTGGGTGGGCTAATCTGAGGAATTTTGTACCTTCTCGAAAAGAGTACTAGTTCTGTTTTATGTGGATTGGCGTCCAAGCCTCATTGCTTAGCCCAATTTGTTAGCCTATTTAAGGCATTTTGTAGGAGTTCCGAGAGAACTTGGGGATGTTATAGATATAGATATTGCAACGTCGTCAGCATAGGCAATCACCCTGAAACCCTCTGCTTCCAGTGATGTTAGTAGGTCGTTTACTACCATGTTCCATAAAAGAGGCGAAAGGATCCCACCTTGGGGGGTACCTCGATTCACCGATCTGGTGGTAGTAAAACTTCTCATGCTAGAAGTTATTGTCCTGCTTTTGAGCATGAGACTTATAAGATCTATGAGTGATTTCTCTAATTTCAGCTTGTCCATTGCTGTTGTGAACAACAATACGGAAATGTGAAATTCCTATTCTAAGTGGTCATCTCAAATGTTTGAAACGCAATATTTCAAAGTGCAGCGATGGACGATATATTCGCATGAGGAAAGGCCAGCATATTTCAAAAATTGGTAGTGCTTATCCCTTGATATTATGTGTCCAACTCTATGGCGCCGAGTTCTGTGCGATAAGTTCAAATGGAAGCGATTAGATTACAATGGAAAGAAATTACGTTAGATATTGTAGGTCCCTTCAAATCTTTACGCACACTCAAGGAATTGATTGAGAGTTTAAGCGACTTACAACACTGTTTTTCGGATGTCACCATATTCTTATTATGTAGGTACTCGAAGAAGGCGAACAGAGAACTTGATTAAACCTGGAACTATGTGAACAGTTTCAGGAGCTGGGTATAGACGTTTTCGGTTTTCAGACAAAACTATCAATGACACCAAAAAATATAAATACTATGTTCTTGGTTTCAATGAATTTGCTTTTAGCTCCAACATTTGGGGAACTTTAATAAACTCAAGTTTCTGTAGACCTGAGAAGAAATAGGTAATGAACCAAATTCAAAATTTAGATAACTAAAAAGTATAGATTCCTAGACAAGAAGCTCCTTAAAGCAGCAGCAGAACTTCATAACTTTCCCTTTCTTTAATTTCTCAGCTAAGCCAACTGCACCCATATTTTTCTCATGAACATACAAATTTGATCTATTATAGGTACAAAAACCGCACATTTCGATTGGTGAATATCTAAACTAAACAATATACATTTTTCACCGTACAGAAATAGAAAATAAGCAAGAACCAATTTATCATTCCATCTCTACCTTGGATAAATCAAAACACCACCAAACTGAGCAATCAATATCTAATCACATTTTTTTCTCTCGAGCCCAGCCCTGCAAAAAACTTTCCCGACCACCAAAACATGTGCATCATTCATTCCTTCCTCTTCATATAGGTGGAGGTACAACCACAAAAAAATAAAAACAAGAAATTAAAGAAAAAAATACCGGCAGATAGTAGGTACTTATTGTGCAAAGTACATAATACAGCATTCCCTCCTCAAGTACATACCTAGGTCGAATAAAGTACATAGGCAAAAACCAGAAGAAAAAAAAGTCAAACTGCTACACCACACCACGATTCCTCCAATTTCTGACGATTAGAAACATGCAATTTGACAACATTTCGTTTCGTGTTTTCCCCGTTTATTGTGCTGCTGATGCTGCTACGATTGCAAACTGGCAACGTAGCATTCACGATTCCATTCTGCTGTTCGGAGCCATATACACAACCCAGAGAGTATTAAATAAGAACACACAGTCACACAGCCAACTCAGAGCAACACACCTTACTACCTACATACAATTTACATACATACACAAACACATTTATTATAATCGACCGACCGAACGTCGAACGGCAAAGACGACAATCAACATTCGACACCGTCGTCGTGGATGTAGTAGGTAGGTAGGTTAGATAGTTATAAGTATGTATGTACACAGTACAATGCACACATAAAGTGTAGCTAAGTATATAGTTTATAATTCAGCAATCTAGTTATTTTTTTTTTGTTCATTTGATTTGTGTCATGTTCGTATCGCATTAAGTAGACAGAATTTATAAAAAAAGAAATGTGTAGATAGATATGTGTGTGAACCAGCTGAACTCAATCCGAAAAGGTGAGTTTGTATTTGTATAGACATATAATAGGTGTACTCACGGTGAATGGCTGTTTGAACATTGATAATTGATAACAGGATTTTTCTTGAACTCACAAAAATGTGTGAAGAGCAGCCAAGTTTAGTTTTGGAAAATGTACTTTTACGGAAAGCATCAGGCGATTATTATGAAAATGGTAACGGTATCGAATTCAATGATATAGAAGTAAGTAGGAAGCTCCTCGATTTTGATCGAATGCGCAATATAGAGGTAGGAACCTACTATGCAGGAAGCCGGTTATTATGAAGGTAGATCGTCAGGTAGGAAAGTACGTCAAAAAGAAGTAAAGTTTTAGGGTTGTTTTAAAGTAGTTAAAATAAGTAGTTAAGGTGCATTTCACAACATGGTATAATCTAACCGCCAGGCGTAGGTTGAAACGCAGCTTCCCTTAAGCAAAGAAAAAGGCTGAAAAAAAAAAACAGGTGGACCTACTTTTAGAAAAAGCTTGAATGAGCGACCAAGAATTGGTCTATGAAGATTATGGTCAAAGAAAGTGCGGACGACCAAATTTTGCTGGAAGACCAGAAGGCCAACGATTGGGGTAGGTGGTAGACGTTTTCGGAGCGGACCGGGCATTGGTTAATGGTGCTGCTCGGACAAAATTATGTTCCAATATCTAAAATCTAAAATGATGGCAATCGGAGTGAATTTTATTTCAATCAATAAAAGATTCAATACGTCATAATACAATGATGCAACCATAAGGCAACTGTTTATATCCAAATTATGATGCAGAATTCCAAAAAAAAAGTACGTAAAATATGCAAATATAGCAAGTCTCCAATTTCGCACACCAAGTTGATTAAGGGCCTCTTCAACCTGTGTGCTCAATCTGAGTAGAGGTGAAATATCATTTTCCATTCGCTCTACAAGACCCAAGTAGCTCGTAGCTTAGTGGTAAGTTGCGTTTGAAGCTATGCAGAACGTCGAGGGTTCGAGTCCTACTCGTGCCCATAATTTTTATTTCATGTTTCACGAAGAACTGATAAAACTTCCAAGAGTTTGAACCTGTCATGAAAAAGTCAACTTTGCCGTTCAGAATCGGCGTTAAATTTTAGGTCCCCTCAATTCTTCACACGCACCCAGAGAATTGTTGATGAGAGTAAGTCACATAAGCCTTGGCTCTTCAAGAGGTGTCGCGTCAATCCAAGTCGTTGGACCTTGGGTAACTTTTCTTCTTATCAAATCTTAATTTATGCAGACGGGACCAGAATCCAGAAATCACTCGAAGATTTTTTCTCTTGGAGCAGCCAAAATGTTTTCATCCGATGTTGTCAAGATCCATGTTCTGTATCATACTTGAGGAAGGGAATGATTACGGTCTTGTATAGTGACAATTTAGTTGTTCGATAGAGGACTTGAGCGCTGGCGCTGGTGTCGTTGGCTGAATATATAGCGGATTCCAAGTCCCTAGTAGACAGACCTTAGCTACCTCGAAGTTAAATCTGTCTATACTGATGTTGATTCTAAAACGTCGATGTTGTCCAGGGTTTTAGGCAGTCTGAACTTACAATACGGTAAGACCTCGTTTCACTGTATGACCAGACTCTTTGAGGAGCAGATAAACTCTAGGTGAGACTGAACTCTACGAGGATTAGGTATGCTCTGTACGACCAAACTCTGTGACGGATAGACTCTGTGAGAAGTAGTTAAACACTGGATATAAGACCAAACTCCGTAGGAGTAGGTCTAGGTATGGACTGGAAACTGTAAGACCCCAATCCCCGGTGGACAGCGTATTCTCGGTTTAAACCCAAAATTAATTCTTGGAAATTTAAGTAAAATCAATGCCAAACTTAGAAGAAGCAAACGGTAAGCACACGGCCGGCGGCGGCGGTACCAGCTGTGAAGGGGCAATGCAAGCAAACAATAACAAATTTTAGTTCAAAAGTTCATCAACTCCTTTCTCCTATAATGAATTATGAGAAGCGTCAGACTAAATAATATTCGACTTACTGTCGAAATAACCCTCTATCTTCATATTTTTTTTTGCACAAAACATGGTGTGAATTTTATCATAACAAAGAGCAATTTTGTTTTTGCCTGCTTATTGCTTTTGGTTGACTTCGATGAGTGCTGTTGGTGGCCGTCGCAACAAATTAGTCTTGCGGCCTTGCAGGTCAGGCTGCAGATCATGGTCCAGGGGATGAGACTGAAATAGTAACGGTTCGTTAGATCGAAGTGAATTTTGATAGCTGCTCCTTTGATTTGTATTAAATTTGTAAAAAAAAAAAAAATATTTTTTACCAAAGAAAATTATTTTGAACATAATCGTTTTTTGTCATTATTAGGTATTAATGCGTTTCGGCTATCGTATAAAATTATTGTTTAGAAATTTTTTATCGGTTTTGTAATAAGCACCTACCAAACACTACCAATTGAAAAGAAATAAGATAAGATAACTTCAATTTATACTTCTGTCCAAGTAAAACGTAGGTAGGTAAGTACACAATCCAAAGATAAAGAAAGCTGTTTGAGGACAAAGAAACAAAGGTTTGGAATGTTTTGTGTATTAACTTCTTGAGGGGCTTAGGTTAAGAGCTGCTTTCAGTTGATTGTTGCGATTCCTAATCACACTATTATGGGTTTTTCCCAAAATTATCACAGCGAAGCATTACCGTGTTTTTAGAAAAAGTCCATAGGCCTTTATTATAGACCGACCATGACCGTGACTTTAAGACAAGAAAACAAAACGAATCATCATAATTATTTATGCAACAACAATGGACTGCCCTTCAAAAATTTAAATAGCCAAACAAAATGTATTCACACGGTCGGCAAAAACAAAACAATCAGTAAAAACAAAAACAGACGAAAACAAATTAACAATCAAAACGTGCTTACTACGGAATGATTAATTATACACGAACTTATTTAATATTTTTTTTTCTTTTAACTATGTATTTCCTGATATTCCGTGCCCTATTTTTTTGGATTAGCCGATAATCCGTGATCACGAAAAGTTTGGAGTTCAACCGTGATAACATGCAAATGATGTATGTAGTTTTTGTGTTTAAGATTCATTTTATAAAATTAATTTATTACGTCATTCACAATTTTCTTAGTTTGAATGGGAAAGTTTGTTTGTGTATAGAATCTAAAAATATCTTTTTTCTAAATAAATAAAAGCTGATAAGAAAAAGCCAGTTTAGATAAGATTGAATGTACTTAATATTCCTGGAAAATATAAGAAAATAGAAATGCGATTAAAGTATACCTAAACGATGTTTAAGGTGAGCTATTTTATGATTCTTGTTCTAATGGGTTAGGGATATATTGCTTGTGGTAGAATTTAAGCTTTCGCATGCAAAAATAATGCATGAATGTTGAACGAGGCATCCGCCGTTTGACTTAACTGGAAATACATAAAATGTCAAGAATTTTCAAAAATAAAGGATAAGAAAGTTCGTTATATCACTCCGATAAATGAATTTAGCTCTCGAATCTAGGCAATGAATCACAATGATTCATTGTGTTTGTGATTCATACCGCACGTATAAAACGACACAAACTTTCTTTTTTATTTGTTTTTTTCGGATTAAACCTGAATTATATATACATTTTTTTTTCACTATTAATGTTTTCCACCGAACTGTACAAAGCAGCTGGAGATGATTTGGTTAGGAGCATGCACAGGTCATCTGCAAATTTTGGTCGGAGGAAAGCATGCCCGATGAATTGAACCTCAGCATCGTATGCCCGATCCTCAAAAAAGGACATCCCTGAACTGCACCAATTACAGACGTATAAGTCTCCTTAACATCGCCTACAAGATCTTGTCTGCCGTGCTGTGTGATTGTTTGAAGCTCTTCGTCAACAACCTGATAGGTCCTTATCAGTGTGGCTTTAGACCCGGAAAGTCCACCCTCGAAATATTCACCCTACGGCAGATCTTGGAGAAGACCCAGGAACTTCAAATCGATACCTACCACCTTTTCATCGATTTCAAGGCCGCGTATGACAGCGTCTGTTGAGACCAACTATATAGAGCAATGTCTAGTTTTGGCATCCTAGAAAATCTCTTTCGTCTCTGTAAGATGACAATGGAAAACTCACGCTGTTCCATCATGGTCGGAAAAAACCTAACGGATGCTTTTGATGTCAAAAATAGTTTTAGACAAGGCGAGGCGTTGTCATGCGATTTCTACAACATCATTCTTGAAAAGATTGTGCAAAGCTCCAATCAACACCAGAGGCACAATCTTTCAAAAGTCCGTCCAGCTACTAGGATACGCAGACGACATTGACATAATTGGAAGAACACAGCGCAATGACACTGGAGCGTTTGTTCGTCTTGAGACGGAGGCCAGGAAGATGGGTCTAGGGGTTAACGAGGGCAAGACCAAGTTAATGCTGTCGACAAGAAAGGACTACTCACATCGACGTCTTGGAGCAAACGTCAACATAGACAGATTTAACTTTGAGGTAGTTAAGGACTTTGTTTACCTGGGATCCGCTATCAACACCACCAGCGCTGAAATCAAACGAAGAATCACTCACTGTCTGCGTTAATGGAGAATGGAGACGAAGATTCAACCAAGAACTGTACGAGCTGTACAGCGACACTGACCTATCCAGAAAAGGTAAGGTCCAACGACTTAGATGGTTGGGTCATGTTGAGCGAATGGCAAATAATGCTCCGCCTCGTAGTCTTCCAACCCGGAAGGACGTCGCAGAAGAGGAAGACCGCGACTCAGATGAAGCACACAGGTGGTAGAGGATCTGAACAAACTTGGCGTGCGAAACTGGAGACAGCTAGCTAGGGACCGAACTGGCTGGAGAAGTTTGTTGGGTGAGACCCTGGTCCTACCTGGACTGTAGCGCCACCATAAGTAAGTAAGTAACGTCTGAAAATGAAAACTTAAATTACAATTTATTAATTGTGTCTTGAGCCGCATACAAAATCTAACTTGGACTGTTGATGAACGTCTGTAGGTACAAATTCCAATTGTTAAAGTATCATTTTTACTTGCGACATATAGAATATATGGCAAGAATTGACTTCGGAAAAAAAAAGTTGAGATTTTGTTCAAATATGACATTACGATGACAAAGATGTCGAAAAAAAAAAATGGGTCCAGCGGCGGCGATTCTGTCCGGCTATCTGTAAACGCACCTACAGCCTCAGCAACCAAACATGTTTTAATTGTTCTGAGCGGCAAGAAGTAAAGATGGCCAAAGGACGCACTTTTTCAAGCAGCAAATCAAAAGATTCCGTAGACATACGTAGATATTGCCAGAATCTATCTGGAAATTTTCGAAGATTCAAAAATAAATGATTAAATTCCCCAAACTCCGATCTTAATTGGTTAATCGGATGAACAGCAAATCGTCTTCTTTTTTGTATACGTTTAAGTAATTTGTACACATACAAACGATTTTCCGACAGTAAAATACGGCGAACTGTTCTTGACAACGACATTTTAACTACTAATCGCTCAAAAGCAGTCGCTCGGTTCCTGGCCTTACGTCGCTTAGCCGCTCAGCCGCTTACTGCATGGCCGAGGCCTTAGAGGTTTGAGCGAATTCGAATGGGTAGATTGTTTTTTTATGGTTCCTCGAATTTTTGTTTTGTTTTTTTTACAACACTGAAGTATAACAAAATATTTTGTTTGTGTCAAATTCAAATAAAAATAAATGAAATTGTGCGATTTCACATGAGGACAAAATCGATTTCGCTAAATTTTACGGACATATTTGATATTAATTACTATCCCTTGCTTATTTTTGAAAGCCAAACTCATTTCCTAGCGCTGGTTACCGAAGAATTTACATCAGAAGATATACATACATATGGTATATACACTGAATATATGGAGTACAAGAAGCTAACAACTTAAACCAAGAGGAATGGATCATACTTTGGTAACCAGACTTTGCAGATATCATTTGCTTTTGCCTATCTAGGAAATTCGTGATCTTTAATAACAATATTTGTATGCCCATCAAGTTAGCACTACCACTTTAGAATTTTCAAAAAGTAATTATGTAATTAATTGTCGTGAATTTGTCGTAAATTTGTCGTGAAACAAAAAAATTTGTCGCGTACTTATTTTAAAAGTTAGCCCCTAGTAGTGCTAACTTGATGCGAAAGTTAGCACTACCACCCGAGATTAGCTAAACTGGACATCCAAACCGAAAACTAAGTATGCAGATAATTGTCGTGATTTTGTCGCTGGAAAGAAGCGAAACAAAAAAAGTTCCAAAAATGTATTTGGAATTTTTGGAATTTTTTTTGTTTCGCTACTTTCCAGCGACAAAATCACGACAATTATCTGCGTACTTAGTTTTCGGTTTGGATGTCCAGTTAAGCTAATCTGGGGTGGTAGTGCTAACTTTCGCATCAAGTTAGCACTACCAGGGGTCATTTTTAAAAAAAATTCCAAAAATTCCAAATAATTTTTTGGAATTTTTTTTGTTTCGCTACTTTCCAGCGACAAAATCACGACAATTATCTGCATACTTAGTTTTCGGTTTGGATGTCCAGTTTAGCTAATCTCGGGTGGTAGTGCTAACTTTCGCATCAAGTTAGCACTACTAGGGGCTAACTTTTAAAATAAGTACGCGACAAATTTTTTTGTTTCACGACAAATTTACGACAAATTCACGACAATTAATTGCATAATTACTTTTTGAAAATTCTAAAGTGGTAGTGCTAACTTGATGGGCATAATATTTGTTATTTAAATTCATTTTTGATTCCGAAATCAGAAATAAACATGCAAGTAAGACTGCCTATTGTTGTTTAAACGCATTTTACCTAAGCTATTGTCCTATTACGTCGGTGATGTTTCCTTTAGGGGACAAGGGGTCTCTTCTACTCGTGTTAATTTCTTTTCATCGCCTAGCCAATTGCCTGCCGGCCCACTTCTGATTTCTTGTGTGAGCAGGTTCCACTGCATGGCAGTCGCCTTTTCGAAGTGTGTGGCAAATCCACAGCTACTTTCGTCTTCGAATGATAAAGTATATGGGTTTCTGACCTGTTCTCGCATGAAGTTCAGCATTTGAGATACGGTAGGGCCAAATAATCCTCAAAATGTTTCTGAGACATCTATTAACGAAAGTTTGAAGCATTCTTGTGGCAGCGTCTGTGACTTCCCAAGTGCTGCACGCGTAAATCAACGGGGGATTCAACATTGGAGCATTATAATCGAGGCTTAGTCCACAATCTAAAAGAGTTGTGCAGAAATATTTACGTGGTTTGATGATTAAGTTCTACGGATTGATCCTTTAAGTTTTTCCGTGTTGATCTTTATCCCCATGTCTTTTGCCCCTCTCTCCACCAAAGAAAAAAAAAATATAGTCTTCTAATTCACTTCATGGTGATGTTTTTTCCCTCACAACTAACTTGGAGAAAATTCTGTTCCAAATAAGGAAAAAATTCCCTGGAAAAAATTATTGGCGATACGTATTTTTCGAAACAAAACTTTTTTTCCAATTCTCGAAAATTATTCATGATAGCAAAGTTCGCAATTTCAGAAAAAAACGGTTTTTTGTTATAAGATTTTCTTGAAAAATGAAAGTCCGATCGGCGATCAGCAAACAAATTTTTTTTTGGGAGCACGTATATATTGCCCAAATAATATTCTGCATTAAACAAAAATTCAAAATTTTTTTATTAAAAAAAAAGTAGGTATTATTAACTTTTTTTTCAAAATTCTGTACCTCATTTTGCATTGCAGAATGTATATTTACATGTTCTTGAATACTGCATACTCAGAATAATTCTGCGACATTTTATTTATAAAAAAAAAAAATAATTTAAGAAAAAACCGCACCACAGATTTTTTTTTTTTAATTAAAAAAAAACAACAATTTATTTGTTATTTGTGAGTTGAGTTTTGGAATACAGGAACAAGCTCGTACGACCCAGTATTAAACGACATTAAAAAAATATATATATATTTCTTACCTTATAATGTTTTATTTGTTTAGTCATAAGAAAATAATGTGGAGAAATAAAAAAATAACAAAAGACGTTAAGAGGAAACAATTACACCCGATTTTTTGACAAAGTTCTAGCCCTTAAAACTTGGTTTAATGCAATTTTAGAACTCATTTCATATTTAAATCCTTAGTCAATTCTTCATCAAGTTCTAACGCATTAGAACTCTGATTTAGAAATGTGTGTAGTAAGAACTCCGATAAAATTAGACCGTCGAATTAATTATGAATGCCTTAAAACTTGTTTTATTTTCAATCTCGTTTTTTAAACGAGCGAAATGAATTCAGGGTAATAATAAGAGAAATTTCTATGAAAAAATACCTTCTGTCGCCGGAGATATCTTAAAAGAAAACAAGTTCTAATCGCGTAGAACTGAATGATGTTTTAGATCGGGTTCTAGATAAATGTTTCGAAGTGAAAAGATGTCCAAGTTCCAAATATTATGAAAACAAAGTTCTTAGCTTAAACCGAGCTTCAATAGATCGTGTTTCAAGGGAATTTAGAACTAGGAATAAGTTTCTTGAGAGTAGCTAGTGTTTTTTTTTTATTTGCCTTAAAATTAAAAACAATAAACTGCGAATTTTTGTTTAAATTGACTCATAAATATACTTTACCTACGTACCTAACTATTTATTATTTCAATATTCGGGATAAAGATTGTAAACAGGATGATCAGAAATAAATAAACATTAAGTGGGTATCGGAAGAAAGAGTACCTTTGTGTTTGTCACAGTCGGTCCTTGACTGCAATCACTAATATTACTTATTATTATTATTAAATTTGCTAAAAGTGCTTTTAGTGTTTGTTTATGAAATTGGGCATTAATTTTGTGAATGTAAGAGTTTCTTAAGGTTTTTTTTTTTTATACATTTCTTAGCAAGAATTTTTTTATACATCTCTTTGCAAGAATTTTAGGCAAATGTTCTTTCTTTTCATGAATGTGACCAAGTTTTCTAAAACCGACTTATCAATTTTAAGCCATGCTCTTTCTCAGAGCTTCATTAAGCTCTCCTACAGATCCGTTGCTGTTTCCTTCTCCATACATCCTCCTGTCTTTGATTTTTCAAAGATTCTGTAACAATGGTATTAACATCGGGCAGTTGAATTAAGGCTATCGAATTTAGCTCGAACCAATGAGTTGTTTCCTTATTTGTGTGGTATCGGTATACATATATGGTATACAGTGGTATCAAACTGCTGCGCAGCACCTAAATATAATCCCGACTGTTGATTTTTGATAACGCAAATCGAATTTTCTACTGAAGAGGAAGCTTCCCATATCATCAGTGAACCTCCACCAAAATTGGGGCATTCGAAATATCTCGGATCCTTACGTAAATCACTCTAGTATCCATGTAACCCTTCAGGATCTCATCAGAAAAAATGACATTTAATCGAATTTGAACATTTGAAGGCACATGCTGAATAAACTTCTTATTGAAACTACATCGGAATATAAAGTGCCAAAAAGTACAAAACAGTGGAAATTGTGTTCTGTAGTGCTTCTACAAATGCATATCTGAATATCACCCTCTAATTTTTTTTAAAGTGAGCGTAAACAAAATCTTGACCATGATCGAGCTTTCACTGTGCATAAAGTTCTCATTACGAGTATGAATACTTTTTTGTACTTTTTGCACTTTGTGCTTTGATGTAGTTCAGGCTTAACAGATTCCAATTCCGATCTTGAAAATGAAAGAAAAGGTTGATCGAAAATATGAATTTGTATTTTTCACTGTTTCCTATTTCCGAACACACTTGTTCGAGTGAGGCAACTCGGTAAAGTTTGGTTTCCTTTCCTCGAACAGTTAAAAATCATAATATTATTTTAGTTTCTTCACTTAAACATTTATTACATCACTTTTTTTTACACAATCAGAATTGGTCGAAGAAAGCTTATAGCAAGCACAGTCTTACGACCAATGGTTTGCCAACATAATAGACTATGTTATACCACCGGCTCATCACTTAGAGCAGTGTTAGTTGTTAGTAAGCAAACATTACGTAACAAACACTCAGATGGATGAAACAAAAACAAGACAGTTAACAAAACAGGATTAATCCATAAATAATAATTAAACAGAGAAACATTTAAAAGTGTATAACACTGGTCTTGAGCAAAGAGTTTAATTTATTCTTGTTCATATTTAAATTAAATAAGTCTGAGTTGCAGTTTGAAAGCCTACTCAGTACTCATACGTGTCAAGGACTCAACGAAACCATAGTTGGTAGTATTTAAAATAATTTAGTATGTCAGATTGTTGATGATATGAAGATTTACAAAAACATCTGTTCTAGTAATTATCACATTCTTCTACATGATGACATTAATAGTTTTGCATTGTGGTGTGAGAAAAATAGTTTAAACCTTAATCCAATAAAATGTCAAACAATGACCTTTTCAAGGAAGCGTGCACCTTCTTCATATGACTACGCTATCTCATAGCACATTCTAACCCGTGTTACTTCCGTAAGAGATCTTGGAGTTTTCAACATCGTGAATAAAGCAAACTCGATGCTTGGATTTATAAAGCGTTGGTCAAAGGAGTTCAGCGATCCAAATATAACCCGCGCTCTATATTATTGCTATGTTCGTCCTCAAAAATCGCGCGATTCTTGTCACTATAAACTTGAATGCTATTCAAAATCAAGTCTTAAAATTCATTTTCTTTTTGATAAAATCATGATTTTAAAACCCCCCTCCCAATTTAAACGATCATTCAAAATTCTTAAATCAGGTAACAAATTTCCCACTCTGCCAACACTACAATTCTTCGACCTGAAGTTGTTCCCTTGCAATTTGACAGATAGAAAACAAAATATCGACTTGGTAAGAAATTTTTATTCCATTTTCCGTAAATTTATAAATTTTTGAATTCATTTTTACGGGGTTTTCAGACATGACCAACATTGAAGCTGTGCTATAGGAATCTGTTCTTCCACTTTCTAAAATTTTTTGAAAACATAACCTCATTGTTCCCGTCTTGTAAATGCGTCCCCAACTTTTTAGGAAGTCCTAATCTAGTTCGAATAAAACCTACCACTGAACTGATTTTTTTGCTCTCTTAAGATAATTTTTTTTATTGTGATATTTTAACTATTCATAAAGAAAGAATGCCCACACATGTATGTGAAGTTTCCATTGGAAAAATTGTAAAATTATTCAATTTTCATCAAAAGTGTTCGGTAACAGGGCCACTACCCTATTTATTCTTAATTTCACCTTATAACACGAAACACAGTTTTTTCAACTATAATTTTCATTCCACTATAAACTTTGTTAAAGCGTTAAAGAAACACTTGGTTTTTGAACCTCTTTAAATCAGCTACCAAATCTAAATTCTGTTCAACTTTCAACCTAAGACATTATATACAATAAAATTTAGGAGCTATTGAATGAGCAATCTAAGGACTATTTTTTAGACGAAGTCAATGATTTAACTTTTTCGAGAAAAAACTCAGTTGTGTCAAAGTGTGGTATCAAAAAAAAAAAAAAAAAATCAAAATTCTATGATCACATTGAAAAAAAAACTTAGGTACATGTTTCAGAGCGTACAATACAATTTTCTAGATCAAGCCCAATTTTTGACACAAAAATGCACTATTCCATTTCCGGATAATAATTTTATTGAACTTGACATACAATTTAGTTCACATAAAAATTACAAATGAAAACAGAAATATTGAAATAAATTTCAATTTAATTTTATTCCACATTATCCTCGTTTCAATAAACCACAAAAGTAATCCACCTGCTCAATAAAGTGTCTACACCTCTGCAAACATTCAAATGTGAACATAACTCGAAAAGTTTGAAAAATTAATTAATTTCACTCGAAAATCGATAATTTCACAAGTCACTGTCGGTCGTATGTTTTCGTTTATGAAGCACACCCCAAGGAAAATCGATATTCCCCAACCCTTATGTAATACACCAGTTTGACCCAACAAAACTTGCACAGACCAAAAAAAAAGTCACACCTTTTAAGGTTTAAATTAAATTTAAAATTTTACTTACCAATTAAATAAAAAAATTTAAAGTATCCCAAATATTGGTATCCAATTTTTTCGCTGGCGAATTTTTTCTTGAAAAAGAAAAAAAAAAGATTTCACCATCGACGTGGAAGAAAATTTCAAATCCGAGAAAATACAAATTCGTGACCTCACCCAAATAAAATTACTGTTTTTTGAACAATCAGTTATAAAAAAACGCCTTAAAAAACCAAAAACTAAGCTTAAATTCATCGATTCGTTTCTTTCACGAAAGGCTTTGGATCTAAACGAAGGGAAGGAAATTGCACTTTTTATGTAATTTAAGGTGAGGTCGTACACGAAGAAAAAAAATATCGATTTTCTCATCAAAATTTACGACACGAATAAAAAATGAGGAACTTTTATCTCTGCAGTAAGAATTCAGAAAGTAACATTATTCCTAGACACGTTTTCTATTTCGAAGCAAAATATCGATTTGTATTGTTCGAAATTTTCAAAGAACAAAAAAAAAGTCCAAAAACGAAAGAAAAATTCCTCCACTTGTTTTTTTTTTTTTTTATTTTCGCACACCAAAAAGATTTCCAAAGCAAAAATAAAACCGTTTAAGAATTATTAAAGAAACGAGCTTTAATTGGAAAAATACAAAGCACTCTTATCTGAGACAAGAAGAAAAAAACGCACTTTTCTTAATTTTTCTTTCTTTTTTCCACACAAAACACATTGCAAATGATGAAAAAGCCCGATTTTTCCATGCACATACATCTTCGAATACACCACACACTTTCAACACGAGAAAACACCCTTTTTTCTAACTTTAACCATCTTTCTGCGTTTTACCTTTTAATTCAGGGCTTTTAACTTATTTCTTTTATTTTTTTCGTTTCAACTTTAAAAATGCTCTAAAAACGCAAAGCAATCAATTTGAGTTTAATTAATTTATTTTTCTGCATTTATTCAATAAAATGACGCAGAGGAATATAATTAAACAAAAATTAAGGAAAAAAAATAACAGAAAATAGAATCATATTGCTTTTGGGGACATAAATAATTCTTTATATCGAAACGAAGGACACACAGTACGAGACGATAATAATTAAGCTAAGAAGAAAAAAAATATTTAATTTCGATGGGCAGGTTTGTGAGAGAGAACAACGATTTTCGTCTCGTTTAACTGAGATAATTAATGAATTTTTGCAATGGATTATCGACGACATTGTATTGCATTAATTATGTTACCTTTTCGCAATAAATTTAAACATTTAAACGCAAAAAATTGAATTTTTATCACCCGGATTACAAAACGCACGGCCGAAGAGAATCTATATCTTGCTAAAAATTTTATTTGAACGAAAAATTCACCATAGATGGAGTACGTGTATATGGTATTGGTTGCCCTGCTGACGTCTTTGGTGGTTTTCGACCACGACGACACGACGACGACGGCTACGGCAGTACACTGGTACACAACACATACAGTGATGGTGAAACTACTACTTCAGCCATCATCGAAAATATTGAGGTGACCAGGCACTTGATTTTTGTTTGCGTTTATTTTCAGAACGAAAATTATTTTGAATATTTTATTGCATTAAGATTGTTTTTTCATATTTAATTGGAATTCTACTTTTAAGGAAAGCACCTGTATGCTGCATCTCCCGACTATTTACTTAATCGGTGAAGACTGACTTGAAGATATTTTTCAGGAGTAAATATTAATTAACGTTTGTTTTATGAATTTACGTACAAAGAGGAATTAAATGACAGTTTGTATGACCTATAATAATATAATATGAATCCGACAGATTTACTTACTTAAGGTGGCACTATAGTCCGTTATGGACTTGGGCCTCAATCAACAGTCTTCGCCAGCCAGCTCGGTCCCTAGCTAGCTGTCTCCAATTTTGCACTCCAAGTTGATTGAGGTCCTCTTTCACTTGAGTGCTCCACCTGAGTCGCGGTCTTCCTCCCCTCCTACGTCCCTCGGAAAGTGTCGAAAGCTCTCCGGGCCAGAGCATTGGTGTCCATCTGCTGTAAATGACCGAGCCATCTGGACCTTGACCCTTCTGGCTAGGTCCATGTCGTTGTACAATCCGTAAAGTTTAATGTTTTATCTTCTTCGCCATTCCCCTTCAATGCACACGGGGCCAAAGATGACCCGAAGAACTTTCCTCTCGAAACAGCCTAAGGCACTTTCGTCCGAAATCCGATTGTGTCAAGGTCCATGCTTCTGCGCCATACAGCAGGTCGTGGATGATTAGGTTGTTGTACAATTTTACCTTAGTTGCTCGAGAGAGGGCTTTCCCAGTTAATTGCTTTCTTAGCCGAAAGAAACAGCGATTAGCAAGAATTATTCTTCGTCTGATCTCGGCACTGGTGTTATTGCCCGTCTGAATTCGATTGAACTATTAGTTTTACTTCGCATTACAATGAGAGAGACCGTGGCGTAGTGGTGATGTGCGTTGGCTACTACACAGAACGCAAGGTTTCGAATCCTACTCATGCCCATAAAGTTTATATTTCATCTTTCACGGGTACTGCCACTTGCGAAGAACTGGCAAAACTTCCAAGAGTATTAATCTGTCATGAAAAGAATTCCGCATCAACTTTGCCGCTCGGAATCGGCTTTTTGTTGTTTTACTCAAGTTTTTGGTAGTTTCCGTCAATTTTGAAGGACAAAACATATTTTTCCTATCTCCTGATTTAACAATAAAAAGATTCTTGCGGGAGATAATATGTGAGTTCTGTCAAAAGCGAAAAAATACATTAAGGTTTGTTGACGTCTAAGAAAATTGCGAAGCCTTCTTTTTCTTTTTAGCAAAAACACTAAGATTTTCCTCACTCCTCGAAATTTCACAGAACTCCTAAACAAGTAAAAGAAAGGGCCCAATCTTTCACGAGTTATCGTATGCCCATACTCTCAGAGGCCGCATCTGGATACTCAAATTTCAGAGCGTTGAGAACAGCAAGATTTTTTAATAATGGTCACTCCATAAGAAAATTTCCTTATGAGTATGCGTTTTCGCGATTACACTAGTGTGTGTTTCAAATGGATGGTTGATGATTCTTCGTCTTCAAGTAAAATGAAAGAAATTCACCACGGTATGTTGTCAGTTTTCACATTATCTGTGATTTGTTATTGTTTCATGAGAGCATAAATTTTACAATAAAACCGGGATTAAATAAACTCCAAACATTTCTCTCTGCAATGTAATTTTTGTATCAAATTGCTTTTCCAAAAACACCACATTGATCGATTGAAAAAGCAAGAATAAAATGAAAATGATGTTCAAGCAAATATGGCAACGGCGCTATTGACATTTTTATTATATCGGTGTGCCTTGCGGAGGGGAAATAACGATGGACGAGTTGTGAGAACAAAAATAACCCGTATATCCCGTTTAGTGTGGTAAAATAAGCAAACATTCCTCTTCTGCGTTCTGCCATGAGCTAGCTAAACACACTCACACACACTCAAATCAATAGCCTAGAATTAAAATCCTGAAGAAATGTGGTGAAAGAACAAAGAACTGGCAAAACTAGAAGCAATAAGCAAATATCAAGAAAAATTATTATCCCATGCACGAAATTGACAAAAGAGAAGAAGGAATTCTTGCAAAGTATTATTTTTCTTTATTTATTTATTTTCGTCTTGCGAAATAATTTATATGTACATACATATGCATGGCTTATATACATCGATTTGCCAATGTATTTAGAATTATAGAATTCATAATGCAAAGCATAATGTTACCAGCATACATGATTTGTTATTTATAAATGACCCAACAAAAGTTCATTTGTTATTTTTATTTTGGCGAACGAAAAATTTAAGACGAAGCAGAGAGACGAGTAATAAAAAACAAAACAAAAAAACACCAGCCATTTCATACCATGAGGCGGACAGATGGAATCGGTTAAAATAAAGTACGAACAACAACAACGAAATAAAACCAAAATATACATTTGAATCAAGTTTGAGCAAGTGAAACAGAATTATTGCAAGAGAATACCGAAATGAGAGGGAAATATAAAAATGGCGCATAATGAAACTTTATTTTCTTTGGGTTTTATTTTTTTTCCGTTTCTGGTTTTTTTTTTGTTGGCAGGGAAAACGGGCGGTGGCGGCAGTCTGTTTTGCTGTTCTCTCTCGTTGGTTTTTTTTTTTTTTTACTTTTTTCTTATTTCGTCTTCTGAATTTAGTGTGCGTGAAAATTATAATTTTTTTATTTATTTATTTAGAGACTTGTAGTTTTTTTTCGTTTCTTATACAGTAACAGTTGTTGGGAGAAATGGATATGTATGTATGAAAATGGGTTTTGAAGATGAAGATAGAAAGAAGATTGCCTGCACTTCACTCCGCCAGTTTGTGTTTCTCTATCTAGATTGTATACGTTTGTATGTATGTATATGAATGTAGAAACATCGTCATCATGAAAGGGGAAAAGAGTGTGTTTTCGTTTTGTTGAGTTGCTAAGAAGTAGAAACCATGCTTTTAATGATTTATGGGTTTTACTGTATGTACATACATACATACGCTCACACATAGTTGTATTACATCAACTTTATGTGTAAAACATAGGACAGGAAAAAAAAGCAAGGAGAATATCGATGTTTGCATTTTATGTTAGGAAAATTGGAAGCAATTTTGACGAATAAAATTTATTGAAGCTAAGGTCTTTTCCCTTTGTAGAAAATTCGAAATGCAAATCGTGCATACATATGTATGTTTATATTGTAGGTAGGTTTACCAACCTAGATAAAGGGGTTTCTGGACGCTGGCGCTGGACCCTTTGGAATAATTCTCCCTCCTCCGCCACATTCTTTCGCAATTTGTTTGAATTTTAATCATATCTCGAAAAACGTAAGGTAGGTACATGACTGGGTACCTTCTACATATTGCCATTAATTTTTTTTTATACTGGATCAACATTTCTTAAACTGTTGTGAAGGTTCTCCAAAATGCGCGAGTGGTACCCTCTCTGAAGAAGAATATCGAAAGTTTATTTTTTTCTTATCTAACTTTTTCGGGATCAGGAAAACCTATTGCTTCATTGCAGAAAAAATGGGACTGAAGGGACCGTTTCTTCAAGGTTCGAAGTGGTTTTAGGGATTTATATCATTCACTCACATCCTCACCACCGGACTATTTTTGGTCATTAGTTTGTTCTCAGAAACTAAGGCTAAACACACACCGAAGCGAACAAAACGTCTTTTTGTCTTTCGACAAAAAGTTGTGTCGTATTCTACTTCACACAGAGGCCGACAAAGACAATATCTCTTGTCTTTGTCCGCTTCGGTGTGTGTTGCTCCTATACAAACTGACACGTTTTTTTGTCGATTTCTGTTACTGTTACTTCTTAAGACGGTGTATAGTTTTAGGTGCTGACATTTTGTCTCGGACTCTTTGTCTTCTTCGGTGTGTTTTGGTCCTATACAACCCCATATATTTACTGCAACCGACGGGCGGACAAGACTTTTTGTAATGTCGTGTCGAGCGGACAAGAATTTTTGTCGTGTCGTGTCTTTTTCGGTGTTTTGCCTCATAAGAGCAATGGACACAAAGACAAGATTTTTTTCGTAAAAAAATTAGCGCTGAGTGTGCCATTTTTATAATGGTAGAGTTGTAGAGAAGCCAACAAGAATAGGACCGCAAATTGTCCTTAATTAAGGCGAAGAACAGAAGCTTGTTAAGCGGCTCGTAGACCTTGTAAGTGTGGCTTTAAACCTCTTGGATGGAAAAAAAAAAAAATAGAGTGACGCTACAGTTCTTGAAGAACGAAGCCCTAAGTGGCTTACTCGCATCAATAATTTTCTGAGTTCGTATGAAGAATTGAGGGGACCTAAAATTTAACGCCGATTGCAAACGGCAAAGTTGAGAAGCACATTTTTCACGACAGATTGATTGAAGTTTTGTATATTCTTAGCAAGGGGCAGTACCCATGAAAGTTGAAATAAAACTTTTATGGGCCCGAGTAGGATTCGAGTCCACAACATTCTGCTTACAGCAGCCAACGCACATAACCACTAAGCCTAGGAATGCAAACGATACCTACATCGAGGTTTCTTAAGCCGATACATCAACGTTAAATCTGCAAAACATCGACATCGTCCATTTTGTTACTCGTTTTTTTTTTTTTGCAGAACAACAGAACTTGAACTCTCAAACTTCAATCTTTTTTGTCTATTGTCAAAGCTTCAGAGTTTTTTACTGTTTCCATTCAAAAGACTGCTTCTGAGTGTTCAGAAATCAGATCGCGACCAACATCAACATGCTTGTGAGTTCCGTTCAGAGCCCTGAACGTTTAGGAAAAAATGTACCTATACAACAAAATTGATCGATGTATCGATGATAGAACCATTGTTTTTTTTTTTAAACATCGATATTTTGTTTTTACGATGTTGCATCCTTTACTGTGCCACGGACTGTTCCTCTTGGATATGGTACTAAAAATCTTTCATAGGACTTCATTCAAAGCAAGCCTACTCGGGAAAATGTGTTTCCAGGCCTTCGTAGGACACCATAATAAACTGTCCCTCAGTAAAGCAGACGCAGAGGGACTCTCAAAAGGACAAGCGATCGTGACGAAGGAGTCTATAAGGAAGTGGTTTCGGGATCGATAAGAGTACTAAGAAGAGGTTGGTGCAGCAAATATTTTAGAAAACCCCTTAAGAATGTATAATTTGGATGTAACATCATTCAGCCTATCTTCAAAAACAGGAGTCGTTTTGGCGTCATAGAGGTTGGAAAAATCTTTATATATGTCTGTCCTTTTTCTCTTTAGTGCCTATGGACAAGGCAGATCTGAAATTGGGTGGACGCGATATGAGACGTTTTTCTGAATATGTGGCCAATAGTTTCAACACACGAATCACCGAAAGTAATATAAAACGTCCAGTACTGCCACAAATCATATCTTTCAATGGAATTAGCGACTTCGTAATAAACGCTTACTTACTTACTTAAGGTGGCGCTACAGTCCGTTGTGGACTGGGGCCTCAATTAACAGTATCCGCCAGCTAGCTCGGTCCTTAGCTAGTCGGGCCAAAGATGACCCAAAGAACTTTCCTCTCGAAACAGCCTAAGGCACTTTCATCCGATTTTGTCAGGGTCCATGCTTCCGCACCATACAGCAGGACTGGGATGATGAGTGTGTTGTACAGTTTTACCTTAGTTGCTCGAGAGAGGGCTTTTCCACTCAATTGCTTTCTTATCCCAAAGAAACAGCGATTAGCAAGAGTTATTCTTCGTCTGATCTCGGCGCTGGTGTTATTGCCCGTGTTTATAGCGGAGCCTAGGTGGACAAACTCCTCTACTACCTCGAAGTTATATGTGTCTGTTGTAACGTTCTGCCCGAGCCGTCGGTGTTGGGTGTCCTTCCTCGAAGACAGCATATACTTCGTTTTTCCCTCATTTACCGCTAGACCCATTTTTGCCGTTCTGTCTCAATTCTCACAAAGGCGCCATTGACATCACGCTGTGTTCTTCATCGGCGTACGCGAGAAGTTGAACAGATTTTTGGAAGATAGTGCCTCTGGTGTTGACGTTGGAGTTCCGCACTATCTTCTCAAGAACGATGTTAAAGAAATCGCATGATAGTGCATCGCCTTGTCTGAATCCTTTTTTGACGTCGAAAGATTCCGTGAGCTCGTTGCTAACCTTGATGGAACAGCGTGAATTCTCCATCGGCATTTTGCACAAGCAAACGAGCTTGGCAGGGACGCCAAAACTAGACATAGCTTTGTACATTTCGCCTCTGTGGATGCTGTCATACGCGGCCTTTAAATCGATGAAAAGGTGGTGGGTATCGATTTGGAGTTTATAGGTTTTCTCCAGGATCTGCCGCAACGTGAAAATTTGGTCGATGGTTGACTTTCCTGGCCTGAAGCCACATTGACAAGGACCAATCAGATTGTTGACGAAAGGCTTCAGACGTTCACATATTACGGCAGATGTAGGCTTATTCCTCTATAGTTGGCGCAGTTTAGAGGATCTCCCTTTTTCAGGATCGGGCAAACAATGCTAAGGTTCCACGTAATAAACGCTCTTCAACCCATATTTCACAGCCCGTTGGCATTTTTAAAGGCCTGAAAACCGATTACAAAAAAGTAGGTATGTCAGAAGGTGATTGAACTCTCGACGAAATTAAAAACGATAGTTAAGTTAGACATGACAAAATCAGAAACTTAAATTCCTGTAAAAAGAGGCCTGACAGATGGGTTGCAATTTGCAAAACACATTTCTATGGTATTGTAGACAAATTCCTGGTAATTCCTCCAAATATCTATGTTAAGTTGTTTTCCTATTTCGAATATGAACATTTTATATCGTGGTTTTCTCATAAAAGATAAAAGGCACAACTTTATTGCATGATTCTGCTCCTTTAAACACAACAAAATGTGAATGTTTTTTCACTGTTCAAAAATCGAAGAAGATCGAAAAAAAGGACACATTACCCTACAAAACTAAACTCTTTGTAAGTTAATCAAAATGGCCAAGCCTTTTGAGAAATTGTTTATTCGTTTGAGATTTCTTATTAGATTTTAGCCTTGAACAATTGAATTACGATAAGAATAACCCTTGGAACACTATGACATGAGGGTGTGGCGCGGCCTCGTCCATCGTTGCCATTAAAACAAAGCGAAAAAAAACATTGTCGATCATAGAAATGCCATTGAACCCTTCTCATTAAAAATGAACTAACCACATACTTTATATTTGTATTTGCAGGTAGGTAGATTACAAAATATTTGTTTTCCATAAACTTCTCTTCTGGCTTACACATACCTATTCACTTATCTTTTTAGTATGCAACTGCTACATAGTTACATACGTACATACATTCATTACGTCATGGTACATTCATAAATGTAGTCACATAGGTACTTTGTATAAAATATGAGACCATTTTGTTTGTGCTCTACGCTCTTGACCTTGTCTCTCATCAAAAACTCCAAAGTACCAACAGTCCAACAATGAAATTAATATGCAATAATAATATCTACATAATGGTGAAGGAAATTTCCACCAACAATTTGTAATACCTGTTTATAGACATCGGTCTGCTTGTATGCATGGTTTATGTTTATAGTACTATGCTGAATAATACGTATACATTCGACCCCCTCTATTCAAACGCCAAACCTTCACTTCAAACTGCCATTTTAATTCTTTTCTTTCTGTTTGGGTGTCTTATTTATCAATTTGCGGTCTTTGCACCACCACCAAATACAGTGGTGTTGGAACTAAGAAAAGTATGTTTAAAAGAAATCCATTGCGGCAAATGGGCTGGTCTTTGAAAAATGTGTTTTAAGTTCAAAACGTTCCACTGTTTGCCAACATTTGCTTTATTGCTAGAATAAAAAAAAAAGCTGCAATGGACAATGTACGTACCGTACGTATGTAATATGTAATTGAAAGACAGAGAGGAACGACTTGAACGTCAAATATCGCCAGTCGCTGCTGCCGGCCGCTCCAAACCCGCTAAGATCTCTAAATCTAACAACAACATTTTGTTTGAGATCAATCAACAACAACACAACTGAGCGACTTGTTTGCGGAGGTGCACCGTGCGTCGGTCGGTCGGTGCGGGTAAAGCAATGCAGCATTGTCTCCTTCTTGGAAATCTTGCTTTTTTTTGCGGTCAAGCTCGGGTATTTTTTAAATGCTGATCGGAAGCGGATTCTAAAGGGTGACACTGACACAAGGAATGGGCGCTAGAAAGTGTTTCAAGACTCATGAGTCACGAGTCAAGATACATACCTACATGTTTTGATAGGTACATCACACATGTGGATTTAGCTGCGACCATATGAAACACTTTATTCAATTAAACGATCTATGAAAAAGGCCCTTATGTTAAACGGTCTACTCCTGAAATTAATCGTATCTCTTAAGGAAAGAACATCTCAAATGTAAAAGTTTGCTTTTTGTATTAAGTGAATGAATACTAAATAAAATACAAATAGAATACCTACCAAATCCCGTCTATTTGGTTTTTGCATTTTACCTTGAAGTCTTTTCTATGGCTTCGA
Organism: Sphaerophoria rueppellii; assembly: GCA_920937365.1. Classification (NCBI taxonomy): domain Eukaryota; kingdom Metazoa; phylum Arthropoda; class Insecta; order Diptera; family Syrphidae; genus Sphaerophoria; species Sphaerophoria rueppellii. The sequence goes on from CAKKXW010000001.1 coordinate 38,569,718, forward strand.
AGTTTGAAGCTTCAAAAGTCTTTTCGTTTTTTCTTCTCCTTCTAAAGAAGAAATTATGATAACCTAATAGAAGATGAAGCTTATGAATATGGGAGAGGTAAGTTTATCGTAATGTGAGGGCGCAAAACATCGAAGAAAAAAAGAAAAGGGGGTCAGCTACTCAAATCATGATCGCAAACATCTCAAACTGAAACTAAAATATAAAAGAAAATGGATAAACCGGCTTTTATAAGACTCGTCGATACTCAACCAGGTACCAGAACAACATTTAAAGTTTGGCAAAAGCAATAACCGGCCCGGCAGCGGCACACGTGTTTGACTTGAATTTTGTTATTGCCGACGAGGTACCTTAAGGTTATAAGTATGGGCCAACAAAGTTCACATTTAATATTTATCTATGCATCATTGAACGGATTCCAAAAAATTAAGATAAACCGGATTGGATTTTTGTGTTTTTAATAGCATTTTTTTTTGAGCCAATATCATTTTCGTGGAATATTTATTAAACCGTTATTATTTATTATCTTGAAATAGCTGAACTGAATTTGATGAGGCTTAAAAAAGAGACAAGACATCTGTACGAAATGTCATTTTGTAACGGAGTATAGAAAGTGATAACATACATATCTAGGTACATATGTACGCACTGTAAAAGTGATTAGATAGGGCAAAGAAGTCTCGGGCTCAGCTTCGAATTGGATTTACTATGCATAAGGTCTCTAAACAAACCACGGCAGAGGTAATCGCCTTCCAGTAAATGCTTTGTGATGTTCTGACATCTTCATTCCTCACAAATACGCAGCAACCGTTAAACAACGTAAGCCTTTCTTCGAGCAACTAAAGTTTTCCTTTATAAGACATTCATCATTTTGTTCCTTGAACTTTTACACAAACTTATGAAAACACTTAACTTCTTAGAAAGAAAAAGAGGTAGCACGAGAAGCGCGCGATCGAGGAGATAGAGGGATGTCACAACAGGAACGAGGTTCAAAAGTTCTACAAAAAGGTGAAACAAACCTCCAGGGCTTATACACCCCAAACTGAAGCCTAATGTAGAGACCATCATGGCAGCATTGTAGTGGAACCGCAGTCAGTGCTAAAGATATGGAAAAACCACTTTTCCAAGCTGATTATGGCGATGACGAGCAAAACTCCGTTAGCAATACAGAACCATTCAATTTGGGTGCAGAAGCCCAACAATTCCACCCACCCGACCTTGACGAAGTGAAATCGAACTTAAGTCGAACAAAGCCGCTGGAGCAGACGGGCTAGCCGCCGAACTGTACAAAGCAGCTGGAGATGAATTGGTTAGGAGCATGCACCAGCTCATCTGCAAAATTTGGTCGAAGGAAAGCATGCCCGATGAATGGAACTTCAGCATCGTATGCCCGATCCTCAAAAAAAGAGATCCCCTGAACTGCTTAACATCGCCTATAAGATCTTGTCTGCCGTGCTCTGTGAACGTTTGAAGCCCTTCGTCAACAACCTGATAAGTCCTTATCAGTGTGGCTTTAGACCCGGAAAGTCCACCATCGATCAAATATCCACCCTACGGCAGATCTTGGAAGAAGAAGAAGAGACAAAGGAACTTAAAGTCGATACCTACCTCCTTTTCATCGATTTCAAGGTCGCGTATGACAGCGTCGAAGGAGACCAATTATATAGAGCAATGTCTGTTTAAGCATCCCGGAAAAACTCGTCCGGCTATGTAAGATGACAATGGAAAACTAACGCTGTTCCATCTTGGTCGTAAAAAACCTAACGGACGCTTTTGATGTCAAAAAAGGTTTTAGAAAAGGCGTTACGTTGTCATGCAATTTCTTCAACATCATTCTAGAAAAGATTGTGCAAAGTTCCAACGTCAACACCAAAGGCACAATCTTTCAAAATTCCGTCCAGCTACTAGGATACGCAGACCACATTGACATAATTGGAAGAACACAGCGTGATGTCAGTGGAACGTTTGTGAGCCTTGAGACGGTTAACGAGGGCAAGACCAAGATAATGCTGTCGACAAGAAAGAACTACCAACATCGACGACGTCTTGGAGCTTCGAGGTAGTTAAGGACTTTGTCTACCTGGGATCCGCTATCAACTCAGACAGCAACACCAGCGCTGAAATTAAACGATCGCTGCTTCTTTGGACTTAGAAGGCAATTGAGTAGTAAAGTCCTCTCCCGAGCAACTAAAGTGACACTCTACAAACCCTCATCATCCCGGTCCTCTTGTATGGTGCAGAGACATGGACTATGACAACATCTGATGAAAACGCTTTGGGCTGCTTGGAGAGAAAAATTCTTCGAGTGATTTTTGGTCCTGTCTGCATTAACGGAGAATGGAGACGAAGATTCAACCAAGAACTGTACGAGCTGTACAGCGACACTGACCTAGCCAGAAAAGTTAAGGTCCAACTACTTAGATGGTTGGGTCATGTTGAGCGAATGGAAAATAATCCTCCGGCTCGTAGCGCCTTCGAATCCAACCCGGAAGGACGTCACAGAAGAGGAAGACAGCGACTCAGGTGGAGCACACAGATGGTAGGGGTCCTGAACCAACTTGGCGTGCGAAACTTGAAACAACTAGCTAGGGACCGAACTGGCTGAAGAAGTTTGTTGAGTGAGGCTCTGGTCCGACCTGGACTGTAGCGCCACCATAAGTAAGTAAGTAAGATGAAAACGTTAAAGAATGTTCGAGAAGAAAATACTTTGGGTTATTTTTTGGGACCTCGTCTGCATAAATGGAAAACCGGGGCGCGTACAACGAAATCGTTCTATTCAGAAAAACAAGAAAGTCAGGTTTCAATTTCAATGACATAGATACCTGGTTCATGAAGTTCGAATTGACAAAATAAACGCTGTGTTCTGGCGGTTCTGAAAGACGAGGAAGACCACAATTCAGGTGAAAGAATTTGAGGACCTCAATCCGTAACCAACGAGGACAGCTGGCCTATGTATCAATGTACCTATTTAGTAGAGTCTTTTTTCTGTTTTCTCCTTAAATCGAATTGAGTTGGTTGCAAGAAGATGTACACCGACACGGAGGTGCTGTGAAAGCTGTTATCCAAACTCATTATGCATTTTGAATGTGAACGAAAATTCGAAAGACAGGTTACTCGCATGAATAAGTTAGAACTATAGGAACCTACCTACTTAATTATTTCAAGATTCAAAGCTCTTAAGACTTTACATATTTACAATTTACTTCAAATTTCAAAGTTGACCTTTATTTCTTGCAAACAAAAAAATCATATTAGTTTTAATGCTGACAATAGGCAAATATCTAATAGCACTTTCAACCGTGAATCATCAGCCTTTAATCAAAACTCATAAAAATGCCGATGACACCTTTTAGGTTCAAAACCAATTTTCGATTCCTTAATAATGAGTTTTTATGTGCTTCAGGCTGCTGTAGCTGTACATATATACACAGACATATGTATATGCCTTCATAATAAATACATAGGAACCTATAAGTATGTTTAAGGGTTTACGTTTTTGCGCAGGTCCGAACTGAGTTGAAAATGAAATTAGAACTTAAATTTCAAGTCAAACCAAAGAAATCTTAAGAAAAACATACAATTTTTAAAGTAGTGACTGGGCTCATGATGGAATCAGAAAGAAATACCATTCGACTAGAATGAATAATATTGTCCAATATCCAAATCCAGTGCTTATAACCTCTATCTTCCCTCCAATCACCAGAAACTATCCTTTTTCTTTTATTATCATTCTTCCCATCCCTCGTCTGTCTGTCAAAGGTTACAAAAACTGCTATTGTCGACAAACCGAAGAGAAGAAAACAAAAACGTAATTTAAAAATAAGGGGAAGAAGTCAAGCCAAATCAGTAGAATTTCCCAAGTCCCAATCCCAACTTCCATTTCCATTCTCCAGCCCTGGGTCCTCTTTCCGATACCTATGCCAACTTTTATAAAGAACCTACGAAATGCCTTGCCAACTTTTTTTTTTCTTGTTGTGTTGAATGGAATTATTTTGTATTTGCTTCTTCTTCCTATACCACCCCTACTCGCCCACTTTTTATCGATCTGTTACCCAGCCAGTCATCATGCCATTGCCATATATCGAAAACAACAAACCACTTCCACTACCATCACCACCATCCACA
>CAKKXW010000001.1:38574340-38585246 GCA_920937365.1 Sphaerophoria rueppellii
TACTGGTTTGATGATGAATTCAAACAAGTATGAGATGGAAAAATGTCTAGAGTTCAACATCAAAACATACCATCTGTTTATAAACTTTAACGCCGCCTACTAGCTACGAAAAATTCCTTATTACATGACTTCTAAGTCGGTAGACTTAATTTGGGAAGGTCGATGGCATGCAAACGTGAATCCTATAATGACCGCACCTTATATCAACAAGTTCCAAGGTTAGGAGTTCCTGGGAATATCCGAGAATATCGGGTTTAAAGTACACATAGGAGCAATGTCTGGAAATTATAATAAACATATTCTACTGACTTTAACCAACTTTCGTTCGTAAATCTTGCCCTAGTATTCAGGCAATAACAAGTCGTAACGAAATCACAAGTTTTTTCTTAAATTGAACTTTATTAACCTCCCTTTGGAAAATATTATAAGCAGACGAGTACGATCGTACTTAAATCCCACCAACAGTAAGGGGTTTCGATATTAAAGTCATTTCTTGTGTTTTCGATTGCAACCGGGGGCTTTGGTACCAGCTGATCCATGGTTAATGCTACGATCGACCGTTAACCGCCACCAGGCACATGTTCTTGTTCCCACAATCAGTTCCACTAGGGGCATTATATCTGCCAAATCGTGCCACTGGGGGGAGGAACATTATACCTGCCGACCAGGTTAGGATATTGTTCCCCATCACCGACCATAACGATCTTGTCCAAAGACATATCAAAACTGCAACCAACGAATGTCCTATAAGGATAGGTCAGACGACCGTATCACTAGGAATTAAAATTTTACTTATTCATATATGTATTTATATTAATCTTAAGTCTTGCAATCTAAGGTGTATTCTTAGTAGAGGTCATTTGTCAAGGTTCAGAACACCTAGAATTCGTGTTTTCTTCAATAAGTCCTTGGCGAGACCGGCAGGCAAAACTTCGGCTCGAATGGGAAACCAAATAGCACATCACAATAAGTAATAAGTAATAATTTAAAAAATAAGCTTTATTCTATGGTCAAGTTGGTTTCTTACTACCTACTGATTGAACCTACATTTATAACCCGTCACAATGTATAGGTAAGTGTGGGCAATTTCGAATCCACATGTGTACTTCTACGTGTGTAGAAACGAAGGCATTCCAACTCAATATTTACAACAAAAAATTGATAACAATCAACAATCTACTTACTGATAAAAAAAAAAACACACCGAACTATAAAAACCTCTACCCATACTCGTGCAGCATACACACAGTTATCTACACTTTCAATCGATTCATGTCAACCGGCAATTCAAAGTGTCAGAGCGCAGCTCATTGACCTACAAGTTTCCATAGTCCACATTAATTTAATACACAACACAATAAAAATGCGCGCGAGATCGTTTCATTAAATGAACGAAAAAAAAGTCCAATAATAATATAACAATAATAACAGTCCAACGATAATATTATTTATTTTTACATCACGCGCCTCGACTCTCGGTCTCGGCTCGCCTCTCGCCTTTTGTTGAGGTGGCTGTCTGGTACTTCACGAACTATACATCGTAACAAGCTTTGACTGGCAGCGGAAATGAAATTTTATTTCTTTATTATTACTACAATTTTTTTTTTTTTTACTAAATTGTTAGATATTTTGTTTATAAGTTACTACTTTTTGTTCATTTGTTGTTGTCAAGTGGCTTTTTTTGTTCATTTTTTTTTTAGTATTAAATTTCAAGTCCTAAGTCCTAACAGCTATTGTAAAGTTGTTTTATTGGGCTTTTTTGTTGTTGTATTTTAACAAATGCGACACTGACTGACAACAACAATTTTATTGTATTAGTAAATATTTATTTTGATTATTAGGAGTTTTTTTTCTTTATTTGAGTCGTGACTTGATCTAATCGTTGCTGGTCGTTTATCGTGTTTGAATGAAGCAGTCAGGTTTCAGGTATATTTGTTCATCACGTGGTGTGCATTAGGTTCTCATTATAGGGTAAATGCACGTAAACGATGATGCGAGTTGGAGAAAGTTGTGCTTGGTGCATATTATTTATGCCAAGTAGACGTTAATCATAGATGGAGGTCATTCGTGTTGTAGGGACTTGATATTTGCAAATTATTATTTTGTGCGGATTGGTGAATATAATTTAATTGGAAGTTAGTCATCGTGAAATTATTTATGATCGTTTAAAATGTTGCAGACTGTTGTAGAATTTTCACAATTAGTAAGTACGAATTTTATTTCTATTTTAATACACAATCAAAGAAGTGATTTTATGTAACAATCCGATGTGTAGTAAGGGTAAGGCAGTCTAAATTCGCGAAGTACCGTTAAAGGACGAGTCTCTATATTTCTGTTAGTATGGTCTGGAATTCCTGGGAGACGACCGTTGGTGCTTTTCCGGTTCGGTTTGAGAGGTCATTGGACAAAATTGGTACGGTTGGGAGATTGGAAACGATAACCTTAACGGCGACGGATCGGTAGCTTCGAAGCGTCTTCTTGGATCAGCCGGTACCAAAGCCATTGGTGGCAACCAAGGCGTACGAAATGTCTTCAGGATCGGAACCCCTTGTCGCTTTGATGATGAAATGGTCAGTGGTCGCCTGGTCGACTGTTTCAGACTGATTTTGACCAATATCAATGAACTGATACTATTATCCTCTTAGTAAGCAGTAGATTTGCAGGCGACTAGAGTACGATAGTACTAGTCTACAAAAATCTCTTGTTGTTCAAAATGTTCTGAAATCCATGTCTTAAAGATACATACCTATATCATAGTAACCAGTCAAATAAGAGTGCTTTTAAAATTACTATGTGAAATGAAATTAAGAGATTTGATGTAACAACTGTAAATCACCAAGATCAGAGCTTCCATATTGAGGTGGCCTCTTTGATATGCTGAATAAGTAAGGTTGAGATGCTTTTTCACGCAAGGCTGCGGTAGGCTCACAGGAGCAATCCCAAGGAAAGCAAATAAAACTTGGGTTAAAAGTTCCAAACTTTGAGGAATAAATAATCTTTTGAGTATGTTATAGTGATTTTATTAACGCGGTTGTTATATTCTACACTAACAAGTTATTTCATATAAAAGTTACTAGAGTATTCTCGGTAACGGGTCTCGGGAGAGAGCGACCGCTTTTTCCGACAAACTAAGAAGAAGTGAATCGAAGAAATAAACAAGTAAATTTAAAAAATGATCTACTTCCTGCCTCTATCGAAAACTAGACTAGGCTGAAGGCTCCTGCCTGTGGTGTGCTTTGAAGAATCGCAGCCACAGTATAATCGGTTGGTCCAGTCTCTAGCAAAAGCCTCGAGAAGAAACAGTGAGGTCAAGGAGAATCCTTGCCTGGTCGGAGAGATGCAGTACGGAGAAGGAGATGCACTTATAAGGAGTGGGTTTTGGAAAAGATCCCCCAAAAGATTCCCTTAAGAAGCTTTCGGTCTTATAGCACTTTGCCTCCCGGTGTTTCTTACTTCTAGTACACTTGATGGTACTCAACGTCTGCAATGAAGAAATTAAAAACCCGATTTTAGCCGGCTTTTTAGGAGAAAAAATAGAGAGCATGAGAAGCGTCAGATCAAGCCTGTTGAGAGAGCCCTAAGCAGAAATGAAGTTCGGAGGTTTTATCGGAAAGTTAAACAGCTGGCTCAAGGTCATCGAGCAAGAATCGATGCCTGCAGAGACAAACAAGGGAATATCGTAGTAGAATCGCAGTCAATGCTGGGGATTTGGAAAGACCACTTCTGTAGACTGTATAACGGCAACGACGAACAAAACCCCGCCGTTATGCAGGAGCCTTTCATCGGACACAATGATAGTCAACGATTCCGTGAACCCGACCTAGGGGAAATTAAAACTGCAATAGCACGGCTGAAATCCAACAAAGCCGCTGGAGCAAAAAGATGGTCTTGCTGCCGAGTTGTTCAACTTCAAAGCAGCAGGCGACGAGCTAGATAGGAGCATGCACTAAATCATCTGTAAGATATGGTCACAGGAATGCATGCCCGATGTATTGAACCTCAGCATTGTTGGCCCAATCCTGAAAAAGGGAGAACGTCTGAAGCCTTTCGTCAACAATATGATTGGTCCTTATCAATGTGGCTTCAGGCCAGGAAAGTCAACCATCGACCAAATTTTCACGTTGCGGCAAATCCTGAAAAAACCTATGAACTCCAAATCGATACCCACCACCTATTCATCGTCTTTAAGGCCTCGTATGACAGCATCTACAGAGACGAACTGTATAAAGCTATGTCTAGTTTTGGCATCCCTGCCAAGCTAGTTCGCTTGTGCAAAATGATGATAGAAAACTCACGCTGCTCCTTCAAGCTTGGCATCGAGCTTACGGAATCTTTCGACGTCAAAAAAGGATTTAGTCAAGGTGATGCACTGTCGTGCGATTTCCTAAACATCGTTCTTGAGAAGAAGAAGTGCAGAACTCCACCGTCAAGAGACAGAAGCGGCAAAATGGGTTTAGCGGTAAATGAGGGAAAAAGGAAGTACATTATATGCTGTCTTCGACGAAGGACCCCCAACACCGACTGCTCGGACAGAACGTCACAATAGACGCATACAATTTCGAGGTAGTAGAGGAGTTTGTCTACCTAGGCTCCGCTATAGACACGGGCAATAACACCAGCGCCGGTCAGACGAAGAATAACTCTGGTTAATCGCTGTTTCTATGGGCTAAGAAAGCAATTGAGTGGAAAAGCCCTCTCTCGAGCAACTAAGGTAAAATTGTACAACACCCTGGTCACCCCAGTCCTGCTGTATGGTGCAGAAGCATGGACCTTGACAAAATGGGATGAATGTGCCTTAGGCTGTTTCGAGAGGAAAAATCTTCGGGTCATCTTTGGTCCCGTTTTCATTGAAGGGGAATGGCAAAGAAGATATAACAGCGAATTTTACGGGTTGTACAACGACATGGTCCTAGCCAAAAGGGTCAAGGTCCAGATAATCAGATGGCTCGGTCATTTAGAGCGGATGGACACCAATGCCCCGGCCCGGAAAGCCTTCGACACTATTCCTGAGGGACGTAGAAGGACTCAGTTGGAGCACTCAAGTGGAAGAGGACCTCAATCAACTTGGAGTGCAAAACTGGAGACAGCTAGCTAGGTACCGAGCTGGCTGGCGAAGATTGTTGGTTGAGGCCCAAGCCCACAACGGTTTGTAGCGCCACCTTAAGGAAGTATGTAAGACTAAACAGTTTCTTAAAATAAATACGTAGTATTATTCAAAAGACTTTGGGTGGATGTCCTTTCCCCCAATATATATGACCAAAATATGGCGTTTAAATACTAGACAAGAAATGTTCTATGAACGATATAGGTCTGGTTAATGTTAAATTAATAAACATAGAATATAGAAGGATTAACCCTTATTCTGTGAAATAAGGTGAAAATTCTATTATAGCCGATTTTTCAATCATCGAATAAAAATAAAAATAACAAACTGGCAAATAAACTTATCTGAGTATTCATCGGTCGAATAAATTAGAGCGTTTTTTGTCAGATAAAGTCTATCTGATGATTGAAAAATCCAATATTTGGTTTTTTGTCGAATAAACACTATTTGCCTGTTTATCTGACGATTGAAAAATCGGCTCTTAATAAAATAAAATTTCTCTCAACTGATATTTACTCACTTATTCCACCGCGGAGAGAGGTTTAACCAAGGAACTGCTTCTCTGTTAGTTCATTAGATGGTACCACCATCGTTTGTCAAGTATCAACAGTTAAAAAACAGTATACAAATGGAATTTCCGGTTAACGTCACTTTACTATTCCTACTGGTAAAGATCAATTCATATTTTTCAATTTGTTCTAGACAGCTCCGAACAAACCCAGCAATATGCAAGTTTAGCCTTTATTTATTTATTATTTATTGCAATCCACTTGTTGAAACAAATACCTTAACTAATAAAAGTCACATCTTGTATAGTTTTATATAAAATGATAATAATTGGGGTCTCAATTATTCTAACCAACTTTTTTTTTTATTTATTTTCAGATACAAAAAATGTTGAATTAAACAAAACGCCAAAGCGCCCACTATTTTTTTTAGATTGTTTATAAATAATGTTAACAAAACAAATCAAAAACCCACAGCGAAAGATATTCCTCCTTCTATATTCATTAAACGCGTTTCTAAATAAAGAATCGATTTAAATTTTCCATGCACAGTTACATCATTTGTTTACATCATCTCTTCTATTTTGTTTAATTATTTTCACATTTTTGTATTGATTTCAATTACAAAAAAAAAAAACAAAATCAAGAGAATTTTTGCACTTGGATTGTTATTATTAATAACGCGTGTGTAATTCGACGCGTATATTTTAATATCGACGGGATTTTACAAATAAAATTGTCTAAAAAATTTTTGTTTATTGTTCTTTTTTTTGCAGGATGTGAAAAAAAAGCTAGCTTGAAACTTGTGTTCTACTTTTTTAAGTTATTTTCATTCAAAGAGTCCATAGTTTGAAAAAAAATCAAATAAATAAATTGCAATGAGAATCAGTAAAATAAATATTCAAAATGTTAAAATAGAGCTAACCATCGCCGCATCCTGTCACTTAAAAACCGACGAAAGCTAAGAATTAATTAAAACAAAAATAAATAAAAATAAGCAAATTATTCGCTTCTCAAGTTAAATGTAAATAAAGTTTCAAAATTTAATCTGAATGAAAAAAAGAAAGAAATTCACTGCAATCCATGCAACCGGAAAATATTCATTGATAAAAAGTGAATTAATAATAAATTTAACGAATATCTATATAACAAAGTTTGAAAAAAAAGAAAATATGCGCAGTTTGTTTTTTATGAATAAAAAATTAAATATTTAAATAAAAATATCTTCTGTGTATAGTCGTATCACTTTTAAGTCAAAATTAAAAGTAATTTTTTATTCTAATTTAACTACAACATAATTATAAAAAAATAAAAATAATACGAATTGTTCAACAGAATATTCAACAACAACAACAAAATAAAATTTCTATATTTTAATTATATAAAATAAATAAATTAAAGTCTGTGAAAAAGTTGTATTTTATAAAAATTTCAAAAAAAAGCAGAGTTTAACAAATAATAATACATAAAGTCAAGAATATAAAGTATATTTAAAAAAAAAAAATAAAAATAAAAATCACAAGATAAGAAAAAAGTGTGTGTTTTGTGTTTGTGGTTACAATTGAAAGAATAAAAAATAAATTGTCTATTCAAATTAATTGAAAAGAAAAAAAAAGTTAAATAATGATATCACTTGCGTATCTCGTTAATATGATTACGCTGTCGGCATGAAATGGAAGCAGCCATTCGGTCTTCAGTGCAGGTCGGTGGTCCACCGCCACCCGGACAAAGAGGTGGTGGCGGCAGTGATAACGGGCCATCGTCACAGCAACAAAATCAACAAGGAGGTGCTCCATCCTCATCACAGCCGCAAGGAAGTATGTCGGCGTATCAACAAAGAATACCATCAGGAGCATCACCAATTCATAGGTGAGTTCTAATTCATTGAATTAAACATTTTGAAGAATTAACTTTATAAAAAAATAGGCGGATAGATACCGTTACACTCGTTTTTTTTTTCCAAAATTCATTTTTATTCATTTTAACTTAAAACTACTCCCGTTACACGCATCTTGACAGCTTCCTTATCCCTACATCGTGAAAAACACCAACAAGCATATTGCTTGGTATTAGTAATATGTAGATACATAAGCTTCAGTTTCCATGAATCACATTTGATACACAGCAAGTTTAAGTTAAGGTTAGGGCACTGCCAGAAGTTGCTGGGTAAAAGTAACAGAATCATGTCAAGAAACAAAGCCAACGTGGTCTTGTTTTTACCAGAACGCTCAAAAACATCAATATCTCTAAGCAGTTTCGTTACCAGAAAAGGTCACATAGCCTAAACATGCATGCCTTGAGTTTCACTTAAAACTGCTCTCTGCAAAAATTGTAAGCACGAAATAAAACTAAATGTCATCTCCTTTGTGTATATACCGCTCTATCCAGAAGAAGCAAAAAAAACACTTGAACACTGCTCATCTTGATATAACGTACTCCAATGAATCAAAAGTGATTCATGAAGGGAAAACTTCAATTCACCTCCTTTGTATATGTACCGCTTCATCCAGAAGAAGCAAGAAAACACGTGCTCACTGTTCCTCCTGGGACAGGTACTCCAAATGAGTCAAAAGTGATTCATAATATTTGCCTATAAACCGTTCTCTCTAGAAAGTGCAAGCAAACACTTGAATGAGTCAAAAGTGATTCATAAAGAGGAAACTTCATCTCATCTCCTTGGTTTATGTAGCGCTCTTCATGAATCAAAAGTGATTCATGAACTGAAAACTTCATCTCCCCTCCTTTGTATAAATACCGCTCTATCTAGAAGAAGCAAGAAAACACTTGAACACTGTTCCTCCTGGCATCACGTTCTCCACTGAGTCAACAATGATTCATAAGGAGGAAACTCCGTCTCATATCCTTTGCCTATATACCGTTCTCTCTAGAAAATGCAAGAAAACACTTGATCACTTGATCTTGGGATTATTTACTCGAATGAATCAAAAGTGATTCATAAAGAGGAAACTTCATCTCATCTCCTTTGCTTATGTAGCGTTCTCTATGAATCAAAAGTGATTCATGAAAGGAAAACTTTATCTCACCTCCTTTGAATATGTACCGCTCTATCCAGAAGAAGTAAGAAAATACTTGCTCACTGTTCCTCCTGGTATCACGTACTAAAACGAGTCAAAAGTGATTCATAAGGAGGAAACTCCATCTCATCTCCTATACCTATATACCGTTCTCTCTAGAAAATTCAAGAAAGCATTCGATCACTGTTCCTCTTGGGATAATTTACTCGAATGAATCAAAAGCGATTCATAAAGAGGAATCTTCATCTCATCTCCTTTATCCATGTTCCGCTTTCTGTCCAGAAGATAAAGAGCTAGAAAACACTTGATCACTTTACTCTCAGGATGAAGTACTCCAATGAATCATAAGTGATTCATCATAAATAATGTTATTAAAGATCATTATGCATCGGGCATTTATATCAGATGCAGATATTCATATGCAAAATTGTAACGACCAATGTCCAGTGTTCATTTGAGAGAGACTATAGACATACTTGGTTATTGTACTTCCCTCTTTGTATTAAATATGATTCATAAGACGTGAATTGGCAGATGGACAAAATAATACAATCGAAAAAAGTGTTGAAAAAGCACGAAAAATATTTAATCATACTTGTTCGATCTCCGAGGACATACGATACGATTTCATGATTTCATGAATCAAATAAGATTCATTCTGTAGTGAAGTTTTTTGTTAACTTATTATTATTATTGAGAATTCATGGAAACAAAATAAGTTTAAGTTATCACCGAGCCTTAAGACACCCACTCCTAAGCTTCAAGAATATGATGTCATTTTCCGGCATCATCAAAAGACTGCTTAAATAGGTATTAAAAATGGCAATTTCTTTTGACTAGATTCCTGCAGCCAATTGTAAATAGGAAATTAATTTTCAACCTTGTTAGCAATTTTATGCTTCCCACAAATTCGTTTTCGCAGAGAAACACTAGATACAAACTCAAAAGTGCAAAGTTTTGTTTGGTTTTTTTTATCAACACAATATTTCCGGCGTAAAGTACAGAAAGTTGAAAATAAAGAAACGACTTGATTTATGTTGCTATTTTTTTTTCTTCTTCTTTTTTTTTGTATTAAAAGAGACATCCGCCATATGTTAGCTGAGAATCTCAAGCAAGCCATTTATTTCGCAAAGCAAAAAATAAAACGCCGACAGTAGAGAATAATACAAGTACTGGCCTTGACTTTATATTGTACAGGGTATTTGTATTGTAAATCTACCAACCGTTTATTTTTGCTTTTTGTTTGCTGTTTTTTCTTTCATTTTCCATGCACAACGCATAAGCTTGAACATGATAAGTGAGAAAATATGAAGAATTGTTCAATTCAATTCAAAGCAAAGGAAGAATAATGCCGAACATATGGAAAATGGAAACAAACAAACAGCGATAAACTTCTAAATGTTTGTTGTATTTGATGATTTACCCTATTTAGTTGAAGTGACAAGTGATGATTCTTGTAGAATCTATCGCAAGAGCTGCCAAATTTTTAAATGTTTGCAATGTTTCACTTTTGACATTATGTACTTTGCAGGAATTCGAAATTCTGCTAGTGAAACAAAAATTATGCAAGAAAGAGTTTAAAACCAAAAATTGTAAAGCGACTGGTTTGCTTCTTCAAAGGTCAAATCTTGCGATTATACCCTACAAAAACAAAAATCGTTCTTGCTGCAGACAGAACAAAAGAAACAAAAAAAACTCCATTAAAAAACAAACCAATCAACAAAAGTGAAACAACAAAGCATAAGTCAATCAAACTTGAAAGAGAAAAATACACACTCACACAAAATAAAAAAGAGACCTCAAGAAACTAGAATCAAGCCTCTGGCTTTTTTTCGCCAGAACGAACGTCTCTGAAGTGAGAGCCTTTGGCTTATATATCTAACAAAGAAATTGATTAATTCAGAAAAATAAATTCCATTGAAAAAGGTTTTTTCTTTGTTTTTTTTTTATTTAATTAAATTTGTTGTTATCTCTTATCCCCTCCAAACCTGATTGATAGAAGTTAGATAATTTTATAAAAAAAAGATACTTTGTGTATGTATGTAAAGTTGTTAAAACAAAAAAAATCCCACAACCCGCCAACAAGTTGAAGTGAAAATGAATATCAAGGTTTGTTGTTGTTCAGTCTTGTTTTTTTTTTCTATAAATTTTTTTTCTTTAATCTCAGATGGAAAAAAAGATTGATGGCTTGATGAGGGGAGTTGTTTTTTTTTTTTTTTTTTTTTCGGTAGTTAGAAAAAAAGGTAGACTCTAATTTCTTT
>CAKKXW010000001.1:38585256-38598462 GCA_920937365.1 Sphaerophoria rueppellii
TCAGTCTTGTTTTTTTTTCTATACATTTTTTTTTTCTTTAATCTCAGATGGAAAAAAAGATTGATGGCTTGATGAGGGGAGTTGGTTTTTTTTTGTTTCGTGAAGTTTAATGAGTTGGTGGTAAATAATTCAAATTAGAAAAAAAAAAAAAAACAGCAAAACAAAAATAAACGGTCAAGGTTCTTTGCTTTTTTTTGTATTACTTGGTGAATGGCTGAACAATTTAATCATGAGATTTGTGTACTACGTTCTAAAAGAGAGGGAATGTTGTTTTCGAACAAGAATTTTATTATTTTTTTCTAAGAACAGAGGAGTTAATGATTTTATGAACTTTTATTTTTATTTTGGAATAAAAAAAAACGACTTTTTAAACGTTCTTGTAGTTCGTGCTTTTTTTTTATTGTTTATAAATGCTTGATGTATGATTTCTAATTTTGAACATTAAATAAAAAAAAATATTTGTTTTTTTTTTATTTTTTTAACAAACAATTTCTGGTTTTTGTTTTAATAACACTAAATTAGGTTGGTACTCGACAGAAATCCGACAGCCCTTGAACAAAATTGATAAGGGCGGCAGATAAGGGCTTCAAGTAGTAAAAAACTTGAGTTTCGAATCCTATTAGTTGTCCTAAATGTTTCATTTCATCGCTCATGAATAATATTTCTTGCGAAGAATTGACAAAAATATAATTTGTCACGAAAAAGTACTTGTGAACTAATCGGCTTGAAATTATAGACCCCCTCTATTACTTTTAAGCGCTGTTGAAGGGCAGGTACAAGCCACCAAGGCCTTGATTATTCGTACCTCCTCATTATTATTTATCCTGAATTATGGTCAACTTGATTTGTAATCTTCTACTGCAATCGGAACTTTTTTTTAAAATTTAGGTACACTCAAAAGTTTTTCTAGTGATGTGCCGAACAGTAAATTTTGTAATTAACTCGAGTTAGTTTTTTTGCAAACCGAATTGCAACTCGATCTATCCTACTCGAGTTGCAACTCGGTTTGCCGAACTTGAGTTGAACGAGTCAACTCGGTTCGCCAACTAGGTCTGCCAAATCGGTTTGCAAACTCGGTTCGCCAACTTGGTTCGCCAAATCAATTCGCCAATTCGGTTTGCCAACTCGATTTGCCAACTCGGTTTTCCAACCCGATTTGCCAATTCGATTCGCTAACTCGGTTTTCCAGCTCGGTTTGGCAATGCGGTTCACCAAACCGGTTTACCGGTTTACCCAACTCGAGTTGAACGAGTCAAGTCGGCTCGCCAACTCAGTTCGCTAACTCGGTTCGCCAAATCGAAAACACTTAATAAATACCAAAAACATTAGATTTTTAATCCAAAAATCTCTGCCATCCGCTGATGAAAGTTGAATGTTAATGGCTCAATAGAGAGATAAGGTTCGAATCTAGGTCACTATATATACATTTCATTCTGTATAATACCGGATTTTCCCGGAAATCGGTCTAGAAAACACATAAAAATTGAATAATTAGGTTTTAATCATTGCCATCCGCTGATAATGAAATTCTACCACTAGGTAATTAATTGCCCTTATTTACAATAAGTAGACTCAAAATTAAGAAACACTTAACAAATTAGAAGCAAGTTAACTATTTTGCGAACCGAATTGGCAAAACGAGTTGTCAAACCCAGTTGCCAAATCGAGTTGGCAAACTGAATAGGTAAGACGAGTTGGCAAACCGAGTTGCGAACCGAGTTGGACCGTTCAACTCGAGTTGAAAAAAAAAACCGAGTTAACTCAAATTGGAGCTAACATGAGTTGACTCGAGTTAGTGAAACGAGTTGACCCATCACTAGTTTTTTCAATGTCCTTTGTATGTCAATGCGAGCTTCAAAAAAAAAGGAGAGATGATTTTTTTAATTAGGAGGTGTCGGTGAATACTGATCTTGGATTCCTGAATATTGCAATGACCGGGAAAGACAGAGCTCGGTAAACAGTTCCACATTCGTCTAGTTCGGCTTAAAAACTAATCTTTGTACTTTGCGGTATGACCGAAGTTGAACTCGATGGTAAACTGATTAGCATTCCTAGAAGCGCACGGGTGAATTGCTTATGGGGACTGGCAACTGGCTTGAGACTTACTGTAGAAGAAACGATACAAAAAAGAGACACCAAAAGTTACGACGGTGTTTCAACGGGCTCAAGTATGGATCTGATTCCACACGTTACAACCGCACTATACGCAAGAATTTTTTAATTACTCTCGTTTTCCTCAAAAGGTTCATTTTTATCTTTTTGTTCAAGTTTTTTAAATAAGCTCAATTTAGAGCAATTAATTCGTAAAAAAGATTACGCAATTTGATGGCCAAATATGGGAGTTGTATTCAAACTTTGGACGGATATGAATTTTAAAGATAAAAGACAGATCAGACGGTGAGAAACATTTCTCGTATTGTCTTAAGAAACCCAAAAATCTTCCGACATTTGGTCAGTGATCTCGAGATGCTCGGTCTTATTGATGCAAGTGGCAATCAATTTCCTAAATAGATCACTGAACTGTCAAAACAATTTTTTTTTTATCTTTGACTTATCTTACTTACTTACTTAGCCGGCTTCCAATTAATGTAGAATCTCAGCCTGAGACACATCAGGTTGTCTTCGGAACAGCTTCTCGCATGCATGCGCTTTGGCATCCTCAGTTACCTATAGTCTTGGTTCCGGCCGTTCGTTCATCTTGGTCGTCTCGAAAATGGCGGCTGCGAAGAGAAGCCTTTCTTGGTTGGATCGTATTCATCCAATTTCTCGATATGGCCAAGTCAATGGGTTCGCCTTTTCTTGTTTTTCAAGACTAAATCCGCATCTTGTTACAGCTCTTGCAAATCGCGATTGCACCTCTTTCTCAATTCCCTATCGTCACATTCAGGACCCCAGTTCCGTCGAAGAATTTTTCTTTCGAAAGTGCTCTGTACCATGTTCTATTTTTTTTACTCATCGTCCAGAACTCGGGTTCCGTATATAGTATAGTACTGGTAAAACCAATATTTTGTAAGCAAGCTCTTCTTCTTTCGAGTGAGGAATCTTAAATCTAGTTGTTTGGGCAAACCGAAGTAACAGCTTGTTCCAAGGTACATGAACTCCTTAACTGCATCAAATTGCTGCAACTAACAGCGACAGTTTGTCCTAGACGGTGGACAGACGTTCTTTAGTTGATTGATTCGTGTACCTACTTTGTTTTGACCTCATTTACTTCAAAACTAACAAGCTTCGCCTGTTCTTCAATCGCTGTGAAGTGTGAAAGTCTTAAGCACATGTGCAAAGGTAGTGTTTTCTGTGCTCACACCTGTCTTGCGCACACCAGGACTATGTTAAAGTCCTTGTCTAAGTCCTCCCATGAGTTGTTAACCATTTTCAAACTGCACTGCGTATTTGACTTATCGGAGCACACGAATTCTACATCGCAATGGCGCCGCTAGAAAATAGGGTGAGCGAAGCCAACTTCATAGATTTTTTTCAGTGATTCAACAGGAATGACAGTTCGACGAATCAAGTGTGTTTCAAAATTAAAATCAGAGGATTCTAAATATAATCTTCTTACCATGGGCTTTACTCTATTTGCTCAGTGATTTCTTCAGAACCAAAAAAGAAAAACGTCAGACCCACCTTTCCATTTCAAATTGAAGCTACATTATCTGGTATTGGCATTGGTTATAGGTACCTAACCAATGCCAATACCAGAGAATATATAAAATAATGGCGTTTCAATATTGTCATAGGCTCCCTTCAGTAAAAAAAAACTCTTTAATTTATAGTTCTTAAATGGAAAAAAAAGGAGAACAGCATTATTTCCTTAACAATTATTTAAATAGCTAGTTTGTACGTAATTTATGCAAATTAAAAAGAAAGACAAATCTGCTGCATTATTCACGAGCTATTACACTCGTATAAAAAACCAGTCATGATTATTTTTTATTCCACGAAAAATATAAATTTGTAATAACAAACTTTCATAAAAACCCTCAAAGCCCGCACCAACCCCTGTCCAATCATGAAATTAATTTTTCATTCATGTCTTTCGGAAAATAGAATAATGACAGTTCTACCAACGAACGATAAATAGTTGAGGTAGGATTGTTGCAAAGCAATAAAATTTGTAGCTCTGTGTTGTCATGATGTCGTCATGGCGCTTGTGAGTTGAAACAAAACTTATTTCAAGCAAACATTTTCATTTCGAACTTTAAGGGACTTAAATATTACATAATTAGTCGACGGAACTTATCTCTGAGTAACATGCAAAGTCTACTTCTGGGACTATAAAAATTAATACAAAACAAAGTAACAATTACGACCGTTGTACCTTTTCAGTTATTCACTTGTATTCAGTCGGCCAAAGTACGGGTTGAATGTTCTGAACTAATTCCAAACACACACAAGTATTCTATAGAAACGAATTCTAAACAGCAGCATTTAGTCATTTCGTATACTCGTACATGTACGAACTATAATAAGAGTGTGGGCTGGCATTAAGCAAGTTCTAATGGCCGCGCCATATTAGGCGTAGAAGTGACTAGTTGTTTTGTGCACCAACAGTAAATTTCCTCTTAGTCACGAAAACATGTTAAATTGTTTTCATTCGAAATACAAAATATGAATTGTTACAAATCTAGGTATATGCATACGTATACACCTTTAACTTTATCAATGTAACAAGATAGATTTGTTGTATGGGAACCAACAATCTGACGCTGTTGACATGAATATCATTGACGTGCGTAATCGTGAATCAATCGATTTTAATTGGGTGGGAGGGGAACGCGCGGGTTAAACGGGTTCTGAGATTGTTATTTACAAAAAGTATTTTGTTTATGGTGGATGGCGATAAATTTTGCTAAATAAAAGATAAAAATTGGTAATAAAAAAAAAACGAGATTATAACAGCTCCGTTGTATAGCTTTCTGTGTTTTAATTTTTTGAAAGTTTAGATCGAAAGGAGGGAGGGTGACAAATCCTCGCCTTCAGCCGAATGGTCAATTAATGCATTTTCGAAGTTCGTAGCGATTTTTTAAAGACAGTATGCTCAAACTCAAGCTAGTGTCCGTAGCTTAGTGGTTAGGTGCGTTGGCTGCTAAGCAGAACGTCGTGGATTCGAGTCCTACTCGTGCCCATAGTTTTTATTTCATCCTTCACACTGCCTCTTGCGACGAACTGACAAAACTTCCAAGAGTATCATCTGTCATGAAAAAGTGCTTCTCAACTTTGTCGTTCGGAATCGGTGTTAAATTGTAGGTCCCCTGAATTCTAAACACGCACCTAGAGAATTGTTGATGAGAGTAAGCCACTTAGGCCTTGGCTCTTTAACAGCTGTCGCGCCATTCTATTTTTTATGCTCAAACTTACGGACGTAATATTGTTTGAAATCGGTGGGGTTCTGGGATATAAGTTCAGTCCACCAGGTTTTTGCCGGTGGTGTTCCATCATTTCTTCTGTCTTCGATGAGTGGATTTCAGTGTATTGCTTCGTTACATTTTTGAACGGATCGACCATTTTCGAGTGTTATGCCTACGGTGGATAGTCTCATTGCAAACCAAATGTCATTGGACGCAATATTCAGCCTGTCGAACTGGATTCAATCGCTTGTGATTGTCCCATCTGCTATGTGTGAAACCTGCACCGTATTTTGTATTCACTCCTACTTAAGACTGCTCGTGATAGAGCCGTTTTTAATACGGCTGTAAATGTCTACTTCTGTTCCGCTTCCTGCAGAGACAGGATACAAGCTGCCCGTCTTTAAGTTAAGTAGTCTTCTGTTCTCATCCTAACCGTATTTGCGCGGTTTAACTAATCAAAAGTAAAAACGATATTGGTAACTTTGGGCTCTTGAACTCCGTGCCGAAAGGGAAGTATACCGTACAAATTTCATTATTATCCGTAAAATGAAATTAGTGACCACAGTATTAACCTTAAATTTATTCTCAGTGAGATTTTATCTAAACCACATTTTATGCTCTTGAACGTAAAAAAAAAATCTAAAATAGGTGCTACCCCTAAGCTGTCTCATAAAAATCCTATTATTGCACAATTCGCATGGAAAAGTTTAGTTTTTGTTTGTCTGCGCCACAGGTAACTTAGTCGACTTAATTCTATTCTCATTACATTCACTGCACTGTTTTTCATCAAACAATAGGCTGTTAAATGTACTTCGGCAAAATTTATTGCTGAAGGGACAATAAATCTTACAACTTTTAGTAGTTCTTTTTTTTGCAAAAAGTGAGTAAAAAACGTGTGCTCATTTTCTATGTCAGGTATACGAAATGTAGAATGACAAAAGGTGTTACGTAACTTACGTCTGGGAAGCAAATTAATCCAGCACAGAACACTTGAGCCACAAAAGCATCTCAACACTTATGCTCAGGCAAAACATTCTATCGACATCTACCAAGGAAAAGAAAATGCGAATAAGAAATCAAACTTGTAAATATTTTGGACTTGGGAAAAATTAAGTCTTTATGCATTTCTTTGACATTTAATGTCAAATACACTTACAGCTTTCTTTTTTCATATTTTCACCAAAGCCTTCATTCATCAGGCATCCATATATTTAAATGAATGACTGCACCGAATTAGGTGCAATAAGCACGTGGTTCAGAAAACGAAAAAAAATAAACTCTTAAAACTGGAGACAAAATGTCGTAAACTAGGTGATCTGATATTCTTCGTTCAATGAAAACGAATTCGAGTTTCTGTTGTTAGTGATGATGCCCATTTTGAAAGCAAATCAGTTAAAAACAGCGAAATTTTGTTTGTCAAATCGAACAAAGTAAAACTATTAAAATGGTCATGAACAGTTCAATAATAGCAGGAGTCACGAACACGATGCCAAAAGTGAGCAAAATACTTCAAAAATAAATTCTCTTAGTTCGCCTCAACTATACGGCCCGAATGATATTCAAGCCATTGATTTGTTCTGCAGAGGTGTTAGTTTGCGTTAGCTTTAACATTTATCCTTCTGGGTTCGTTTTCAGTAGTTAGTAAACGAAGTAACCAGCTTAGAAAAATCTTGAGGAACGAAAGCTTCTTCATGACCGGCAGTACGGTTTCGCAGCATTAGATCCACTGATTATTTGAAGGTTTATCTTACCGAACAGTCGAACACATTTTACATTGTTTTGAAGAAAGTAATATTATTGAGCTAGATATTTAAAAAAGAATTTTATAGAGTTTGGCACCAGGCTCTCTTATCGAAAATGGGTGCTTTCGGTATTGACGAATCGCTCCTTCGTGTCGGAAGAAACTTGCTTGCTTCGCCAAAGCATCATGTGAAGATGTTATCCAAAGTCTCGGTTTTAACTAATTGCATCCCACACTTTTAAAGTATGTCTTCCAATTTTTCTTCCACTTTTTACGCATTAAGCAAACACTATCTTTACACAAAGCATTTTTCCTTCTGTATGGAAGATTTCAGAAATATTACCGATACCCGAGAACAATGTAAGTAACTGCGTTACTGCCAATATTGTAAATGTTTAAATGAAGACAAAATAACATTCTTAGTTCTTCTTGATAACTCCAAGGCTTTTGAGACCATAGACCACTTTACAATGTGTACCAAGCTTTTAAGGCAATTCAAGCAATTGGCGCTATTGGAAATCGAGTTTCTGATCGTTTACCTTTGAATCGTGGTGTCCCACAAGGGTCTATAATTGGACCACTTCTTTTTCAGCTTATGTTAACGATATTTCATTCGTTTTTTTTTTTCCAATGTGGAACACGTATGTTTGCTGATGATGTTCAGCTTATAAGATATGCCAACTTGGTATTATTGAAATGGTTCAACAGTTGTGGCCTTATTTTAAATCCAAATAAAACCAAATGCCTTGTGATCTCAAAGAAAATGATTAACTTATCCTATTTTCCTGGTCTTGAAATAAATGATTCGCCAGCAGAATATCTTGATAAAGCTGGAAATTTGTGTGTTTATTTTAAGAGGACCTCATCATGAAATGACCATACACAGTAGGCAAAGCACTTCGGATTCTAAAGAGCTGTCAGAAATTTACTCCTATCAACGCAGAAAAACTGCTAGTGCTTTATTATAAAATTAATCAATGGGTCAATCATATCTCCATCAATTTTGGAAGAATTAAACTTTATTTATAGCCGTACAAGTATTAGAAGACAAGTTCCATTACGTCCTATATCAAGCAGATCGAACTATGGCAAAAACAGTACCCTCAACCAACTGATTTCAGTTTACAACAAGTATTACTTTTTAGTATATTCCGTAAGCGATAATTTTAAAAGTATAACATTTAAAGCAAATTTTTTCAATACTTCAGTTTAGATTTTGTATTCACATTTGCAAATCGCTTAAAGCATTGTAAATCTATAAATTTAAGAAAAAGTGTAATATTAGTCTTAAGTTCTAACGTTAGTTTGTTTAACGGATTCAATAAATCAAATAAATCAAGCATTGAAATCATTGGTGCTTCCTATCCTTACCCATGGATGTGAAATATTTTGCAACCTAGATGCGAAGAAAAACATCAGGGCTCCGTTTTGTCTCTTTCACATGTTCATAAATGATCTCTTGTCTGTAACTTATAATCCAATATATTGTTTCGCTACAGTTAGTACCTTAAGATTTTCTTATTCGTTTCCAGACCTACATGTCTCCCAACGGCAAAATATGACAAGGTCTGACTTAGCAGCATTGTACCAGAGGGAATAAAAAAACCGCGTTGAGTTAAAGTTTATGAAAAAACAAAGCTGCCTTGTATCGTTCAAGCCAGATATACTCCTTTTGCCACTGTCCATGAGCGGCACCTGAATCAATGTGACCGAGCATCTCGAATTTGAAATTCTTGGTATCCGCATCACCGACCACCTCCTGTGGAACGATCACATAATGCGATGTCTGCACTTCACCAAAAACGACACAAGATGTCTTAAGGCGTTGCAAGAAATCTTTGTCGCCGTCTGATCTGCCTATCTATAAAACTCATATCCTTCCAAAGCTTGAATATAACTCCCATCGCTGGGCTGGCGCTTCAGCTAAATATGTACCCTTTTGGATGGTATACAAAAAAATACATACATACAGATACAGACATCACAGACCTAACACCGTCGTTACTTTTCGTGTCTCTCTCTGTCTTATCGTTACTTTTACGGCAAGTGTTCTATTGAAATAGAAATAGCCAGTTTCATTCCTCCCCAAATTACCCGTTATAGTCGCGCTTCTAGGAATGTCCATCAGTTTACCCACGAGCCCAACTTTGGACGTATGTACTTTCAAGTATAGAGAATCGTTCATTATCCGTACTTCGTGAATGTGGAACTCTCTTCCATACTGTCTTCCCCAGTCATTGCAATGTTCAGAAGTTCAAAAACAATAGATTTCAAAGCAGGTTTCGTTTTAAACCCTCTCACTTTTTCCTTATGCTCGGGCTCGCACTGTGCTTTGTCATAAAAAGAGTGCGTGTTTAATACTTCAATATTCTTTAAAACTCAAAAAACTAAATTTCCAACTGCCTTTGACAGTACGATGTCTCTCTGATCGGCTTGCTAATCTTTATGGCTAAAAACACAGCGAAGCAGACAAAACGTCTTTTTGTCCTACGACAAAAAATTGTGTCTTTGTGTCCATTATGAGGCAACACTCACCGAAAAAGACACGACACGACAAAAAGTCTTGTCCGTTCGTCGGTTGCAGTAAATTCATGGGGTTGTATAGGAGCAAAAAACACCGAAGAAGACAAAAAGTCCTGGACAAAATGTCAGCACCTAAATCTATACACTGTCTTATGAAGTAAAACACACCGGAGCAGATAAGACAAACAATCAGAAATCGACCAAAAAACATGTCAGTTGTATAGGTTGTATTGGAGCAACACACACCGAAGCGGACAAAGACAAGACATTTCGTCTTTGTCGGCCTTGGTGTGGGGTAGAATACGACACGACTTTTTGTCGAAAGACAAAAAGACGTTTTGTCCGCTTTGGTGTGTTTTTAGCCTAAAAAAAACATAAAACCAGTCCTTTATGTCTAACTTTTTCGACATGGCTTCGATTTAAAGAGGAGAAGATTTGTTGATAACTTCAAACACCAAACGCGCTTTTGTTTTTTTTTTTTCTTTTATTCAACGATGAAAGGTGTGATGCATTTTCGCCATATTCTTTCATTCCGACGTGTTTTATTTGTCAAATAACAAAATTTTACACATTGTGAATCTTGTTTTTACAGTACTGTCCTTATTGCTGAATCCACAGACCTTTTTTTAAACCATACATCCAAAATTTTACTGCGAAATTCAGGCAGAATTTCAAAAGAACTCGCACCTGCTTTTAAATCTGCAACAATCCAAACCAATAATGTCAGTTCCAAACCAATAATGTCAGTTAAAAAAAAAAAAAAAAAAACATTTCAAGGTTTGTTTCAAAAACAAGGCAAAAAACAGCCATAATTCACTTTGTCTTGTTAGGTACAAAGTACAAACCTATTGTTTATGTCTTTGCACATTGCTTACTTACACAAAGTCGTTCTTGCTATTTTGGTTTTGTTTACAAAAATTCAATACAATGTCGAACAACGAACAAGTCTGAACTATCTTTGCTTAACTGAAAAGGTCATTGAGCCCCTGATCAGTTTTTACTTGCAATACTCGATAATGATTTTAAGGACAGGTCATCGATCTGTGAAAACATCTGGATAGCAAAAATTGAAATTTCAAGAAAGCGATTTGGGCATTTCAAGAAATTTCGTGTTTTCTTTTACTTCCGTGTTCATTGTGACCTTTTTGAAGGGTCAACAAAGTTATCCAAGAAAAAAAAAAACCTGTTTTATTTTCCAGTTTTGTTACAATGTCTCCAGGCCGTAGTAAGTACCAACTCATTGGTATGGTCAAAAATGTGCGACGCATTTGTGCACTTAAACAATAATTTTATTAGCTCTCATCCTCGTCAGCCTCGACAGACAATGTATGTAATCGAAAGATAGAAAAAAAGGGAAAGACAAGCAATGCACAATCGGAAACTTGATACATACAAATATAACAATAGTTTGTATAAGTTGGATGGCGGCGCGGCGGCGACTATGTAGTAAACGCATTGGCAAACGAACTCACCGGATCGTTGCTCGATCTTCGAGTTTTTTTTTTCGTTCGTTTTGTTTTTCTGAGACACTTCTTGGAAACTCATGGTGATTGTTCACCTGGAAGGAGATTTTCCGATTCACAATGTTTTCAATATGTATTTATATATAACCATCCGCTACAACAAAACGTCCTATGTGCTTGTATGTGTGTTTTGAATTTATAATTCAAAGGTATACGTAGACAGGAAAAAGTTTAACAGACGATAACAGAAAAAAAAAACACAATTTTATTAATAATGACTGTGCGGATTGTGCGTTCGGCAGAACGAAAGGGAAACGGATGTGATGCGTCACAGAAAGAGGTGTATAATCGTGCATACAGGCCATATATATATATCTATGTGGTTGTACATAAGATAAAGCTCTGCGAGGCAGCTCCCTTTATTTTAATTTTATTTTTGTTCCTGTTTGGCGAATTTATTTTTAGATATGAGAGAAAAGAAAAGAATTTAAATTAGGTCAATATATGTACGTAGATTCACATATGTTTGATATACAAGAACTATAATGGGCGTTTAGTTTGCTTTACTTGAATGTACTGCGCAGTGTGATTTAATTAAGTGGGTGTAACGAAACGAAGCGTTATTTAATTTCGCATTGTCATCGGTGTTGGGTTTCATATTTTATTGAACAAACAAATAATTGAAGTGAGTAAGGTTGGCTTAGGTGAAATCTGAAATTGACAAGGCCTGGGGTAAATAAATTAAAATAGAGTGGCGAGACAGCTCTTGAGGAGCCAAGGCCTGAGTGGCTTACTCTCATCAACAATTCTCTAGGTGCGTGTTAAGAATTGAGGGGACCGACAGGTTAACGCCGATTCCGAACGACAAAGTTGAGAAGCACTTTTTCATGACAGAAGATACTCGTGGAAGTTATGTCAGTTCTTCGCAAGAGGCAGTGTCCGTAAAAGATGAAATAAAAACTATGTGCACGAGGAGGGCTCGAACCCACGACGTTCTGCTAAGCAGCTAACGCACCTAACCACATTTTATCATTTGAAGTTACAGAAAATTTGAAGCAAATGCTAAGTCGACTGGTGCGAGCGTAAGCAAATCTTCTAGCTAGCCGACCTTTTGCGCGTTGCTAGATGCAAACATGCATGAATGATTGAATAGCAAAAAGAAAAATATTAATTGTGAGTCCGATCTTATGGTTTACAAAACTCCTCTTGGCAGAGTTTTTGAGGTTTTAATTCTGGCTCCGTGTTGAGATGTCCACCAAGTAAGCACTATCTGACTCAATTACAATTGCTGAATTTGTTGTGAACAAAATTATGTGTACCCTGCTAATCTGACAGGGTTTCCTCGAAAACAGCATGCACCTACTTTGTTTTGCCCATTTTTGCCGCTACTGTCTCAATTCTCACAATGGCATCATTATGTCACAGACTTTGGTGAGATAGTGCCTCTGGTGTTGACGGTGGTATTTTCAAGCACATTCTTAAGGAAATCGCATCCTAGTGCATCGCCTTGTTTGAATCCTTTTATTGGTATCGAGTGATTCCTTAGGTTAAAAAAACACACCGAAGCGGACAAAACGTCTTTTTGTCTTACGAAAAAAAAATCGTGTCTTTGTGTCCATTGCTCTTATGAGGCAACATACACTGAAAAAGACACGACACGACAAAAAGTCTTGTCCGCTCTTCGTCGGTTGCTTTAAATACATGTGGTTGTATAGGAGCAAAACACACCGAAGAAGACAAAAAGTCCGGGACAAAATGTCAGCACCTAAAACTATACACCGTCTAATGAAGTAACACACACTAAATCGAACAAGACAAACAAACAGGAATCGACAAGAAAACGTGTCAGTTGTATAGGATGTAAAGGAGCAACCCCACCGTAGCGGACAAAGACAAGACATTTTGTCTTCGTAGGCCTCGGTGTGGGGTAGAATACGACTTTTTGTCAAAAGACAAAAGATGTTTTGTCCGCTTCAGTGTGTGTTTAGCCTTAAGCTCGTTGCCAACATTGATAGAGCAGCGTGAGTACTCAATTGTCATTTTACACAAGCCTACAAAATTCGCAGGGATACCACAAAACTTGGCATAGTTTTGTGCAGTTCGTCTCTGTAGGTAGATGCTGTCGTAGGCG
>CAKKXW010000001.1:38598962-38716306 GCA_920937365.1 Sphaerophoria rueppellii
CCGAGTTGACCCATCACTAGTTTTTTCAATGTCCTTTGTATGTCAATGCGAGCTTCAAACAAAGGAGAGATGATTTTTTGATAGGAGAGTGTCGGTGAATACTGATCTTGGATTCCTGAATATTGCAATGACCGGGAAAGACAGAGCTCGGTAAACAGTTCCACATTCGTCTAGTTCGGCTTAAAAACTAATCTTTGTACTTTGCAGTATGACCGAAGTTGAGCTCGATGGTAAACTGATGAGCATTCCTAGAAGCGCACGGGTGAATTGCTTATGGAGACTGGCAACTGGCTTGAGCACTTACCGTAGAAGAAAAGATACAAAAAAGAGACACCAAACGTAACGACGGTGCTTCAACGAAATGAATGCGTCAGTAATGTCTTTATTACTACTCTTTTGTGTACACCATCCAATGCGCTCAAGTATGGATCTGAAGCACCAGCCTAAATATGGGAGTTGTATTCAAACTTTGGACGGATATAAGTTTTAAAGATAAAAGACAGATCAGACGGTGAGAAACATTTCTTGTATTGTCTTAAGAAACCCAAAAATCTTCCGACATTTTTTTGCGACATCACATAAATGTGCTCGTCGTACCACAAGAGGTGGTCAGTGATCTCGAGATGTTCGGTCACAGAACTGTCAAAACAATTTTTTTTTTTTTTATCTTTGACTTATCTTACTTACTTACTCAGCCGGCTTCCAATTTATGTAGAATCTCAGCCTGAGACACAGCAGATTGTCTTCGGAACGGTTTCTTGCATGCATTCTCCAGTCTTCTCGCATGCGCTTTGGCATCCTCAGTTACCTAGTCTTGGTTCCGGCCGTTCGTTCATCTTGTTCATTTTGAAAATGGCGGCTGCGAAGAGAAGACTTTCTTGGTTGGATCGTTGTCGTCCAATTTCTCGATATGGCCGAGTTAATGGGTTCGCTTTTTCTTGTCTTCCTAGACTACATCCACATCTTGTTACAGCTCGTGCAAATCGCGATTGCAATTCCCTATCGACACATTCAGGACTCCAGTTCCGTCGAAGAATTTTTCATTCGAAAGTGCTCTGTACCATTTCCTCTTTTTTTACTCATCGTCCAGAACTCGGGTTCCGTATA
Source organism: Sphaerophoria rueppellii (assembly GCA_920937365.1). NCBI lineage: Eukaryota > Metazoa > Arthropoda > Insecta > Diptera > Syrphidae > Sphaerophoria > Sphaerophoria rueppellii. Next base: position 38,600,070 of record CAKKXW010000001.1, read on the forward strand.
TAGTATATACTGGTAAAACCAATATTTTGTTAGCAAGCTCTTCTTCTTTCGAGTGAGGAGTCTGAAATCCAGTTTTTTGGGCAAACCGAAGAAGCAGCTTTTTCCAAGGTAGATGAACTCCTTAAAAAAATAAAATAAATAGAGTGGCGCGACAGCTCCACTACCGATGAACTCCTTAACGGCATCGAAATTGCTGCTACTAACAGTGACAGTTTGTCCTAGACGGTGGACAGATGTTCTTTTGTTGATTTATTCGTGTACCTACTTTGTTTTGACCTCATTTACTTCGAAACCAACAAGCTTCGCCTGTTCTTCAATCGTTGTGAAGTGTGACGGTCTCAAGCACATGTGCTAAGTTAGTGTTATCTGTGCTCACACCTGCCTTACGAACTCCAGGACTATGTTGAAGTCCTTTTCTTAGTCCTCCCATGAGCTGTTTACCATTTTCAAACTGCACTGCGTATTTGACTTATCGGAGCACACAAATTCTACATCGCAATGACGCCGCTAGAAAATAGGGTGAATAGCTGAGCGCAGCCAACTTCATAGATATTTTTAAGGGATTCAACAATAATGACAGTTCGACGAATCAAGTGTGTTTCAAAATTAAAATCAGAGGATTCTAAATATAATCTTCTTAGCTCAGTGATTTCTTCAGAACCAAAAAGACAAACGTCAAACTCACTTTTCCATTTCAAATTGAGGCTACATTCTCTGATATTGGCATTGGCTAGGTACCTACATAATAATAATGGCGTTTCAATATTGTCATAGGTTCCCTTCAGTAAAAAAAAAACCTCTTTAATTTATAGTTCTTAAATGGAAAAAAGGAGAACAGCATTATTTCCCTAACAATTATTTAAATAGCTAGTTTGTACGTAATTTATGCAAATTAAAAAGAAAGACAAATCTGCTGCATTATTCACGAGCTATTACACTCGTATAAAAAACCAGTCATGATTATTTTTTATTCCACGAAAAATATAAATTTGTAATAACAAACTTTCATAAAAACCCTCGAAGCCCGCACCAACCCCTGTCCAATCATGAAATTAATTTTTCATTCATGTCTTTCGGAAAATAGAATAATGACAGTTCTACCAACGAACGATAAATAGTTGAGGTAGGATTGTTGCAAAGCAATAAAATTTGTAGCTCTGTGTTGTCATGATGTCGTCATGGCGCTTGTGAGTTGAAACAAAACTTATTTCAAGCAAACATTTCAATTTTGAACATTAAGGGACTTAAAAATTACATAATTATTCGACGAAACTTATCTCTGAGTAACATGCAAAGTCTACTTCTGGGACTATAAAAAATAATACAAAACAAAGTAACAATTACGACCGTTGTACCTTTTCAGTTATTCACTTGTATTCAGTCGGCCAAAGTACGGGTTGAATGTTCTGAACTAATTCCAAACACACACAAGCATTCTATAGAAACAAATTCTAAACAGCAGCATTTAGTCATTTCGTATACTCGTACATGTACGAACTATAATAAGAGTGTGGGCTGGCATTAAGCAGGTTCTAATGGCCGCGCCATATTAGGCGTAGAAGTGACTAGTTGTTTTGTGCACCAACAGTAAATTTCCTCTTAGTCACGAAAACATGTTCAAATGTTTTCATTCGAAATACAAAATATGAATTGTTACAAATCTAGGTATATACAATTTTTATTATCAATGTAAAAAGGTAGATTTGTTGTATGGGAAGCAACAATCTGACGCTATTGACATGAATAACATTGACGTGCGTAATCGTGAATCAATCGATTTTAATCGGGAGGGAGGGGAACGCGCGGGTTAAACGGGTTCTGAGATTGTTATTTACAAAAAGCTAAAAAAAAAAAATTTTAATGTCATATTTGTTTATGGTTGATGGCGATAAATTTTGCTAAATAAAAGATAAAAATTGGTAATTAAAAAAACGAGATTATAACAGCTCCGTTGTATAGCTTTTTGTGTTCATGAACGTAAGTTAAGACCGAAAGGAGGGAGGTAGACACATCCTTGCCTTTAGCCCAATGGTCGATTAATGCATTTTCGAAGTTCGTAGCGATTTTTTAAAGACAGTATGCTCAAACTCAAGCTAGTGTTCGTAGCTTAGTGGTTAGGTGCGTTGGCTGCTTGGCAGAACGTCGTGGGTTCAAGTCCTACTCGTGCCCATAGTTTTTACTTCATCTTTCACGGGCACTGCCTCTTGCGGAGAACTGAAAAAACTTCCAAGTGTATCATCTGTCATGAAAAAGTGCTTCTCAATTTTGCCGTTCGGAATCGACATTAAATTTAGGTCCCCGCAATTCTTCACACGCACCAAGAGAAGTGTTGATGACAATAAGCCACTTAGGCCTTGGCTCTTCAAGAGCGCGCCACTCTATTTTTTATGCTCAAACTTACGGACGTAATATTGTTTGAAATCGGTGGGGTTCTGGGATATAAGTTCAGTTCACCAGGTATTTGCCGGTGGTGTTCCATCATTTCATCTGTCTTCGATGAGTGAATTTCAGTGCATTGCTTCGTTACATTTTTGAACGGATCGACCATTTTCGAGTGTTATGCCTACGGTGGATAGTCTCATTGCAAACCAAATGTCATTGGACGCAATATTCTGCCTGTCGAACTGGATTCAATCGCTTGTGATTGTCCCATCTGCTATGTGTGAAGCCTGCACCGTATTTTGTATTCACTCCTACTTAAGCCTGCTCGTGATAGAGGAACCATCAAACGCTTTTTCCGTTTATAATTCGGCTGTTGATGTCTACTTCTGTTCCGCTTCCTGCAGAGACAGGATACAGGCTGCCCGTCTTTAAGTTAAGTAGTCTTCTGTTCTCATCCTAACCGTATTGCGCGGTCTAACTAATCAAAGTAAAACGATATGGTAACTTTGGGCTTTGAACTCCGTGCCGAAAGGGAAATTTATGTCGTGCAAATTCCATTATTATCCGTAAAATGAAATTAGTGACCACAGTATTAACCTTAAAATTTATTCTCAGTGAGATTTTATCTAAACCACATTTTATGCTCTTGAATGTAAAAAAAAAATCTAAAATAGGTGCTACCCCTGTCTCCTGCTGTCCCATAAAAATCCTATTATTGCACAATTCGCATGGAAAGTTTAGTTTTTGTTTGCCTGCGCCACAGGTAACTTATTCGACTTAATTCTATTCTCATTACATTCACTGCACTGTTTATCATCAAACAATAGGCTGTTAAATGTACTTCGGCAAAATTTATTGCTGAAGGACAATAAATCTTACAACTTTTAGTAGTTCTTTTTTTTTTTTTTGCAAAAAGTGAGTAAAAAACGTGTGCTCATTTTCTATGTCAGGTATTAGAAATGTAGAATGGCAAAAGGTGTTACGTGACTTACGTCTGGGAAGCAAATTCATCCAGCACAGAACACTTGAGCCACAAAAGCTTCTCAACACTTATGCTTAGGCAAAACATTCTATCGACATCTACCAAGGAAAAGAAAATGCGAATAAGAAACTTGTAAATATTTTGGACTTGGGAAAAAGTAAGTCTTTATGCAGTTCTTTGACATTTAATGTCAAATACACTTACAGCTTTCTTTTTTCATATTTTCACCAAAGCCTTCATTCATCATTCATCCATAATTTTACCTAAAGGACTGCACCGAATTAGGTGCAATAAGCACGTGGTTCAGAAAACGAAAAAAATAAACTCTAAAAACTGGAGACAAAATATCGTAAACTAGCTGATCCGATATTCTTCGTTCAATGAAAACAAATTTGAGTTTCTGTTGTAAGTGATGATGCCCTTGAAAGCAAATCAGTTAAAAACAGCGAAATTTTGTTTGTCAAATCAAACAAAGTAAAACTATTAAATGGCATGACAGTTCATAATAGCAGGAGTCACGAACTACGATGCCAAAAGTGAGTAATATACTCAAAATAAATTCTTAGTTCGCCTCAACTTTACGGCCCGGATGATATTCAAGCCATTGATTGTTCTGCAGAGGTGTTAGTTTGCGTTAGCTTTAACATTTATCCTATTCTTCTGGGTTCGTTTTCAGTAGTTAGTAAACGAAATAACCAGCTTTAGAAAAATCTTGAGGAACGAAAGCTTAATTACCGGCAGAACGGCTTTCGCAGCATTAGATCCACTGATTATTTGAAAGATTTTCTCACCGAACAGTCGAACACATTTTAACATCGTTTTGGAGAAAGTAATATTATTGAGCTTGATATTTAAGAAAACATTTGATAGAGTTTGGCACCAGGCTCTCTTATTGAAAATGCGTGCTTTCGGTATTGACGAATCGCTTTTTCGTCGGAAGAAACTTGCTTGCTTCGCCAAAGCATCATGTGAAGATGTTATCCAAAGTCTCGGTTTTAACTAATTGCTTCTATCTTACAAAGCATTTTTTCCTTCTGTATGGAAGATTTCAGAAATATTACCGATACCCAAGAACAATGTGAATAAAGAGTTTCGACCCACTGCGTTACTGCCAATATTGTAAAAGTTTAAATGAAGACCAAATAACATTCTTAGTTCTTCTTGATAACTCCAAGGCTTCTGAGACCATAGACCACTTTACAATGTGTACCAAGCTTTTAAGGCAATTCAATATCTCTGTTGAATCCGTGAAGTTGATCATGTCGTATCTCACAGGGAGAAGTCAAGCAATTGGCGCTATTGGAAATCGAGTTTCTGATCGTTTACCTTTGAATCGTGGTGTCCCACAAGGGTCTATAATTGGACCACTTCTTTTTCAGCTTATGTTAACGATATTTCATTCGTTTTTTTTTTTAAATGTGGAACACGTATGTTTGCTGATGATGTTCAGCTTATAAGATATGCCAACATGCGATTATCGATGCGTCTATAGGATTAATCAAGATTTAGCAAAATGATTCAAATGGTCCAATAGTTTTGACCTTATTTTAAATCCAAATAAAACCAAATGCCTTGTGATCTCCAAGAAAATGCTTGTCTTATCCTATTTTCCTTCCTGGTGTTGAAATAAATGGTTCGCAAGCAGAATATCTTGATAAAGCTGGAAATTTGGGTATTTACTTTAAGAGGACCTTTTCATTGAATTACCATATAAATACAACAGTAGGCAAAGCATACACTTCGGACTCTAAAGAGCTGTCAGTCCTATCAACACAGAAAAACTGCTAGTGAAATTATTGTTGGTTCCTATCCTTACCTATCGTTTTGAAATATTTTGCAACCCAGATGCGGAGAAAAATATCAGGGCTCAGTTTTGTCTCCGACTCTCTTTCACATGTTCATAAAGGATCTCTTGTCTGAAACTTATAATCCAACATATTGTTTCGCTAACAGTTAGTACCCTAAGATTTTCTTATTCGTTTCCAGACCTACATGTCTCCCAACGGCAAAATATGACAAGGTCTGACTTAGCAGCATTGTACCAGAGGGAATAAAAAACCGCGTTGAGTTAAAGTTTATGAAAAACAAAGCTGCCTTGTATCGTTCAAGCCAGATATACTCCTTTTGCCACTGTCCATGAGCGGCACCTGAATCAATGTGACCGAGCATCTCGAATTGAAATTCTTGGTATCCGCATCACCGACCACCTCTTGTGGAACGATCACATAATGCGATGTCGGCACTTCGCCAAAAACGACACAAGATGTCTTAAGGCGTTGCAAGAAATCTTTCTCGCCGTCTGATCTGCCTATCTATAAAACTCATATCCTTCCAAAGCTTGAATATAACTCCCATCTCTGGGCTGGCGCTCAGCTAAATATGTACCCTCTTGGATGGTATACAAAAAAAAAATAACATACTATGGATACAGACATCACAGACTAACACCGTCGTTACTTTTCGTGTCTCCTCTCTGTCTTATCGTTACTTCTACGGCAAGTGTTCTATTGAAATAGAAAAGCCAGTTTCATTCCTCCCAAATTACCCGTTATAGTCGCGCTTCTAGGAATGCCATCAGTTTACCCACGAGCCAACTTCGGACGTAAGTACTGTCAAGTATAGAGAATCGTTCCTTTGCCGTACTTCGTGAATGTGGAACTCTCTTCCACACTGTCTTCCCCAGTCATTGCAATGTTCAGACTTCAGGAGTTCAAAAACAATGGATATCAAAGCAGGTTTCGTTTTAAACCCTCTCTCCTTTTCCTTATGTTCGCACTGTGCTTTGTCATAAGAAAAGAATATAAACCCCTTGAGTGCGTGTTAATACCTTAATAATCTTAAAAACTCAAAAAAACAAAATTTCTAATTTTCTTTGACAGTACGATGTCTCTCTGATCGGCTTGCTGGTGTCTAAGGCTAAAAACACACCGAAGCAGACAAAACGTCTTTTTGTCCTACGACAAAAAATCGTGTCTTTGTGCCCATTGCTCTTATGAGGCAGCACACACTGTAAAAGACACGACACAACAAAAAGTCTTGTCGCCGACACGACACGTCAAAAATGTTTATCCGCTCGTCGGTTGCAGTAAATACATGAGGTTGTATAGGAGCAAAACACACCGAAGAAGACAAAAAGTCCGGGACGAAATGTCAGCACCTAAAACTATACACTGTCTTATGAAGTAAAACACACCGGAGTAGATAAGACAAACAAACAGAAATCGACAAAAAAACATGCCAGTTGTATAGGTTGTATTGGAGCAACACCCATCGAAGCGGACAAAGACAAGGCATTTCGTCTTTGTCGGCCTTGGTGTGGGGTAGAATACGACACGACTTTTTGTCGAAAGACAAAAAGGCGTTTTGTCCGCTTTGGTGTGTTTTTAGCCTAAGAAAAACATAAAACCAGTCCTTTATGTCTAACCTTTTTCGACATGGCTCCGATTTAAAGAGGAGAAGATTTGTTGATAACTTCGAACACCATACGCGCTTTTGTTTTTTTTTTTTTTTTCATTCAGCGATGTAAGGTGTGATGCATTTTCGCCATATTCTATTATTCCGAACGTGTTTTATTTGTCAAATAACAAAATTTTACACATTGTGAATCTTGTTTTCACAGTACTGTCCTTATTGCTGAATCCACAGACCTTTTTTTAAACCATACATCCAAAATTTTACTGCGAAATTCAGGCAGAATTTCAAAAGAACTCGCACCTGCTTTTAAATCTGCAACAATCCAAACCAATATTGTCAGTTAAAAAAAAAAAAAAACACTTCAAGGTTTGTTTCAAAAACAAGGCAAAAAACAGCCATAATTCACTTTGTCTTGTTAGGTACAAAGTACAAACCTATTGTTTATGTCTTTGCACATTGCTTGCTTACACAAAGTCGTTCTTGCTATTTTGGTTTTGTTTACAAAAATTCAATACAATGTCGAACAACGAACAAGTCTGAACTATCTTTGCTTAACTGAAAAGGTCATTGAGCCCCTGATCAGTTTTTACTTGCAATACTCGATAATGATTTTAAGGACAGGTCATCGATCTGTGAAAACATCTGGATAGCAAAAATTTAAATTTCAAGAAAGCGATTTGGGCATTTCAAGAAATTTCGTGTTTTCTTTTACTTCCGTGTTCATTGTGACCTTTTTGAAGGGTCAACAAAGTTATCCAAGAAAAAAAAAAACCTGTTTTCTTTTCCAGTTTTGTAACAATGTCTCCAGGCCATAGTAAGTACCAACTCATTGGTATGGTCAAAAATGTGCGACGCATTTGTGCACTTAACAATAATTTTATTAGCTCTCATCCTCGTCAGCCTCGACAGACAATGTATGTAATCGAAAGATAGAAAAAAAGGGAAAGACAAGCAATGCACAATCGGAAACTTGATACATACAAATATAACAATAGTTTGTATAAGTTGGATGGCGGCGCGGCGGCGACTATGTAGTAAACGCATTGGCAAACGAACTCACCGGATCGTTGCTCGATCTTCGAGTTTTTTTTTCGTTCGTTTTGTTTTTCTGAGACACTTCTTGGAAATTCATGGTGATTGTTCACCTGGAAGGAGATTTTCCGATTCACAATGTTTTCAATATGTATTTATATATAACCATCCGCTACAACAAAACGTTCTATGTGCTTGTATGTGTGTTTTGAATTTATAATTCGAAGGTATACGTAGACAGGAAAAAGTTTAACAGACGATAACAGAAAAAAAACACAATTTTATTAATAATGACTGTGCGGATTGTGCGTTCGGCAGAACGAAAGGGAAACGGATGTGATGCGTCACAGAAAGAGGTGTATAATCGTGCATACAGGCATATATAAATATCTATGTGGTTGTACATAAGATAAAGCTTTGCGAGGCAGCTCCCTTTATTTTAATTTTATTTTTGTTCCTGTTTGGCGAATTTATTTTTAGATATGAGAGAAAAGAAAAGAATTTAAATTAGGTCAATATATGTACGTAGAGATTCACATATGTTTGATATACAAGAACTATAATGTGCGTTTAGTTTGCTTTACTTGAATGTACTGCGCAGTGTGATTTAATTAAGTGGGTGTAACGAAACGAAGCGTTATTTAATTTTGCATTGTCATCGGTGTTGGGTTTCATATTTAATTGAACAAACAAATAATTGAAGTGAGTAAGGTTGGCTTAGGTGAAATCTGAAATTGACAAGGCCTGGGGTAAATAAATAAAAATAGAGTGGCGCGACAGCTCTTGAAGAGCCAAGGCCTGAGTGGCTTACTCTCATCAACAATTCTCTAGGTGCGTGTTAAGAATTGAGGGGACCGACAGGTTAACGCCGATTCCGAACGACAAAGTTGAGAAGCACTTTTTCATGACAGAAGATACTCGTGGAAGTTATGTCAGTTCTTCGCAAGAGGCAGTGTCCGTAAAAGATGAAATAAAAACTATGTGCACGAGGAGGGCTCGAACCCACGACGTTCTGCTAAGCAGCTAACGCACCTAACCACATTTTATCATTTGAAGTTACAGAAAATTTGAAGCAAATGCTAAGTCAACTGGTGCGAGCGTAAGCAAATCTTCTAGCTAGCCGACCTTTTGCGCGTTGCTAGATGCAAACATGCATGAATGATTGAATAGCAAAAAGAAAAATATTAATTGTGAGTCCGATCTTATGGTTTACAAAACTCCTCTTGGCAGAGTTTTTGAGGTTGAAATTCTGGCTCCGTGTTGAGATGTGCATAGTGCTCGTACAATGCTGTGAATTGTTGTGAATAAATTATGTGCACCTGCTAACTGACAGGGTCATATTCTAAAAGATGAGCAGACCTCAGAGTCTAGCTGACGAGATTGAACTCAGCTGATACTAAATATCGACATAGCGAAATGATGCATATGTAAACAGTGAATCGGAAAATTAGTTCTTAGTAAAGGAACCTAAAAAACAATACAATTTTGTTAGAAAAATCGCAGTTACCCATTCATAAGGCGAAGAATATAGACGCTGTGCTCAAAATAATAACATCCTATAAATGCCAATTTGAAATTGACATCACCAACAAATAAATAACTAGCCAGCAAACTTCAATACATACTTGTAAACTATTGTTCCGCATTGAATGATGTTTGAACATTAAAGGTGTAGCATCCTTTACGATTAATGTACTCCTCATGATAGGTCAAAGGTTTCCTTACACGGACATGAGTGCAATCTAGAGCACCAAGTGCATTGGGAAACTCGTACTTCCTAGGAATATTATCCCATTCTGTGTTGGCTTGCTATTTCTGCAGAAACTTGCTGCACAACTCTAGAGACTGTTGACTGATGAACTAATACCTGTTCATCAACTCCAATTCGGAACCCGGGGTCTCCTATGGATCACAGAGAGTTTCCTTTTTATTCTTGGTTTATGAGAGGACCACCACGTGTTTCCAAGCTCGGCCCCAAAATTCTTCCGTCAACCATCGCACAAACCTCTTCACTAAACCGATACAACCAACGAAAATCTTCACCACCTTCTTTCTTCATAAATTCTTTATCCGAAATAATTAACGAGAAACTCGGCCATCCTTACGGTTTTATGTGAACTGGATCGGAAAAATGCCATGCTTAACAATTCGTCAGATCCATCTCATGTAACGAAGTGTTTTCTCATCTTTTTGCATATGAAAACGTGCTCAATCTCATGGCGAGCTTTCATTGGGAGATCGATCTCATCCTTCTGAGATTGAAGTCGCTAATTGAGATCCAACTCGGTTAGTAATTTTTTTTTTGCATACCACCTTAAGAGAGGTCTCAAACAAGTGAGTAAAGAGTTTGATCTCATCTTTTGCATACGACCCAGAGTGTCCTCGAAAACAGCATGTATCTACTTCGTTTTGTCCTCATTTACCCCGAACACATTTTTGCAGCTACTGTCTCAATTCTCACAAAGGCATCATTATGTCACAGACTTTGGTGAGATAGTGCCTCTGGTGTTGGCGGTGGTATTTTCAAACACATTCTTAAGGAAATCGCATCCTAGTGCATCGCCTTGTTTGAATCCTTTTTTTGGTATCGAGTGATTCCTTAGGCTAAAAAAACACACTGAAGCGGACAAAACGTCTTTTTGTCTTACGAAAAAAAATCGTGTCTTTGTGTCCATTGCTCTTATGAGGCAACATACACTGAAAAAGACACGACACGACAAAAAGTCTTGTCCGCTCTTCGTCGGTTGCTTTAAATACATGGGTTGTATAGGAGCAAAACACACCGAAGAAGACAAAAAGTCCGGGACAAAATGTCAGCACCTAAAACTATACACCGTCTAATGAAGTAACACACACTAAGATCGAACAAGACAAACAAACAGGAATCGACAAGAAAACGTGTCAGTTGTATAGGATGTAAAGGAGCAACCCCACCGTAGCGGACAAAGACAAGACATTTTGTCTTCGTCGGCCTCGGTGTGGGGTAGAATACACACGACTTTTTGTCGAAAGACGAAAGATGTTTTGTCCGCTTCAGTGTGTGTTTAGCCTTAAGCTCGTGCCAACTTGATAGAGCAGCGTGAGTTCTCAATTGTCATTTTACACAAGCCTACAAAATTCGCAGGGATACCACAAAACTTGGCATAGTTTTGTGCAGTTCGTCTCTGTAGGTAGATGCTGTCGTAGGCGTATTAAAATTGATAAAAAGGTGATGGCTGCCGTTTTCGAGTTCATAGATTTTTAACTTCCCAGAGGAAGTTATTGTAATGGAGCCGATTTTGTGAATCTCCAATTTTTGCATATCTTCATGTTTCGAGGTCACTAGAGTTCGAATCAAGCGTTTTTATGATGATGTCTCTGTGTGTATGTGTGTTTGTGTGTGCGTATGTGCGATTATCCCGCGAAGCACTCATCGTATTGTCATAAAATCTCATTCGACGCGGTATTGTGTTGTTAAGAGCTGATTAGGTTATCGAAATCGGCTAGCGGTTTTTAATGGCAGTCAAAAATCTAAGACTAGTTAGTGAAAAACAATATTCAAGTATCATAGATATATTTGATTACTAGCTGACCACCAAACGCTGTTTTATCAATAATGTTAATATCGATATACTATTCGATTAGAAAATTGCTTCAATAATATACTACATATTCAGGAGCAATGTAGGCTGTATTTTACTGTGCAAAGTAGTTGTGAATGGTACGATCAACTTTTGGCAGATGGCGCCACTGTTATTCAATAAACTTAATGTTTTTCATAAAATCATCAGTTTTATGGAATTTGACTTTGAACCAACGTGCGTGTACAACTACAACGGGATGCATCGGCTGAATATTTTGCAAAACAACTAATGTTTTTACGTATTTTTCTACTCTGGGAAGTTAGTCGTGTGGACTCCATGGGTCGCACTAATATTTTTTCTTCTACGAATCAGTTATTCAATTTTGTCCTAAGAACTATTTAAACACTTAAAAGCCATTACCACTTTAAAAAAATATGTTTATCACTATCACCAGCTATAACCTCTTTTTTTCTCAAAAAAGTCTTTTCATTTTTTCAACCCAATTTGACAATCTTCAAGAAAGCAAAATTCCAAATAATGGGTCTTCAGCACAGGGTCCGTAATAAGTCCTAATAAAAAAAATATGCCATTGCTATAAAGACTAAGTACCTAGGCACTTAGCATTTATAATATCGTAATCTCTTTAACAAAAGTTCAAAAACTTCTGACCTTGGAAATTCCATTCATCATTAAATGTTTGCACGAAATTCTTTATTCCAAAAGAACATGATTGATGTAAGAGCTTACGACACAAGTACCGACACCAGACTACATATTTTTTGTGTAATTTTTTTAAAGCACTTAGATTACACAAGATTAAAGTGAGCAGTGAAGCTTGTTCAAGGTCTACTAGTTATGAATATAATCTTTTAAAAAGATCTGGCATAAACAACGAGGTACATGACTCTAAATAGATTGTTCTTTAGAAATGAAAGTAAGTAGTTAAGCAGGTGATGCTTCAATGTTGAAGTAAATGTGCTTCATTATAACATTTAAGTTGACTGGAATTTAATATTTGATTTCGTGTTTTTACGATGATACTTTTACGTTTACACAAACTTAGATCAAGGACTTTGTACTTCCGAAAAGGTAGATCCTTGTAAAGTAAAATCATTCAACACGCAAAAAAATCCAAAAATAAGTCTCTTTGTAACCCATGCAATTCAAATCAGGAACGCTCAAGTGAAAATACGTTGGAGACTGATTGATTAGCATGCCTACTATGCATACCAACAAAGAAGTTTACAAAACAAAAGCGCTCATTGCGCGTTTTCTTCTTTAAATCAAAATAATCAAATTAAGTTGATTCATGTGGCGTTAAAAAAATTGCCCAACGTTGCCAAATTGCTTTTCTAAAACGATGGCGCAAATGAAATTAAATTCACCTCACCTTTAAGACAAAGCCACAGACTAACACACCTTTACAAAAACAACAGAAAAAAAAATGAAAACTGAAAACAAAAACAAGACAAACGACAATTAAGTTGAAATTCTCATTTATATTTAGATCGAATAAATGAGTATCTTGGAAACATGCCAGACGATTTTTTTTTTTTTTTTTTTTTTGATTAATTTCGTTTCTTGTTTTTTTTTTTTTATTTTTCTAAACAAATCCGAAAACATTCTGTCTCACATTGCGTAAATAGCATTCAGGCGGGCAGATATAAGTTTCACTCTGACCGATATTTTAAGAAGAACAAAAAATAAACAATGTTTTTTTTGTTCTTTTTTCAATGAATAATATAGACAACTAATTAAAAAAGTTTTTTTTTTTGTTTAATTTTTTTCGGTAAATTAAATCATTCGTCATGGTTTGATAATTGGATTCTACGAAATTTAACCTCGTTGAAGGTCGTTGCAATAATTACAAACAGAAACGATAAGAGGGGAACAAACACTTTCAGCTCAATGAGCCTTCGGAAATGTGTCACTATTTAAGTTAATGAATAAGCGTTTGTATTTGTTATGATAGGGTTGTTTCATATCACCACACATTTCACGTTCTTCGCTCGCAGATAAGAAGTTATGTTGCTACGCAAAAATTGTACATTTTTATTTACTGCATCAATAAATATTTAAGAAATTATCGCTATCAGTTGTTATAATGATAAGATTAATATTTAATATGAGGGGTGTATGAAAATATTTGTTTACAAAAAAAAAAAAATTGTTGACATTCAAACGCAAAGAAAACGTCAAATCGGCTTATCACGATCACACGTCTGGTCCTATCGCAATTATATCAGCTTGTAATTGAAGATAAGCAAAAGTGCTTTATGAATGGCCTCTTTTGTTCATTTAACAATCCTTTTTTTTCATGAAAGGTCGTCCTATGCTATTGATAATGATCATTATAGTCGGCCTGGTTGATGTTATTTTTGCATTCATCTGCGTCATAGTCGACATACAGTAAGGCTTCCATGTTCCATGTAATGAGATCTTCTAACTAAATCATAATTTAAACCCACAGAAAAAAATCTAGGGATGTTAAATCGCATAATTTTGGTGTCCAAAACGTGAAATTATGCGAACAAGAAACTTCTCACGCAATAAAGCCATTACTGTTCATGTTGTGTTTGGTTGTTGCCCCGTCGTCTTGTTGGAACCACATATCGTCCAAGTCATCCTCAATCGCCGCCTCGCCGACCAAAAAAACAAATCGGTTATCATTGGACCATATCGCTCCTAGTTGACTGTATAACCGTCCGCCGGACCAATGACACCTTTTGACCTTGGACCATGGAGCACACCAATGAATTAAAGTCTCACAGTGGACCACATGTGGATTTTCTGAGACCCATATACAGCAATTTTATTTGTTTACATACCCACCGAGGCTAGTGTCCGTAGCTCAGTGGTAAGGTGCGTTGGCTGCTAAGCAGAAGGTCGTGGGTTCGAGTCCTACTCGTGCCCATAGTTTTTATTTCATCTTTCACGGGCACTGCCTCTTGCGAAGAAGTGACAAAACTTCCAAGAGTGTCAATCTGTCATGAAAAAGTGCTTCTCAACTTTGATTCGGAATCGGCGTTAAATTGTAGGTCCCCTCAATTCTTCACACGCAACCAGAGAATTGTTGAAGAGAGTAAGCCAAGTTAGCCCTTAGAACTCGGTTTAGTAAAATTTTAGAACTCATTTGAGTTCTAAGTCATTTCTTCACCAAGTTCTAACGCGTTAGAACTTCGATTTAGAACTTTGTTACAGTTAGAACTTCGATAAAATTAGATCCTCGAATTCGGGGGTCTAGTGCCTTAGAACTTGGTTTTATTACAATTTCGTATTTTCAACGAGCGAATTGAATTGAATTTATTATCCTTTTTGGAAAATAAAAAAGAGCATACATACACATATAAAAGGTAAAAATAAATTAAAGTGGATCGTACTTTTTATGATTTTTTATTTATGGACGATGACTTTTAGTACCTACGTTGCGAACGTCTTCCTGGAAGAACGGCGTATTTATCGAATGCCAATACGTGCCACTATTAATAACTACACGGGTACATATGATTCCACCGGAAAATCCTGATGATCAGGAGCGTTTGTGAAGGGTTATGTCTTTATGGTTAGCAAATGGCCATAATATTTTTGTTAGCAGAGTATATTTCGTAGCCGGTGGTGACAGCTAAAAAAATGCCAAAGCTGAAGCGCTAGCCACTCATCATCAACAATTCTCCCAGTGCGTGGGAAAGATTGAGGGGACCAACAATATAACGCCAATTCCGAACGGCTGAGTCGGGAAGCACTTTTTCTTTTCTTTTCTTGATAGTTTATGCACGAGTAAGATTCGAACCCCACATTCTGCTTAACAACCAACGCACATAAACACCTCGTTACGGGCGTCACAAAAAATAAATATAGATACACACATACAAAAATAACTATATGCACACATACAAAATAAATAAATAAACATAAGAGCAAAAAGTCAGAAATTATTTCTATTTTGTTTCGAATTGAAAGAAATGCCTGTCAAAAAACACTGCCGGGTGACTCAAAAGTTTCAAAAACATGCTAGAACTAGGTTCTAAAAATAACAAGTTCTAAGCGCTTAGAACTCAATGACGATTTTAGATCGAGTTCTAGAGAAGTGAAGAAATACCCGAGTTCCAAATAATTTAAAAACTAAGTTCTAAAGTTAGATCGAGATTCACTGGATCGAAGAATTTTGTTGAAGAGAGTAAGCCACTTAGGCCTTGGCTCTTCAAGAGCTGTCGCGCCACTCTATTTTTTTTTTTTTTTTTTTTTACATATCCACCGAGTGAGAAATGTGCCACATGGCTGAATAAGAAGTTGTTTCAAAAATCGGTGTTTATTGTCTAAATGGTAAACATTCAACTTACATTATGACACTTCAGATAACAGTTAAGTTTGACACGTATCAAATGCCAGCGCTAGCAACTTGAAACCACGAAAAGAATGGCCCTATACTTCGGTATTGTAGAAGAAATAAACCTTAATCACTTCGGCAATCGGCAGCAGGCTTCAAATTTTCCTATTTGTCTGTTTCTTACTTAATTTTTTTTTTTTTTTTTGTAAAAACTGAATGTGAATTAAATCATTGAAAGTTTAAAATATGCAAAATATTTCCCTTAGATGTTTATTGTGTGGCTGTTGCTTGAAAAGTCGTTAGGCTAAACACACAACGAAGCGGACAAAACGTCGTTTCGACAGAAAGTCTTGTCGTATACTACCCCACATCGAGGCCGACAAAGACAAAATGTCTTGTCTTAGTCCGCTTCGGTGTGTTTTGCTCCTATACAACCTATACAACTGACACATGTTTTCTGTTTGTTTGTCTTGATCGCTCTGGTGTGTGTTACTTCATAAGACTGTGTATAGTTTTAGATGCTGACATTTTGTCGTGAGACAAAAAGACGTTTTGTCCGCTTCGGTGTATTTTTAGCCATAGACACATGTTTGGTTGATGGCGGTGGTGTTCGGTACGGTGGGGTGGTGTATGGGTGGTTTATTAGTGTAAGAAGTGAGTATAGAAATAAAAAAAAAGAAAAAGAGCATGAAGAGTTTTCTCAACTCTCCGCAGGTTTTCATCTCTCAAAGCTTGAGACCTGAGAATACAGTTGATCCGAGTTACTCCTGATCAGGCTTAAGACGAGAACAGATTCTCTATGTTATGACCTCTTTGACGTCAATTCAACATCATTTAACATCAGGGTTGGCATGATTTAATCATTATAATCATGATTTAAATCACGATTTAAATCAACTGATTTTTTCAATAAAAATCAATGATTTAATCAAAAATGATTAATTTCACTTTCTTTCACAGAAATAAAAATAAAAATCAGATTTTGAAATTTTATTTTACAAACTAGTGTCAATCGAATATCAATATATAAAGGGTCCGCCAAATAATAATAAAAAAAACTACTGGATATTTTTTCAAATTTCTTTTTTTATTTGAAAGTAAAATCCTTCCGGTTAGTAATGAAAACCAATTTCATTCTAATGACCCCCTCGACTGGTCAGTCATGCAATAGCCTACACTATCGGTCCAATTTTTCTTCACGAATACTGTCCTTTAAAGCGTCAATTGCCTCTGACTTGTCGGCATAATACTTATCTTTTACGGCAACCCACAAATAATAGTACAACGGTGTCAAATCGCAGCTCCGAGGTGACCAAACGACATCAGCTCTGCGGCTGATAATGCGATCTTCAAAAACAGGGCGCAAAACATCGAGTGTAGCATCGGCTGTGTTGCACGTAGCGCCGTCCTGTTGAAACCAACATCCTCCTCTTCAATTTTTGTTAACAAAAATTCGTTCAACATGGCCCCATAACGATCGCCATTGACTGTATCGGCCACTCTTTGCTCATTTTCGTATAAAAATGGCCCAATTATGCCCCTGGACCAAAATCCGCACCAAAAGGTGACTCGTTTTGGGTGTATCGGCTTTTCAATGCATGCGTGCGGGGTTTCTGTGTCCCAAATGCGACTATTTTGCTTGTTTACATGCCCGCCAAGATCAAAATGAGCTTCATCTGAAAAGATGATTTTTTTTTGGCAAAATCGGCATCTTCTTGTACTCTAAGTCGATCGCAGGCCCACTAAGCGAAGCGAAAACGCATTGGATGGTCAGTTAGCTTCAACTCCTGAACCAAGTGGACTTTTAGCTGTCGGAACGATCTGAGATTCAAAAAACAAAATTATCGCATAGCGTTGCGTTATTTGAATTTGTACTTTTTAACGCATGAAATCGCGATGTGTTATCCTGAGTTTGACATTTCAAGACTTCAACTCAAATTTAAAATTTTTCCTGAAGCCATACATCGAAACATCGGCTTAAAACTAGGAAGGTACAATTTTCCACTGACGTCTTTACGACCATATTTTCAACTTTTGCACTAATAACAATATATGGATTCAGGGCGCGTTCCGTTTTGAGCAAAAATAGAGTTAAACCTAATATTCACACGAAAAAATCGTGATTATTTGGATTTTTTCAAAAAAATCTTGATTTATTTGATTTTTTGAAAAAATCATGACTTATTCCAACCCTGTTTAACATCAATACATCATTTGCTGCTACCAAAGAGCTGTACTTGAGGCTCTCAAAAATTGCACAAAAACTACGGTTCGGCCGAACGCTCAAAAAGCATCTGGCCTAAGGCAAAAGTCTCCGATTTCATGCGAGGAGGGCGATTTTAGAAATTTTAATGGGACTCAACGATCGCTTCCTAATTTGATTTTTTTTTCTTATCAAAATCCAAGCAGTCGAATAAAAGAGTAATGCAAATCAGTTGAGGACTCACTACTTGACCATGGGAGGCCCTTTCGCGATCGCATAGCTCTAAGCTTCATTGTAGTAGTTACCGTAAGCCGCTCCGCCACGTTAAGGCTTACCCCATGGAGGGAGATGGGTTTTAATTGTTTTGTACAAAATCGGCTAAGACGTTCCTGAGATATCGCCAAAAATGTAGATATCCCACTTTACCAATAGAGTTGTAAGCTATGTATTTGACGAAAGTTTCAAGTTGTGCTTTTTTGCATAAACCCGCAAAGATTTCGGAGTTATTACGACCTTACTAGCTGACCCAATTAACGTTGTTTGGCCATAAAAATACTTTAATTAGCGGAAAACTACAATAATCGGGAGTAATATATAAAATTGAATGGCATTTTCTAAACAAAATCAAAAAAACACGGCGTGTATATTCAACAATATATTCAACACTGTTTTCTATAAAATTTTATGGCTAAAGAGAACTCACACAATAATTTTACGAATAACGAAATAAACAGTATGATGGAAAAGTCGCACCAACTATATTCAATGAAACAAGCTTTTTTAAATCATTCATATTGAAAATGTTGAATTCGATTTTTCGGAAAAAAGGTGCTACATTCATATTCTTCAAGTACAAAAAAAAAAAAAATGCACAATTTTCAAAAAGCTTTTGACTGAGGAAAGTTTGTAAGACTCCTCTTATACAAAAGTACTTCCTCATTATTGTGAACAATTTTCCATTTTTTTTTTTTTTATAAATCATAATACAATTTTCCAGTTTTGTTTAAGATTAAATGAATGCAGATTTGCATTTTTGTTTCTCTATAGTAGTTGGGTTTTCAAAAAGCAATAAAAACCATAAAAAAGTTTCCAGCCAATTTAATTTTTTTGCATACAAAACAAAAAAGCCTATGCGGTGTAAATGGGTACGGATTCAGTCATCATAAAGCAGATCCGCTCTCATCAGTACACTCACTTTTTTTTTTTAATAAAATCTCTCTGTTGGTATATAATTAAAGTTCATGGCTGGAAGGCTTTTTTGTTGTTGTTGTTTCTTTAAGACAGCAAAAAAACACGCATGGCACTGCTGTGCAAAAATAAAGCAAAAAATAAATTAAAAAAGAAAATTCACATGAAAGGGTGCGGGCATTTTTTTTTTCCTCTTTTAGTTTTTCTTCATATTTTCATTTTATTTTCTGCTAAAGTTTGCTTTTGCTGTTAGTTTTTTTTTCTGGCCGAAAGGCCGGGAAGTCGGTGTCAGGGGATGGTGGATGGATGAATGTTAAAACCATAGGGACGGGACTGCTTCGCTTGCAGCAGTAGCAAAAGCAGCAATATAAAATTAAAAAAAAAAACTCCGTTCTAGTTTTAATTTTTTACAGTTCGAAGTTTTTCAAGTCTCTAGGTATACGTATATCTTTGTTGAATGTACGTTTACAGTTTTCACAGAGATTATGAATGTAACTATCAGTATAGGAACATTTATGTGTGTATTTTATGATGGCGTAGGCGGTTTGGTTTCATAGGTATATGGTATACATGCAGCAGTCGGGTTATTTTTATGTTTAGCGCGCATTTCCTGCACCCTTTTCCCCTGTGCCTTATTTTTCCTTTCGAACTCTGTTGAAGGAGGTGATAATGGCTTTTCCAAAACCCTGCAACGGTGAGTGTGTTTGAGTGAAGGTTGGATCGTTAGCTCAGTTGGGTGGGGTTGGTTGTGCCTGTTTTTTCATTTGGTTTAAATGAGTTTTTTTTTTTGCGCTATTCATTTCATTGAAAAAATAAATTCTACGATATGAATTCCTGTTCCTGAAAATGTATATATATAGGTACTTTTACCACATTTGTGCTGAGCAGACTATAGAAGAGGCAAAAAGGACCAATGTGCAATTGAAAACGGCTTCCAGGACGTGTGCCGGGAAGTGGAAGATACATTTTCCTGGCAGAAGCAACAAATGAGACCGTTATTGTAAGTCCGACAATAAGCGACATGAAAAAAGGACAAATGGTTGGAATTAACCTCTTAAAAGGAATTTAATGCAAAGTGCTCGGTCGGAAAAGTTGAATTAAAGGGACCAACAATCATATCTTTTTTTTTGCTGTGTGAATGATAAAAGATGGAACCAAACGTGAGTTTTTGAGTTGAAAAATGCTTTAATTACTTTTTGGAAAGCATGAATTAGGGTCACATTTCTTCAAACGGAATATGGTTCAATTGAGTTTTGAAAAAAGGGATTTATTTAAAAAAAGATCCGGGTCATGTACCCAAACAAAAATGTGTACCTAACATTTTTTGTGATCAAAAGATGAAATAAATTAAATTTTCAGAAAGTACAAAGCAAATAATCTTTTTATATATAAAACTAGCTAACCCTCGGGACGTTGTCCCCGCTCTTAAGGAGAGCTGTTAACGGTAAATTAAAGGTTGAGTATGTCTGTGTAGCCATCCTGTCACTTAACAGATTTGACTAAATTCAAGAAGAAGCAACGGGTAGTACAATTACTTACAATCTCTCCACCAATTTTGAGCCAAATCGGACCAGCCGTTCTTAGAAGGCAGGAAGCGAAGAACAAATACAAAGAAAACTGGTTTCGGGACCATAACCCGGTAACCAGATTTCGCAAATAGTGTGACAGATATATCTGAAATGCGCTGTATCAGCCCAAATTTTTCTTTAAAATTTCACTGGAATACCAACAGTTTAATTGCTTTGAGCAATTTAATAGAAAACTGTTTCTTTTAACCATTCATTTTTTTCATATTTTTTTTTGACTTGTTACTGTCAACATTGTTGATTCAATTAGTCAATTAGACCCTTCGCGTCAAAATAATAAATAAATAGAGCACGACCGACTAAGCTGGCTAGGTAATGAACAAAGAAGAAACCCAGTGTTGTCAGAAGTGCAAATTTATGTGCATTGTGCAGATTTTCCATGCGTCCCCAGACTTTGGAAAACCCTTGAATCTACACTGCAGATTTTTCTGCACTCATGGCTTAAGAACAAAATTACATGTTTATATTAATTTTTTTGTTCATCTTTAATCATTTTTCAACTAATCAAAGCACCGTATTAAATTCAGTTCAATTTTCACCAACAAATATTTGAACTGAGTGAACGTGTCATCTAGTTAGCAAAATTCACAATGTATGCGGTGTTCTTAATTTATTCAATTTTTTTTTAGAACTCTGCAGTGCAGTTTTTTTTTTGGTGATTGCACATTTTTTAAACAATTTTATGGTAACACTGCTCAGAACCCATCCAAAAATCGCAGAAAGGGCATGCCTAAAACTTATGAAGAAAACAAAAGGCCTAAGACATGGAACAATTCAAAACCGGGAGGCCTGCCGACGCTCGCGACGTTTCCTGAGGTCAACCCGGCGAATTTACATGTGGAGCCATAATGGTAGCATCCGGGATCATGACTTTTGTCGGAAATGGAGAAGAACAGAAAAAGAAAATTTACCCTTCTTCATATGTATGCATTATGCGGGGAGCCACCATACAAAAATTGCGCAGCCTTCTTGCCTTCGCTTCTTGTTTGGTGTCGCCTTCGTCCTTGTATAGAAAATATTAAACTTTTAAGTAAAATTGTTTTCGATACGACATAATTTTCAAACAAAATTGAGTGTTCGTATATTGATCAGTTTTTTTTTGTAGTGCGAAATACAAAATTTTTAACATTTTTTAACAATTGAACCATTTGTGATTTGAAAAGTATACATTTTATTTTTGCTAAACCTTCTACCCTAAAACCTCTTGCATTTAGAGAAAAAATTAGGAAAATCGGTCAACCAGTGTGCCCGGTTAGCGAACGAACACAAAATTAAGCTGTTCTTTTATATATATATAAAAATGAATCGCAAAATGTGTTCGTAAGCGCATAACTCATCAACGCCTGGACCAATTTGGCCAATTCTTCTTTTTTAAGGCTAAACACAAACCGAAGCGGACAAAACGTTTGTTCGCTCTTCCCCGGACACAGGTCCATTGCTCTTATGAGGCAACACACACAGAAACAGACACGACATGATAAAAAGTCGTGTCCGCTCATCAGTTGCAGTAAATACATGGGGTTGTATAGGAGCAAACCACACCAAAGAAGACAAACAGTCCCGGACAAAATGTCGACGCCTAAAAGTACACACCGTCTTATGAAGAACCACAGACCAAAGTGAACAGGACAAACAAATAGATTTCGACAAACGGACATGTCGGTTGCTCATACTTGGATTTGTATTTTATTGCGGTATTTCTTGTTGTATTTTGTGCAATTTGGTATGGATGTTGTTGTAAGGGTAAAAAGAATTTAGAAAAAGAAGAATTAAGAAAAAAGAAGAGATTTATTTTGTGTGCATGTTTGTGGTTTCAAAGAAGTGTGCATGAAAACTCGACTAAATTTCTTCGTATGTATGTATGTAAATTGTATATATGTACGCATGTAATTCCAAAATGTGTCTGCAGATTATACCTAGTAGGGACGCTCTCCACGTGGTTCATTTTTGTTTACATTTTTGGATCCTGTTAGGTCTGTTTTTTATTTTAACAAATAGATTGAACTGTTTATCGTGCGTCGCGTCGCTTCCAAAACTCAATTTCTGTTTACTCTTTTGTGTGGATGTTTGTGGTTACAAAGAAGTGTGCGTGAAAACCCGAATCCCGAATACATTTTTTCGTATGCATACAAATGTATGTATACTGAATATTATACACATGAAATTCCAACAGTTTGTGTGTTTCTCGATAAATGTTTTTGTTTCACACATCGAGGAATAAAGAAGCAAAATAAAAATCAAGATAGGGAAAACGCAACTGATTTTTTTTCGATTTTTGTCTTCTTTGTTTGTCCGCTGGCAAAACACACCGAATGCGACAAGGACAAAATATTTTGTCTTTGTCGTCCTCGGTGTGGGGTGAATTACGACACAATTTTTTGTCTTGCGACAAGCAAACTGTTTGTCCGCTTCGGTTTGTGGTTAGCCTAAATGTTGGTTGAAGTACAAAGGTGGTTTTTACGGCGAGAATCTTATGGTTTTTAAATCACAAATCTTGCCAATGTTAAAAAACCATACTTTTTCCACCCCATCAAAATAAAAAAAATATTTTATGATCAATTTCAAATATTGAACACTATGTTTGTCAGCTGTCAGATCTATAATTGAAAATGTATTGTTTTATGGATGAAGGCGACACAGAATTGGACCAGCACAAATTTGGAAACTGGAAAATTTCAAAATGCGTTTTCGAAAGGAACTGGGAAAACTCATTGGTTTTCAAAGGGTAGGTGCATTGGAGATTTTCGTCAAATATTGCCAGTGATTCCACGATCAACACCAGCTGATGAACTCAATGCAACTCAATGAATTCCAATTTGTGGAAACATGTCAAAGTACTTGGCTGCATTAACATTCCTTAAAGTTTTTGTCAGTTAACTCGATCAAAAGATGAGCTTATTCAGAAGGTTTTTCTATAGATGTTTCTAAAAATTACAGAAACCATGATTGGTTGAGCGAACGAGCTATTTTGGTTAAAAAAAATAAAATCTTAAAATACAAGAACAAATTACAGGCGAATCGAGGATATATAAGTCAATTGATTCGGCTGCTAACCAAGATGATGTAGTAAACTATCCACCAGAATTTTTTAACTTGCTGGATTTGCCAGGATTGCCACCTCAAAATCTTCAATTACAAGTTGGATCGGTTGTTATAATGTTGCGAAATATCAAACAACCGCATCTTTGCAACGGCACACGGTTAGCGATAAAAAAAATTGCTAAACAACGTGATAGAAGCAACTAAACAAAATTTCTAACAAAATTGTAAAGGGTTTTTCAATAAGAGGTGTTATTTTGAATAGCCCGCTATTTCGGTGGCTGTCACTTTTGACATTTGACAAGTAGGAACCACGCCATTAATAAAAATGGTACGAAACACGCTTCAACAACGCATTGAAATTATTAAAATTTACTATTAAAATGGTGAAAATTTGGCAGAGGACGGTTCGTAAAAGTAAAACATTTTTGGGTCGTCGTGAAGCACCTTGTCGTACCGCAATACAGAAATTGGTGGACAAATGCGAGCTGTTGGGACAAGTTAGTGATGTGAAGAATAAAACCCGTGCACGTTGCTAAAGAAAAACTGAGAAATTGCTGTTGTAGCCCAAAGTGTTGAACAAAACCCAGGTTTGTCCATTCCTCGTCCGTTTTGCGGAATCAGGAATTCCACAAACGTCATTACACCGTATTTTGCATAAAGAGTTGGGTCTAAAGGCTTATAAAGTTCAGTTAACACAAGAACTCAAGCCGGCTGATCGTCAACAACGTCGTGTCTTTGCTGATTGGGTCCTTGAAATGCATGAAATTGACGCGGAATTTCATCGAAAAATCATCTTGACTGATGAGGCCCATTTCCACATCGGAGGCTACGTCAACAAGCAAAACTGTCCCATCTGGGGCTCGGAAAACCCAAGAGTTATTGTTGAAAAGCCTCTCCATCCTCAACGCTTGACTGTTTGGTGCGGTTTATAGTCCGGCGGGGTCATTGGACCTTACTTTTTCGAAAATGAGTCTGGAGCAAAAGTTATGATCAATGGATTGCGCTATCGAGATATTACTAATGATTTTTTAAGGCCGGAATTGGATGGTATTGATCTGGACAACGTTAACTTTCAACAAGACGGCGCTACGTGCCACACATGCAATGAAACTATCGACGGTAAAAGTTTCCGGACCGTGTTATCTCTCGAAGAGGTGACCGCAATTGGCCACCGAGATCTTGTGATTTAACACCTTGCGATTTCTTCCTTTGGAGCCACGTGAAAGATAAGGTCTACGCCAACAGCCCAGCGTCGATTTAAGACCTCATAGATGGAATTCGTGAGGCTATCGAGGACATAGGGCAGCCACTTTGCGTAACTTTGGTTAGGGAAAATTTCATAAAAAGGATATGGTCCTGTAAGCGTGGTCGTGGCGGCCATTTGGCTGATGATGTGTTCCATTATTAACGGCATACCTTAATCTTTATAATGAAATAAACATCCGATAATATCAAAATAACACCTCTTATTGGAAAACCCTTTATACCAAGAGGAAAGTATAAAGGAGAAGACGTTCTCATACCGCGCTTCCCAATGATTACGAATGATGTGCCGTTTGACTTTAAACGACAGTTTCCAGTTCCGCTTGCTTTTGCTATATGACCATTAAAAAGTCCCAGGGGCAATCATTAAGTGTTTGTGGTCAATGGCGCACTAAGCGTTTAGGGCGCCACAGGCAAGCATCTCATCGTCGCCCCTATATTGAAAAATATCTCAAAGGTTCTTTAGTTTGATCAAAACCGATGCACGCGTTGAATTCGGAAAGATACGAGTTCGGTTTGAATTATTTTAATTAAGATGTGCCGAACCGTCAATTTTGTAAATCAAATCTAGAAAGCAGAAAACTGAGGTTTTTAATCCGTCAAAATCTTTATCATCTGCTGACCGACCATTAGGTGATTTGCCCTTACAATAATAAAAATCAAAAACACTAACGCCTAATTTTTTCACATAGTTCTAAATTCCCTTTATAACTCAATCTAGTGAATCTCGGTTTAGAATTTAGAATATTTGGAACTCGGGCATTTCTTGACTTCTCTAGAACTCAATCTAAAATCATCATTTTAAGAACCTAGTTCTAGCATTTTTTGAAACTTTTGAGTCCGACGGCAGTATTTTTTGACGACATTTCCTTGATTTGATTCAGTCGATTGTTGAAAGCCAAAAAAAGTCAAATACTCTGTACGTACTGTAAGTTGCTCAGGACTGATTTTTATTTAAACAAAAGTGGCAAGGGTGTTTCGAATTCATAAGTTTGCTACTTTAACCACCACGTATCAGCTACCATTATTTGCCACTTGTAAAAATCATTGCGCCGGTGCCCCTCTTTGTTGCCTCGCGCCCCTAGGCACACATGCCTAGTTTGCCTTTAGGATAATACGACACTGTTTGTGGTATTAATCTATAAAACCTATGTTTCCCACATTGTCAATTGTATGTTGCCTGTTCCCGTGTTGGAAAACTATCAGATTTGTTTGTCTATGCGCCAGATAATCGATCAAAAAACATTGTATATCACAAAGCACTAAAATGATTTTTATTAATAATTACAATACAAAGATTACTTATTTTTAAATGCGTATATAAGTTTTTTTGTTTTTAATTATATTTCTTATTCATAACGCCCGACGGTTCTGTTCATCAGAATTTTTTGCTCCGGCTATATAATATGTATAGGAACAGAAGAATGTCACATTACAAATCATTTTGAAAGTATTTTATTGCAATTTAAGTAGGCAGTACGAAGTCTACCGGGGCAGCTAGTAGCATATAAATGTGTGTTGTGTTGGTATAACATTGGTTGATTGAAAATAAAATTTGTCTAAAAGCAAGTTCATCGAATTGTGCTGGCTCATTAAATAACTTGTCTATTTTTAGTCATGATAAATATACTTTTGTATGTCTTCAAGATGTAAAAAAAAAAAACACTTTCATCTTATCTTCTCTGAATGAATATAATAAACAAATAGAATTTATTTTTAACGCTATTAGTTCAAGCGAAGGACGAATAAGAAGACGAAACGACGGCAAAAACCTGAAGTAGAGGTTGTTTTGTTAACTAAGTATTTTTATTTATGTATTTGTACTATATTTTCTTTTTTTTACTTAATCTTGAGTAACGTAACGATTATATTATTATTGTTTTAGTAAAATTTAATAAACAACACTAAATTAATTTTATCTTTATGATGGTTACGTAGGTGAAGATAGTTGGCATAGTAGCCCGTTGGATTCTACTATATTTAATTGATTTTTTATTATATTTATTCTTAAGTTTTATCGGGTAAAGATAGATAAAATAAGGAGGCGATATATTTCGAGACCTTAGGGCAACAAGGTTTTAACTGACATTTTTTTCCAAAATTGAGATATAGATTGCATCTTACTAAAACGGCTACGCTTTTTCTTTTGCCGCTATCCAAATTTGGCTATCTTTTTTAGTTTATGAATTAGTTCAAGAAATTCCAGGCAACTAGGTTCTATCTACACAATCTCAGGTTGAATATAACTTCACAAAGAAGAAAGAAAAAAATGATAAAAAATGAATATTGAAATAAAACATCATTAGAACCTATTGAGGGTAGTGTCCGTAGCTTAGTGGTTAGGTGCGTTGGCTGCTAAGCAGAACATCGTGGGTTCGAATCCTACTCGGGCCCAAAGTTTTTATTTCATCTTTCACGGACACTGCCTCTTGCGAAGAACTGACAAAACTTCCAAGAGTATCATCTGTCATGAAAAAGTGCTTCTCAACTTTGCCGTTCGGAATCGGCGTTAAAATTGTAGGTCCCCTCAATTCTTCACACGCACTTAGAGAATTGTTGATGAGAGTAAGCCACTTAGGCCTTGCTCTTCAAGAGCTGTCGCGCCACTCTATTATTTATTTTAGAACCTATTGAGCATTTTATAGTTAAAGATAAAAAAGATTATGCTTTTGTACTGAAATATGTTGGGTTGATTTCGATAGCTCGTGACTATCTGTCAAAATATCGTATTTTAATCAGTCACTAAAGACAAATTATAATGGCAAGAAACAGCGTCGGAACACACATGTTGTGTAAATGATAAAACTTTATTATCACAATGGGTGTGCATGGTCGTCCTTCCAAGACGACTATTCAACAACGTATGATGGCCAAATTCGAGTCCAACGGCTCAGTGGACAATCAGCCAACACATGTACGTCAATGAAACGCAAGATCTGCCGAAAAGGTCGCCGCTGTTCATAAAACTGTGCAGCACAATCCGAGGATGTCAATTCCGCTTCGCTCACAAAAACTTGGCCTGATGCAGACCACAGCATGGTGAATTTTGCGCCGTGATTTGGGCCTGCATCCAAACCATATACAACTGACCAAGTAGTTAAAACCAAATGACCATACGCAGCGTCGTGTGTTCTCTAATTGGGTTTTCAAGTAGTTGGATGTTGGTCCTGGTTTTGGTCGAAAAATCATCCTTAGCGGTTTGGCTTATCTTGGATGAATGGGTACGTGAATAAGCAAAATGTCTGGAATTGGAACAACACCAATCTGAGCAAGATTCACGAGGTGCCAATGCACTGGGTGGTGTGGATTTTGGACTGCAGACGTCATGTCATCGGTTCGAAGTTCTTCGAAAATGATGCTGGTCGAACCCGCTTCTTGTGGCCAGAGTTTGATGATATGGACATCGAAGAAATATGGTTTCAACGATATGCCACCACATAGCCCAAGACTAAATCGAAATTCTGCACGGGGGGTTTCATGGCATGGTTATCTCACACTGAAGCGACGTGAATTGACCACCAAGTCCGTGTGATTAGACTCCCATAGACTTTTTCGTGTATGGTTTTCTTAAGTCGCAGTTCGTAAACCACTGCGGCCCTCAAAGACAAAATCATCGATAATCTTGGTCAATTTGAGCCTGAGTTATGCACAAAATTCATCGCAAACTGAATCCTTTCGGTTGCGCGCCACCCAGCGAAGCTGCAGCGAGCATTTGAATGAAGTTATATATCACACATAATTATTATGTCCGTAGCTTAGTGGTTAAGTGCGTTGGCTGCTAAGCAGAACGTCGTGGGTTCGAGTCCTACTTGTGCCCATAGTTTTTAATTCATCTTTCACGGGCACTGCCTCTTGTGAAGCACTGACAAAACTTCCAAGATTATCATTTGTCATGAAAAAGTGCGTCTCAACTTTGACGTTCGGAATCGGCGTTAAATTGTAGGTCCCCTCAATTCTTCACACGCACCCAGAGCATTGTTGATGAGAAAGAGCCACTTAGGCCTTATCTTTTAAGAGCTGTCGCGCCACTCTATTTATTTATTATTTTAATTCAAAACACTTTCTCTGATCGAGTGTCAAGTAACCTCTTAAGGAGTCCTATGCCGCCAACATCAAGTATCGAAGACCAGTGGCAACATTGTCAAAGAGCAGTTAGAGATGCCGCCTCTGATGTGCTGGGTTTCACACAGCCACCAAAACGAAACCCCTGGTTTGATGAAGAATGCAGGCAGGCCCATGCAGCCAAGCAGGAGGCATACAAAGCGGCGCTGCATAGAAGGACAAGAGCTGCTCGTGAGCTCTACGAGCAAAAGAGGAGAGAGGAACGCCGGCTTCTCAGGAGGAAAAAGAGAGAGCATGAGAAGCGTCAGATCGAGGATGTTGAGAGAGCCAACAGCAGGAATGAAGTTCGGAGGTTTTACCGAAAGGTTAAACAGCTGGCTCAAGGTCATCGAGCAAGAACTGATGCCTGCAGAGATAAACAAGGGAACATCATAGTAGAATCGCAGTCAATGCTGGGGATTTGGAAAGACCACTTCTGTAGATTGTATAACGGCGACGACGAACAAAATACCGCCGTCAGACAGGAGCCTTTCATCGGACACGATGATAGCCAACAATTCCGTGAACCCGACCTAGAAGAAGTGAAAACCGCAATATCACGGCTGAAATCCAACAAAGCCGCGGGAGCAGATGGACTAGCTGCTGAGTTGTTCAAAGCAGCAGGCGACGAGCTAGATAGGAGCATGCACCAAATCATCTGTAAGATATGGTCAGAGGAATGCATGCCCGATGAATGGAACCTCAGCATTGTTTGCCCGATCCTGAAAAAGGGAGATCCTCTAAACTGCGCCAACTATAGAGGAATAAGTCTACTAAACATCGCCTACAAGATCCTCTCTGCCGTAATATGTGAACGTCTGAAGCCTTTCGTCAACAATCTGATTGGTCCTTATCAATGTGGCTTCAGGCCAGGAAAGTCAACCATCGACCAAATTTTCACGTTGCGGCAGATCCTGGAAAAGACCTATGAACTCCAAATCGATACCCACCACCTTTTCATCGATTTTAAGGCCGCGTATGACAGCATCTACAGAGACGAACTGTACAAAGCTATGTCTAGTTTTGGCGTCCCTGCCAAGCTCGTTCGCTTGTGCAAAATGACGATGGAGAACTCACGCTGCTCCATCAAGGTTGGCAACGAGCTCACGGAATCTTTCGACGTCAAAAAAGGATTCAGACAAGGCGATGCACTGTCATGCGATTTCTTTAACATCGTTCTTGAGAAGATAGTGCAGAACTCCAACGTCAACACCAGAGGCACTATCTTCCAAAAATCTGTTCAACTTCTCGCGTACGCCGATGATATTGATATAATGGGAAGAACACAGCGTGATGTCAATGGCGCCTTTGTGAGAATTGAGACAGAAGCGGCAAAAATGGGTTTAGCGGTAAATGAGGGAAAAACGAAGTATATGCTGTCTTCGAGGAAGGACACCCAACACCGACGGCTCGGGCAGAACATCACAATAGACACATACAACTTCGAGGTAGTAGAGGAGTTTGTCTACCTAGGCTCCGCTATAAACACGGGCAATAACACCAGCGCCGAGATCAGACGAAGAATAACTCTTGCTAATCGCTGTTTCTTTGGGCTTAGAAAGCAATTGAGTGGAAAAGCCCTCTCTCGAGCAACTAAGGTAAAACTGTACAACACACTCATCATCCCAGTCCTGCTGTATGGTGCAGAAGCATGGACCCTGACAAAATCGGATGAAAGTGCCTTAGGCTGTTTCGAGAGGAAAGTTCTTCGGGTTATCTTTGGCCCCGTGTGCATTGAGGGGGAATGGCGAAGAAGATACAACAGCGAACTTTACGGGTTGTACAACGACATAGACCTAGCCAGAAGGGTCAAGGTCCAGAGACTCAGATGGCTCGGTCATTTAGAGCGAATGGACACCAATGCTCCGGCCCGGAAAGCCTTCGACACTATTCCCGAGGGACGTAGGAGGAGAGGAAGACGGCGACTCAGGTGGCGCACTCAAGTGGAAGAGGACCTCAATCAACTCGGAGTGCAAAACTGGAGACGACTAGCTAAGGATCGAGCTAGCTGGCGGAGCCTGTTGATTGAGGCCCAAGTCCACAACGGACTGTAGCGCCACCTTAAGTAAGTAAGTAAGTTATTCAAAACACTTCGGTCAAAAAATCAAGGTATGAAAGTTATACACTGCGAAATATTCAATCTTCGTTTTCTCGAAAGTGCTATGAATGCAGATAGAACATGACCCTGAACTCTGCATACAATTTAACTGCTGATCTTTTCACTTCTGCCGCTGCCGTAAAACTCAACTGATTTTCAAAGTATTCGAGTATTTATTCGGACGAAGCGATTGCCGTTAAGTTTTTAAAATCAGTTGAGTTTTACGACAGTGGCAGAAGTCCAAAGACCAGCAGTTAAATTGTCTGCAAAGTTCAGGATCATGATAGAACCTTGTTGTCCTAAGGTCGCGATTTAGTAATTTCGTTTGAAACAATTATAGAACAAGGCAGATAAAAATCCATGCTGCATAATATGTTTGTCATAACAACTTCAAATAAACCTTAGTGATAAGAATTTCAAACATGATATTTCACGTTCGCTTTATAAGGAAGTTTCAATTGATACATTCCGGTGGGCGGTGGCCACCACACGAACCAGCCCGGCAGACCCAACTAGGATGATGTTATTCGGCAAACGATTGGAATAGTTGAAAGAACTCGGTGCATGAGTCCTGAAGGGGCAAACACTTCATCAGACAGGTCGAATGTGATGATAATGTAGGTACTTTGTACCATTTGAAAAAAAAAAATGCTTATAAGCAATCAACTAATTACAACTAAACTTATAACTTGATGTGGCCTACTTGACTTTTTTTCATTGTTTCATTGAAACATCTCTAGAATGCAACTGAGCTCAAATTCCATCTAATTACCACTTTGCAGTCCACTTGTCATAAATGAAAACCAATAATATCACACATCAGCGAATAGAAATAATCAAATAATATTCCACGTCATCATCCCAATCGTAATTATCAGTTTGAAGCCGTAATTATTTGTCAATTATAAATGTAAAATACCTGAACCACGGGATGATAATTTTCTAGAAAAATAAGACAAAAAAAAAATAAACTCTCGTCTATTTATTATTTAAGCATTTCTACTTCTCCCCTTCTCCCTCTCTCTCAACAATGAACTACATTATTGTAGGCAGAGTGTATTGACACTTTTAATGTCATCAATTAAGTAAGAATTTTTGTTTCTGTATTTTCGTTTTTTTTTACGTTGTTTATAGTCAAGACATGACGGTTGTAAATTATCGTGGCTGAAGACCTAGTTGAAGTTTCTTTACAAAATCACCAATAAGCTACCTTTACAATTGACCCGGACTATCAGCATTGAACAAGTACATAAATCTCATTACCCACTACTGTTCTAAGGAACAAAAAAAAAAAATAATGAAGCAGTACTACTACACGAAACTTCTAGCACATGAATAATCAAAATGTAAAACTACGATCCATACAAAAAGATAAATATACTAACAGAATACAGATATAATTATATAACAATAGTTGCACGCTACAATGCTTTGAATACCATGTGGCTTCAACAACAGTTCACTCAGGCGATTGTGATAATTTGCATCAAGGCCGTTGACATAAAAAAAAATTAAAAAAAAAAAACGAAATTAACAACTACTACACAATGTCGGATCGGTCGGATACACTTTCATACGTTATATAGTTGTTTGTGTATATGTATGGTTTTTGCCTATTTTATAATAGCATTAAGGGAAGCACGGTTGAAGGTGATTTGCATTGCATGAACTACGTAATGACGGCGCATTTTTTTTTGCTGCTTTTTCACTATTTTTCAATGAGAACTTTTCATTTCTTCTTCGTGTTTAAATGGCGGTATTTATATGTTGTGTTGTAAGTAGTAGTTGTTGTAATTGCATTAAAAAGCTTCAGTGAAATAATTGCAATTCCATTGACTTTGAGTGAAAAGAAAATACTTCGGCAATAAAATGAATGATTTTGAAAAATGTAAAGTCGGACTTCCCTGCTGATTATTATAGTTGAAAAACTGCTTTCATCAAATTCCTGGATGATTAAGGTGCGAATATGATGTGGACTACGTTACCTCAAAGGCTTTTGACAGAGGTTACCTACCATCATATACTTTGCAAGATGTTAAGTCTTTTTTTTTTAGGTGATGAGAGATAAATGTATTAAATATGGTCAAGGTCTTAATTGAAAAATCTCCACCAAAAAGTAAATATTGTTCAAAAACAATCAGACTCTCTGAGCTGGCTTATGAGTCCCACAAAGTTCTATTTTAGGACCCTTATTGTTTTGTGTTATCATTAATGACCTACCAACTGTTTGCTCAGATGTTGTGGTACACCTTTATGCAGATGATGGGAGTTATATTTGTCGCAGCCTTTTACTTACTTAGTTACTTAAGGTGGCGCTACAGTCTGTTGTGGATTTGGGCCTTAATCAACAGTCTCCGCCAGCCAGCTCGGTCCCTAGCTACTTGTCTCCAGCTTTGCAATCCAAGTTGATTGAGGTCCTCTTCCACTTGAGTGCGCCACCTGAGTCGCGGTCTTCTTCTCCGCCTACGTCCCTCGGGAATAGTGTCAAAGGCCGGAGCATTGGTGGCCATCCGCTCAAAGTGACCGAGCCAACTGAGTCTCTGGACGTTGACCCTTCTGGCTAGGCCCATGTCGTTGTATAACCCGTTCGCTTTTATATCTTCTTCGCCATTCCCCTTCAATGCACACGGAGCCAAATATGACCCGAAGAACTTTCCTCTCAAAACAGCCTAAGGCATTTTCATCCCATTTTGTCAAGGTCCATGCTTCTGCACCATACAGCAGGACTCTGATGATGAGGATGTTGTACAATCTTACCTCGAGAGAGGGTTTTTCCACTCAATTGCTTTCTTAGCCAAAAGAAACAGCGATTAGCAAGAGTTATTCTTCGTCTGATCTCGGCGCTGGTGTTATTGCCCGTGTTAATAGCGGAGCCTAGGTAGACAAACTCCTCTACTACCTCGAAGTTGTATGCGTCTATTGTGACGTTCTGTCCGAGCCGTCGATGTCGGGTGTCCTTCCTCGAAGACATATACTTCGTTTTTCCCTCATTTACCGATAAACCCATTTTTGCCGCTTCTGTCTCAATCCTCACAAAGGCGCCATTGACATCACGCTGTGTTCTTCCATAAATATCAATATCATCGGCGTACGCGAGAAGTTGAACAGAGTTTTGGAAGATGGTGCCTCTGGTGTTGACGGTGGAGTTCTGCACTATCTTCTCAAGAACGATGTTAAAGAAATCGCACGACAGTGCATCGCCTTGTCTGAATCCTTTTTTGACGTCGAAAGATTCCGTAAGCTCGTTGCCAACCTTAATGGAGCAGCGTGAGTTCTCCATCGTCATTTTGCTCAAGCGAATGAGCTTGGCAGAGATGTCAAAACTAGACATAGCTTTATACAGTTCGTCTCTGTAGATGCTGTCATACGCGGCCTTAAAAACAATGAAAAGATGGTGGGTATCGATTTGGAGGGAAGTATTCCCACGAGGGAATACTTCTTTGTATGCGAGTCTGAGCGCTGTAAGTAGTTTCCCAGGCAATTTTATTTATTAGAGCCTGACAAGGGGGTGCATTCTGTCTCTTTTCATCCCTCAAAACATCATGTTAACAATTAGGACCTGGAAATGAGCGATTAACACGCTGCTGTTTGTCCATTGAGGATCCTTACGCGAAAACTTAGCAGCTAGCACTCGCAAAACTAAGCTTCGAAGCGGCGATTGCTTCATGTTCACATGTTAATTATGGCAGCCAGTGATCTGATACTGGTTCTACTGTTTCTGTTTGTAAAGAACTGAACCCAATAAACAAATTTGTTCATTAACATTGACTCATTTATATTGCATATTCGCCAAATGACGTGGTAGACGCCCGCCACCGCCGGCCGGCCGTCTAAAAAAATGCAATTCACTCCAGTACGAAACTACACTTATTAAATTCCTTTCTAGTGAATAATCATTATTTGTCCATTCAAAAACAAAACAAACACACACACATTTGAAAAGGGTTATAAAAATAGAAAAACAAATGTAAGCCAATGACTTATTGAGTAATTACAATTACGACCTACAATTTCACATAGTGTTGAAAATTGCCGCATGGTAATTAAATTTTTCACACAACCAATCGCTGTTTCTACTTATTTTATGATGAACTCTCTAGACCATATTTTTTCACATGCTTACATACAACATAATATAATAATTTATTTATGGAATAAAATTATAAAATAATATTAAATTTGTATTTTTTGTTTTTTACTTTCAGGTAAGACATTTACTCCGTTTTATACATAGCAAACACAAAGGCAATTTGATTGTAAGTTTTATTCTATAGTTAACTTTATTTATAAACAACTAGCTGACCCTGCAGACTTCGTACTGCCTCAATCGATAATCGATAAGGATAACCCTCTACCACTCTACCCAACCCACTAACTCCTTGTGCTACCCAGTACGCCTACCCATATAAACTACGACACTACTCTGTTACGCTACCAATTATTTCTGCACGCTTACCGTTACACCATTAGCCAGAAACCTACTTCTCATTACCCGCAACGCGCAACAAATTTTTTTTTTGCATTTCAATTTTTCCATTTTTCCATTTTTTTTTTTTACTTTTGTTTGCTTACCAGTTCCCCATCACAAATTTTCCAGTTTCCCTTTGAAAACCAGTGAGTTTTCCGAGTTCCTTTCTAAAACCCATTTTGAAATTTTCCAGTTTTCCATTTGAAAACCTCTACACCTAATATTACATGGAACTTTCCCTTTGAAAACAAATGAGTTTTCCGAGTTTCATTCGAAAACCCATTTTGAAATTTTCCAGTTTTACATTCGAAATGTTCCAGTTTTCCACTTGAAAACCAATGCATCCACAATTTCATGCAATTTTCCCTTTGAAAACCAATGAGTTTTCCGAGTTTCATTCGAAAACCCATTTTAAAATTTTCCAGTTTTCCATTTGAAATTTTCCTGTTTTCCACTTGAAAACCAATGCATCCACAATTTCATGCAATTTTCCATTTGAAAACCAATGGGTTTTCCGAGTTTTTCATCAAGAACTTTCTATTTTTCCATTCTAAAACCCATTTTGAACCAAAAAATTCCAACCAAAAAAATCTAATTTCCGACTTTTGTTTGGTTTTTCCAGTTTTTCCACTCTCCCATGAGGTTTTTCCATTTTTTTTTTCACAGAAATCATCACTGAATACAACAGTATCAACCATGAAAATTTCACAAACATCTGTTTGGCCATTTCGGAGTCCATAAGAGACAT
Source organism: Sphaerophoria rueppellii (assembly GCA_920937365.1). NCBI lineage: Eukaryota > Metazoa > Arthropoda > Insecta > Diptera > Syrphidae > Sphaerophoria > Sphaerophoria rueppellii. The sequence continues at coordinate 38,636,467 of CAKKXW010000001.1, forward strand.
ACAAACAAACACACATCCATTTTTATATATATAGAAGAGAAAGAGATATAGAGATAATCCTTTCAACAGTTCTCTGATATGAGTTTCAAAAAATACTTTAATTTGTCAACCATAAACTGTCAATTTCCCAGTATTCGAAAATTAGACTTTCTAAACTCCCAACATTATACTACAATTTCGATTATTTCTTGAGGAAACCTAACATATTTTAAATTCTTGAATGCTTAACCAAACCTTAAAATATGCGTTTTCTAACCATCAAATTTGAATTAATTAATCAATGATAAGAGCTTCAGAAGTAACATATATTGATTGGATAGGTTACTTGGCTAACTTGAATGCTAAAAAATTCCAAAAGAATTTTCAAGTAGACAGGGGAAAAATAACAGGGTCCCTAGTAAGTAACTCGATTCTACAATAAAATTGCTCGAATTCGAAAAATCAGAACTATGCATTTTTTTTTAACTACTTTCGAATCAACGAGAATCGAATAGTTCTAGGAGTGCCAACTATATTCTTATGAACTGTCGAATAATCGAGGAACTACGTAACTCGAAAGTAGAATTCAAAAATGTCTTTAATAATTACTCCAAGGTTAAACCTATTCCTTACGCTCCATTAAATTTATCTCTAATCCGCCTTTGATCAATTTGTTAAACCCGTTGATTTTGATGTCTCATGTCGGCCATATTGTTTCTTTTGCTATCTGTTTTATTCAGTCACTCAAGACTACAAATCATGATGCCAAGTTACAGCGACGAGCAATACGGGCAAATGATAAAACTTTATTATCAAAATGGATGGTCTCTTAAAGCAACGATGCGAACGCTGCGCCCTTTTGAAAGAAAATTTATATTTCCGATCTCTCTTACTTACTAACTTACTTAAGGTGGCGCTACAGTCCGTTATGGACTTGGGCCTCGATCAAAATTTATCAAAACAGCGCACTCAACGCTAATTGTGTCCTACACGGAAGTGGGACAGCCATTTTTACCTGGGCCTCAATCAACAGTCTCCGCCAGCCAGCTCGGTCCCTAGCTAGCTGTCCCCAGTTTTGCACTGCAAGTTGATTGAGGTCCTCTTCCACTTGAGTGCGCCACCTGAGTCGCGGTCTTCCTCTCCTCCTACGTCCCTCGGGAAAAGTGTCGAAGGCTTTCCGGGCCGGAGCATTGGTGTCCATCCGCTCTAAATGACCGAGCTATCTGAGTCTCTGGACCTTGACCCTTCTGGTTAGGTCCATGTAGTTGTACAACCCGTAAAGCTCGCTGTTATATGTTCTTCGCCATTCCCCTTCAATGCACTCGGAGCCAAATGACCCGAAGAACTTTCCTCTCAAAACAGCCTAAGGCATTTTCATCCCTTTTTAACAAGGTCCATGCTTCTGCACCATACAGCAGGGCTCTGATGATGACGGTGTGGTACAATTTTACCTTAGTTGCTCGGGAGAAGGCTTTCCCACTCAATTGCTTTCTTAGCCCAAATAAACAGCGATTAGCAAGAGTTATTCTTCGTCTGATCTCGGTGGTTGTGTTATTGCCCTTGTTAAGAGCGGAGCTTAGGTAGACAAACTACTCTACTACCTCGAAGTTGTATGCGTCTATTGTGACGTTCTGCCCGAGCCGTCGGTGTTGGGTGTCCTTCCTCGAAGACAGTATATACTTCGTTTTTCCCTCATTTACCGCTAAACCCATTTTTGCCGCTTCTGTCTCAATTCTCACAAAGGTGCCATTGACATCATGCTGTGTTCTTCCCATTATATCAATATCATCGGCATACGCGAGAAGTTTAACAGATTTTTGGAAGATGGTGCCCCTGGTGTTGACGGTGGAGTTCTGCACTATCTTCTCAAGAACGATGCTAAAGAAATCGCACGACAGTGCATCACCTTGTCTGAATACTTTTTTGATGTCGAAAGATTCCGTAATCTCGTTGCCAACCTTAATGGAGTAGCGTGAGTTCTCCATCGTCATTTTGTAAAATAGTTTGGGAGGGATGCCAAAACTAGACATAGCTTTGTACAGTTCGTCTCTGTAGATGCTGTCATACGCGGCCTTAAAATCGATGAAAAGGTGGGTGGGTCGATTTGGAGTTCATAGGTCTTTTCCAGGATCTGCCGTTACGTGAAAATTTGGTCGATGGTTGTAAGGACTAATCAGATTGTTGACGAAAGGCTTCAGACATTCACATATTACGGCAAAGAGGATCTTGTAGGCGATGTTATGTAGATTGATTCCTCTGTAGTTGGCGCAGTTTAGAAGATCTCCCTTTTTGCGATCTCTAACGAATGATAAAGAGAGAAAAAAAAATCAATTTGTTCCGAAAGAGATCGGAATTTTTCGGTTCCCGAGAAAAGTATCTGTAGAAGAATTTAATTTTTCTTGGTTCGTGAGAAGATCGGAAAAAAGTGAGAAGTATCAATATTTTGCGGATCGCGAACGATATTTTCCATACCCGGCTTTAAATTGAAAATGAAAGCAAAGTGTTTGCGAGTGAACCTATCAACTTTTTTTATTCGTTTGAAAAGCCTACCGCTAGACGAAATTTCGAACTTGTCTACTCTTGAATTTCATGTAGATTGGTACCATTCCAAATGCGGCTAATTTGTTTGATTAGGAACAAATTCATCCAAAAATGAGACTGAATGAATGACAGTCAATTTGAAGGATGTAGCCTCTACCGCTATCAACTGTCAAAGTTTAGTATTCTCTATTAGAAGGCCCCTTATAATTTAATATCCTATCCACCCATCATCCCATTTTCTGAATATATAGGGAATGAAAATGAAACAACTTGAAATTTACGCTAGTTAAAAATTAATTTGGCAGACTTTTGCCGCCGGCTCTTCTATCCGCCTATCGACATCAACTATGACTCTTACATCCATTTTATGGATAGGAACCAAAGCCGTAAGATTCCAATTAAGTTGAGAACATATCACTTCACTTGCAATCATGTGAAACTTAATCATTTAAGTAGAACAATAAAGTCCTAAGTAACGATTCAGCAATTGAAGCTAGTCATTAAGTTTAAAATAAAAATCCAGAATCTTCAAACAAAAAACAAAAAAAATTTTGAGTATCGTATTACAATAAAAAGTCTGCTTAGAGCAAAAGAGCTTCAAATCAATTTTTATTGATAATAAACACAAAAATCAATAAAATATGAGCAAAAATTGCTTTTTAATTGAAGTACACACCAGTTCTTTGTCTGCCTCTGCAGTATTCTCACTGACGATGACTGTTTGCAATTATAAAATATTGAAAAAGCAAAAGAAAAAAAAGACAACACGTGAACGAACATTCATAAAAAAAATACTCAATGGCGTACAATTCCAGTTATGTCTCATTTTCTTTTCTTTTTTTTCACAGACCCCTTGTTATTAATTTTTTGCTTACAGCTACACAAAAAGTACATACATTTTATAAGCAACAAAGACAGAAAAAAAAGTATCTGCAACAATAAACGTGATACCAGAAATAGATACCCTGTCATAGAATTTTTTTGTTTGATAATAAGAAGGTTACTCATTCATTTGAATTCCGAGTCTTGTGTGACATTTTTATAATGCCAATTCTTACAGCGGTGTTTGTTGTTTTTGTTTTGGTTTTATTTCATATTTTTTTGGAATTTATTTTGCGCAACAAAAATAAAACAAAAATGTTATCGTACAATCTTGAATGTTACGACGACTACGCACGATGAGGATGACGCAGACGAGGGACGAATGACGATTAGATTATGATTGTGTTATCAGTTCCCCGAAGCTATGTAATCTAGAACGTACGTTGTTACTCAAATCTTTAATCATTATTTTATGATTTATTTTATTTGGAGTAAGTAAACATTTTTCGCGGTTGTATTTGAGTTTACATAAAGAAGAAAAAATTTATTATTAGTCCTGAGTGAATTTGCAGTTTAATAGAAATCTCTCTGGGAGAGTTCGTTCCCCCTGGAATTTTGGAAGTAGGGTAATTCAAAAATATTGAAAATGCAGAATTAGGAAGATTGGATTGCAATTATTACGGTAATCGTAAAACGAAATCGAACATCAATCTGAAGCCAAAATATCACTTTCATATGCAATTTAGCTACTTAATTATCTGATTCCCAATCCATTGCAGTTGTCCATGGGGTATGTTCCTTCGAGTGTGCCTCTAGCATCTGCAGTAGCTTGGTTCGGATTCAGGTTCAGGGTTTAGGAATCGTCGCTTTCTTGCTTTCTTTACCTTCACTCTTGTCTGGGTTCCGGGTCACAATGGCTTTGAGGGCAATGAACGGGCTGACGAGCTGGCTAGAAAAGGATCAGCCCCTCATAGCTCACTCGTGGATAGAGTCAACATTCCTCTTGGTGCTATGAAGATCTTCTCAATTTTTCTCGCTGAATCGAACCATAGGTGGAGTAGCCTAACCCACTGTATCATATCTAAAAAAATAACCTTATTTGCAGACCCAGGCAAGACATAGCCAGGGTCGTTTTAACATGCACCGGACACTGGCCTGTTGGGCATTCCCCACAATACTTTCTGTCGTTGTTGTGGGGTCCAGCGAGAAAAGGAAACTGTTCTTCACTTCCTTCGTAAATGTCCTGCGCTGGACAAAATGAGAGCCAAATCATTGGGAAAGTCCTTCTTCAATAACCTAAATGAGCTTTCCGAATTGAGGATCAAAGATTTGATCTTTTTTCTAAACGCAACAAATTGGATATGAGGCGTATTTTAAACTGATTGTTACAGTTCCTCTTCGAACTTGAGATCGCCAGCTAGCGAACTCAAAACAAAAGCTCAGACCTTTATATAATGGTATCGAAACGGCGCAACCCAGCGCTAATTGGGTCACCGAGCTAGACTGCTCATGGCCGCCATTTCTACTAGTACTACTTTCTGGATTTCACAATTAAAAGTTCTTATCTTCGCAGGCTAGTGTCCGTAGCTTGGTGGTTAGGTGCGTTGGCTGCTAAGCAGAAAGTCGTGGGTTCGAGTTCTACTCGTGTCCACAAAGTTTTTATTTCATCTTTCACGGGCACTGTGTCTTGCAAAGAACTGACAAAACTTCCAAGAGTATCATCTGTATCTTTGCCGTTCGGAATCGGTGTTAAATTGTAGGTCCCTTCAATTCTTCACATGCACCCAGAGAATTGTTTGTGAGAGAGAGCCGAATTGGCTTAGGCCTTGGCTCTTCAAGAGTTGTCTTACCACTCTATTTATTTTTATCTTCGCAGGCTGAATAGAAAATATTTCTGTCGAAAGTGTCCAGTTCCAGTATCAATAATTAAGTAAGAGCTTAAAGTAAAAAGTTTTTAACGCACACCAAAGAAGTAGTGATTCGTCTAAGTGTGATGACCGAAATTGCGAAAGACATCATAATGACGCATCTACCTGTGAGTTTAATAGTGAAGTCTTCCTTGAATTAACTATTGGCGCCAGTCTTTCAAAGATATTACAAATGATTCCACAAGCTACACTATAATATCATTGTAAATATCGGTTTTATTGCCACTACACTACAATTAACCATTTGTTTTATGAAGTTCAATTTCTTGAAGACCAGAATAACGACCAGTATTTATTGACTTCCTTCAAGATTAAAGCCTAATAAAGCCTGATTGTTTAACTACATATTCTTCAATTATCTCATTAATCCTAGTGTATCGGCACTTCCGCTTGTTTCCTGTTGATTGCTTTGTTTTATGATAGTTCTCATTTTATTCTTCTTTCTTACTGAAGCCAGTTATTTTTCAAGCTGAACTTCTATCCCTAGTTATAGTAATTTATTTGTCTGTAAACCAGCCAGGTGTTGTCTTAATTTAGTGGTAACATCATAAAACTACAAAAGAAGCCATTCAGCATTTCAACTACATATTTTGCTGTCTAGAACTAAGCGGAATTGAAACAGCTTAGAGAAACTCTTAACTGTTCTTATTTCCGTTGAGGTAATATGATTTTTCGTCTTTAAAACCTTCGCTTACCAAAGGTTTGTCCTGTAGTGCCATATTGAAGTCGTTTCGACTGTAAAAAAGTATAGTATCTAGATGTGTTTTTCAAACATTTTTTCTCAATATTGGTTTGTATAGCACGTTTTTCAATATTTATACTCAGTGCATACATTTTAACCAACGAGAAATACAGCAACCAAAAATAACTGTCTTGTGCAAGAATATAGATTTACACAAAAAGAGACTTTCATACATTTTTGTATCTATAGATACGTTTAATATTCCTTAGATACATAATCTTTATGCAGGCAGGTATAGTGAAATTGCATTTTGCAAAAGAAAATCATAGACAGAATATAAAATATCTTAGGGAACAAAACAAAAGAAAACAAAAATGGAAAATGATCCCATAAAAAGCAGAATACCGCATAATCAGCTTCAGTTTCAGAGTCTAATAGCTTTAGTTCAGCGCAGTACAGCAGAACATAAAACTATATACTCGCCTTCCTCGTTGTTGTTTTCTTTCTGTTCAGCCTTCGGTTTGGTTCTGTATTCTGTTCTGTTTTTTGTTTTCTGTTCTTATTCTCATCTCGAAAAACCGGCTAAAGAATGTCTGCTCGATGGAGGTAAACCAAATATTCAAAAGACAAAAAAGGAGAAAAAAAAGAACCTTCACACAAAATATATGTATGTAGGAAGATAAGTAGATAGAGGTAGATAGGAAGAGATACTACATCTCCTTTCTTTTCTGGATTTTATAGTTAGATACATTACCTACACAAAGATTGGGAATTTGCTGTTTTGTAGATTGTGGGTAAAGTTGAGTAGGGTACTGTTGGTCGGTCTGTCTGTCGCCTCAAATAGTGATCGGTTGGCCCGGGGAAATTTGGCGCCCTGGTGAAGATGGATAAACACATGAAATCGAATAATTGTTATTTCTTTTGAAAAAACAGGTGTGTTAGTAAAACATTATTATGATCATCATCTATTTATATAAAAATCTAATGCAAATCCGTTGAGGACTCATTCGTTTTGTGTCAGTGGTGTGTTTGGCACCAAATGAGGAATTGTTCGGGTAGTTAAAATGGTGTATTTGGTACAAAGTCGTTGATGAGAAAGCCCTATAGAATCGTAAACTATGCATTTGACCATGTGATGAATTTTAGATCGCTAAGGTTTCTGAGTTGGTACGAACTTACTGGCTGTTTTACCATGAATAATTTAAATATTTGTGTGATATGTTCTTAAAATCTACTAAGTTGGTGGCGTAGCAACGTTGGCTGGGTACTATAATGAGCGGAAACAAACGGAAGCTAGCGTCAGAACCGAACGAAACGCTCCTTTCCGAACTGCCATGTGAACACTTTAGCCATAATAAACGGATTTGTACGTATCTTACTTGACTAGCAGCATAGTGCTAACCGCATCAATGAAACAATTCTTTTGGTTGCCAGTAAAGTAGACCTTCCAGAGCATTGTTGTGTATTCGTTCAAGTGGCCCAATCCTCTTTAAGTCGTTGGGCCTTTACTCTTCCTGCTAGATTAGTCTAATTGCATCTTTTTCTTCTTATCTGGCTCACAATCACTGAAGGATCTCAGCCTGAGATACTGCAGCCTTCCATTGTGAACGCATGCACTCTCCAGTCGACGAAACCAAGCGCTCTGGCATCCACAGTCACTTGGTCCTTGTACCGTAGGTTCGGTCTTCCTTGTCGTCTCGAACCTGGGGGCTGGGATGAGAAGACTTTCTTGAGCTGGAGCGTTGTCGTCCATTCGCTCGATGTGACCGAGCCAATGTAGTCGTCTTTTCTTGGCCTTCTGGACTACATCCACATCTTGGTACAGCTCATACAGTTCTCGGTTGAACCTTCTTCTCCATTCGCAATCGTCGCATACGGGACCGAAAGTGCCCAGTATCAATTCCCCTTTTTTACTTATCGTGCAGCACTCGGCGCCGCCGTAGAATAGAACTAGTAAAATCAGAGTTGTATATAGCGGACACTTTTTCTTCCGAGTGAGGAGTTTTAAACCCAGTTGTTTGGCCAACCCAAAGTAGCAGTGGTTCGCTAGGGTAATTCTTCTTCGGATCTCCACTAAGATGTCGTTTGTGGGATTGATGTTTGTTTCAAGCTAGGTGAACTCCTGATTTGAACAGTGATGTTTTGTCCTAGGCGGTGGACAGATGTTGCTTTGTATGTTGATAGCATGTACTTTGTTTTGTCCTCATTCACTTCAAGACCAACGAGTTTTGCCTGTTCTTCAATCGCTGTGAAAGCCTCAAGCACAGCTCTCTTGGATCGACCGATGATGTTTATGTCGTCCACATAGCCTACAGATAGAGCTGAGTGGACTTGTTGAAGATAGTGTTTTCCGTGCTCACACCTGCCTTGGGCACTATCTGCTCCAGGACTATGTTGAAGAAGTCACATGACAAGCATCTCCTTGTCTAAACCCTGCGCATGTTTGGAATAACTCGGATGAGCTGTAACCCGTTTGCACACTGCACTGCGTATTGTTTAGCGTCATGCGGCACAGCTGGATCGTTTTTTTTGGATCCCGAATGCAGACATTGCCATCATAAACTCTTGGCGGTGGATGCTATCATACGCAGCTTTAAAGTCGATGAAAAGATGGTGGGTTTCGACTTGAAATTCGTTGGTCTTTTCCAGGATCTGAGTTTCATTGTATAATTTTGTAAATTTTTTGGTTTAATCTTCAATTTCATTCTATTAAGTTGTCGCCACCTAACATTTCAAAAACTCCTTCATAACAAGCTTCAATCAAAGACAAGATTGGATTTCCTTCTCAAAACCGATGTAAGAGCTAGCAGTGTCTTTTAAGCCGAGCTCCTGTCAGAAATTGGCTATAAGGCTGGCTGTGCTATGACATGTGGATACTGCATTTTTCAACAGCCATTTCAAACAGAAACCAAACCAGAAAACGTTGGCATAATCTGTATTATTTCTTCTAAGCATAGGTATAAATGGAACCCTGACTATTGGGTTTCTATAAAGATGTTCAGATTCTTGGGTTACTTTCTCCAGTTATCAAGAAGAACTTGCATACATTTTACAAAACACACTTTTCAATTTCGATCTATCACCTAACCTAACTTTGTATTCATGCTTTTTTTAATCGTGTCTTCTTCTTCTCTTGCAACTCATGTTCTGGATTGGTGCAAGCCATTTAAATTTTTCCTATTCCTCTTATTGATATAGCCCCCTTGAATGGTTGCGCCTTAAAGCTCGCTTAAACTCCATCCCACAAACAGCCTGGCCTTGATTCACAAAAGCAAACACAGTCATGATGATGATGATGGTGATAATGCTGACAGCGACGGTGAGATGCCACTTAAGCACCACCAACCGCATACCCAATAGCCCATCCAGCAACACATACGTATACACTTCTACGACTTTAAAAATAAGGAGTGAAGGTAGAAGTTGTTACGAGTTTTTTTTTCAATTCATCCATCCCCCCTGCTAGTGGTTTTCTTCTTGTATTACCTTATACAAGTATACCTAGAACACTCTTGTTTTGTTAAAGTGGATTGCAAAAAAAAAAAACATTAAAAAGAAATTATACTAAAGTGGCAGAACAACTTTTATAAAAAAAAAGGAACAAGAAAAAATAAAACAAGTATCTTCGCATTGGGTATACGCGAGGCAAGCGAAAAAGGTATCTAGATACCTTCGTATACGATTCTTGCATGGCTGGAAAACGTGTACAATTTCAACCTGTTTTGGTATTCTTATCATGTAACAGGGAATAACCTCATCTCTTTTATTTTATTTTATTATTTTTTTTTTGTAGGTCTTTTCTTCTCGTCTTACTCTATACCTCCGTCTTTTTATATACGTTTAAGTATTTATTTCTGCGGTTTTATGTTTAGCAGGCTCGACGACGACGTTTATTGATGTGTCTAGCTAGCTGCTGTGGTTTTAGATCGAAGAGAAAAAAAATTCTCATGAAGTTAAAGTTTGATTGAATTCTTAAAGACTTGAAATAAGCTGAATTATTAAAAAAAAAAAACTACCTACATACATACGTTTACGTACTTTATGGAGGTCGTCAACCTGAATAATGTGTTTGACTTGACAATTTGACTTTTTTTTTGTAATAAAGTGAAATGTGACAAATAAGTTGAGGAAGGGCTTTTGAGATGTTAATGTGGATGGTGCTCTGGAGGTCAATTTAACATTTCGACAGTTGAAGTGACTTCAATTATTTGTTTTCATGGAATTAGCATGAACAATTAGAACACTTAAACATTTTGACTTTTGAGTTTAGAAATCTGGGTTTTACCAAGAAGAATTGATGTGTATAAAGGTCAGGGTGAATCGTTGCCAGGTAAACATTCAGTTTTATTAAAACTAGGTCAACAAGTACAATGGAATCCCTCTAAACCGTACAAAAAGGGTAATATGTTATTTTAAGATATGTTGAGTAAAAATTTCGTTTTAATACTAACAATTGAAACAATACAATGATGCTGTTCTCAAACTATCTGTCACAGTGAAAAGTGTTGCCAATTTACTTAAACTGTTCACTCAATATAAAAAACTAGCTGACCCTGCAGACTTCCTACTGCCTCAATCGATAATCGATACCCCTCTACCACACTGCGCACTACCCTTTAAACACTACCCGCTTGTACTACACAGTACGTCTACCCATATCCGCTACCCCGTTACGACACTAAAAGCTACCAACTTACTGTTACACCAATAGCCAGAAACCCACTATATTCAATTCAGTAACTCTTTTAGATCTCATCTGTTTTGGTCTTTTTATTGTTTTTACTTGTAATGACTGATAATTTCAGAGTCGATTATTGCAATATTCGTAGGCTAGGAATTAATTTTCTTGCTGACGTGTATCCACACTGTTCCGAACAGGCCAGCTGTATTGGCACTGAGTGAAACCATAGTAGGTGAGAATTCCGACCCTACTGAATTTCTTATTCATGGGTATTGCTTAGTGCCTTTATTCTTCTCCCACCATGGTCTCGCCGTCTACATGTTGCTTATCAATTCTTACCGCAGTATGGACGCTGCTCCAACCTTTTTTTCAATTTTATGTGGTTCAAGTTTTCCGTAAATAAGCACATCATTCACTACTGTTTTCTTTATCGAAGCCCAAATTTGGACGGAGCTTCAACTTCTCGCGAATTTGACGCTCTGTCTGACTCTCAAAGAATTGTTTCCCTGTATCCTCACACTGAAATCGTTATTACGGCGATTTCAGTGTACACAATTCTTCGTCGCTTCTCTATTCGGGCCAGACAACACCCGAAGGAATTTGTGCTGAGATCTTTGCTGAGTTGAACCACCATACTCAGCTTGTCATCGAGTCCACTCGAATATCAGACAATTAAGTCAATCCGCTTGGCCAGAAAATACTCTTGACTTGTTTCTTACGTCTGTTCATCCAGTTAGGGAAGGAGCTCCGAAGGGAACCGTGTGGCAAAACCGCATTTGTCCAGCCAATCTCATTAAACTCTGACTTAAACAGCATTGTACAATGGGGAATTAAAAACCGTGTAGAGTTTACTGTTTCGAAAACTCAACACTGTTTTGTATCGTTGAAGCGAGATATACCTCCCTTGCCACTGTCCTTGAGTGGATCAATGAGACCGAACATCTCTTGTGGACCGAGCAAATACGCGATGACGCCAAAAATGCCGCAAGATGTTTGGGTTTCTTAAGACGGTGCAAGAAATATTTCTCCCCGTCTGATCTGGCTATTATCTATAAAACCTATATCCGTACAATTCACATCTCTGGGCTGGTGCTCCAGTTACTTACTTAAGCCTCTTGGATGGAATTCAAAAAAGAGCTGTAAGAATGATTGGTGATAGAGAGATCACTGACGCATTCACTTCTTTAGCAACCGTCGTAACGTGGCGTGTCTCTCCTTGTTCTATCGCTACTTTTACGGTATATTCTCAAGTGAAATAGCCAGTTGCATTCCTCCCCTCAAACAATCGCCCGTAATACTCGCGCTTCTAAGAATGTCCATCAGTTTACCCTCGAGCTCAACTTCGGACGTACTCTCAAGTATAGAGAATCATTTTTGGCCGTACTGCGCGAATGTGGAACTCTCTTCCAAACTCTGTCTTTCCCAGTCATTACAATGTTCAAGAATTTAAGACCAATGTACACCGACACCTCCTTTCCAACTCCTTCCCTTCTTCTGTGTCTCTGGCATAAAAAGGGTATACAAATTCCTTGAGCATAAATACCCATTCTTTTAACCCTCCTCATGATTACACTTTGCACAGTGTTAAAAATTACCTGTTTTGAGTTTTCCCGAGGATCATAAAATGCACGGGTTTTGTGTGCACCTATTAGTAATTTCTTTTCATTGTTTTGTTCATCGTATAAAAATAATAAAACTTTATGAAAACCTTTTAAAAAAAATTTACCTCAAAGTCTTGCTCGGGCAAGAAAAACTGAGCACTGTTTAAAATTGATTATCTGGCAACCCTTTAAACATATCAGCTTAATATAAACGTTTAAAAGTTTAGTATTTCTCCTTAAAAAAAAGTCCAAAATAAGGTCCCTAAAATTAGTACTAACAAAGAAATTGATGTTAACATGGGTCATGGTGTACCAAAGTTAATTCTCTAAAATTTTCAAAAGAGGCCATTAAAAATGGCTGGCACTGAATGAACATGGGTAGGAAGATATACGGTGTCTTAGAGGATGCGATGCGATGCGAAAAGTACTCCTCTCCGTCGGATGCTGCACAAAAACAGACCTAGTTAATTACAAAAAAAAAAACGTTTAAATTTAGTTCTAGACAAAATTTTTATTTTTCATTAAAAAATAATTATTTTCACAATCGGATTCGAACTAAAATTCTGTTTCATCACCATTTTCAAATGAATACTCAGTCAGCGTCTCTTGTTTCACTTCAAACTCATTTGGTATCACTTGTTCAAAAACGTTCTTTGGTGAATTCGGTGCCGTAATATCAGATTGTTCAGGTGACGCTGCTCCGTTAACAACACGACAACCTTGACTTTCAATTGCTTCAAGTTCCTGCTGTAGAATTTCTTGAAATTTCGTCCTCACTCGAAGTTGACGAATTGGGTCTAGTATTCGCAAAAAGGGAGCCAACGATCTCAGAAACAGTGTACTCTCTTCATCTGTTGCTGGTTGATGTGAAACCGGTTTTGTGGTCTCAATCCCAACATTTAATCGTCGAATTTTGTCGCCCTTCTTTTCATATTCATATTGCGGTTTTCTCTTTCGACTAGCAGCTGACATATAATTGCTTAAAGGACGAGTTTGTTCTTCTGATGCATCGTTTGAATGCGTCTCAGTAGTGTTAATTGAATTTTCCGACACAATCGACATGTTTCGTCTGTTCATTTCTTTTTGGGTAATTGTATTCTTAAGGAAAAGCAATTTTCTAAAATGCATCCACTTTCCAGTATATAATGCCAATAATTCTTGTGTTGATGTCGTTTCTAGATTGAAGTTTGGAATCTTCTTTAGTTCCTTAGCGAATTGGTCCCGTAAATTTCGCCATCTTCTTCTACATTCTTCTTCTGAAAAATCAAAAAAAAAAAATCAATGACGTTAATATCAGTATCGCAGCAAAATATTGTTTTCTTACTTGAAATGCCTACAATTTCAGAAACTTCGTTCCATTCCTTTTTTGTTTCCGTTCTGTCTTTGTATTTGCACTGGGTTCTGTCCCACAACGCAGTTCGCTTATGAATTTCGGCAATCAACCTCTCCATTGCTAACAACTTTCCGTACGATACTGAAAATGTGACGGGTGCGGCAAATTGATCTAAGCAACGAAGACCGAAAACGACACGACACAACGCACGCGTTAACCGCACGAATCGTGTATGTGTTGGAAATTTACCATATCTTCCATCTCTCTCTTTTGATTTTGTTAATAATGAATTCTCTCCGCATTCATCGCATTGCAAACACCGCGTTTTTCATTTTTTCTGTCTGCCTAGTGCCTGGCATGTTTTTATTTTCAATATGCGGTTTAATGGAATATTCATACAGAAACAATAATAATGCTTATGACGTTATGACATTTGACATTTCATCGTGCCGTACAATGTATGTGCAGTTGTAGTCCTAACGATTTTCAAACATCGCAAAGTAATTTTTCTTCTTCAATTGTGTGTTTACTTAACCTTTTTTGTTCGAAATGAAAAAAAGAGATTAATGTAAACCAACCCAAGATCTTGTAAGTTTTCTAAGTAAATATCTATAAGCACTGCGTCGTCTTTGTCTGGTTTCTACAACTTCTGCATCATTTCAATTCCGCACGAAGATACTTTATCTACTTCTTTTTTTTTCCACCTACTTTAATTCTTTCTTTTCTTGCAATTTTATTTTCTCTTCTCTTAGAAAGATACAGTGACTGACTGGGTTTGGGTGGATGGATGCAAACATACCTACCTACATACTATGGTATCTATGTATGTACTTTTGTGTGTATATTTTCTATGTACAGAAATAAAAGAGAGATATAACATGGGAGGAGGTGATGTGGTCTGGTTTTTTTTTGTTGTACATAGGTTCTATGTAATTTTATATAGAGTAACTTTGCCCCGGGAATTTATTCTGGTTCAGTTTTACATAGAGAAGATCTACTGCTGGCATGGCGGCACTGCTGGCTGCTGTTAAACATCTGTGCACGTTTCTGGACTTTAACAAGAGGAGCTCTGTCTGTTTTTAGTTGGTCTTGGTTTGGTATTCGTGCGCAGACTTCAAGTGAACTGGAAAGGCAAAATGAGGAATGAGGGATGCAAAAACAAATTAAAACAGAAAAAAAAAACAACAAGACTGAATAATGGAAGTTTTGTTTTGTTTAGAGAGCGAGAAAATCAATAATCGCACATGGCATACAGAATGAAATAGCAGTTTTCTATGGAATTTATTTTCCTTATCTTTGGACAGAGCAAAATGAGAAGAAAAAAAAAACACGAATCGAATTTAAATAGGAATGGGAAGAAAATTCCAACTAACGAGGGTCAATTGAAGTTGAAATAATCTTACTAGTATAACAGTATATGAACTTATTATGTACGTACATTTATGTGTTGTACATAATATCGTGTACTCTACATGGAAAGTTGTTTTTACTGTAAAAATTTTGCTTTTCTTTATTGTTATTGCCGTACTTGAGACTTCTTTTAGAAGCTTTCGAAGTTAGTTTTTTTTTTTTTAAGTTTTTGGATTTAACTTTTAGTGAAAAAATAGGTAAACAAAAAAAAATAATTTAAAGAAAGCCATCTTCGTAGGTACAATCTCGCCGATGCAAGAGCCTGGGAAATTTTAACTTTTGTGCTAACGATAATGTGTTTTTTGAGCTTGAAAAAGGTAGGGAAACTGTACCAGTCTCCGGACAGGCCCCAGTGTCCGGACGATTTTGCCTTTATGGGAAGTAAAAGAGAAACTAAATTTTCAAAAAACAACAAAATACAGAATAAGTTACATTTTCCACATGCACATACATGCGGATCGCATGTATAACGGAAAAGTTATGGGTGGTTTAAGCAGCAACCGCCGATGGTCTGCTTTTTTTTAGCGAAAAAATAGTGGCAGACCCTGGAAAAATATACAGAGAACATTAGATTTTGTGTGATCTGGTAATCGAATGGAGTTCATTTCAATGAAAATATAATTAACTTCAAATAACTAAAGAAAAAATTAATTTTTCGTTTTTTGAAACATTTTTTTAAGTGTCCGGACACTGGTACGAAAAAAAACCAAAATTTAGTCTCCGGACAGCTCCAAGGTTTTATTAAACATTTTTTTTATGTTCAAACTCTTTTTAAAACCCTAAATTTACTTGCCAAAAGAACTTTCTTGTATCCAGAATAAATAATATTCCATTATCATCGCACTGATGGATTAAAAACAAAACAAAAAAAAAAACTTTAAAATTGTATTATCATAATTTATTCTCTGTTCCACAAACACAATATTTAAATCAATGTGGTGTAAATCGATCGTGAAATACATACATCTGAAGGGAATATTTTCCTTTTTACCGAAACCAACCTGAACATGCCAAAACCACCCCTAACGAAGGGATATTATTTGATTGAGATGTGCACAAAAAACAGTGCATCAGTTAAGTCTTGAAGCATTCCAAGTACCTGAAAACGGGTTTGGAAAAAAGAAACAAGAACTAATTAACCTTGAACCAAGAAAGTAGGCATTTCAAAAACATAAAATTACCATGGTTTAGTTGTGTAGCGTAGGTAGAGAGGATGTGATTAGTCTTCAATTATTTTGAATTCAAACTTAAAGTAAGCCTTACACGACATTAGATCGAAGAAATTAGGTGTCAGGCAAGCAGCAATCAAGTATGACGAAGTAGGTTCAAAATCGTCCGAAGACACCGTTTTTATCGTCCGGAGACTGGTACCGATTTCGGTTTTCTTATAATTAAATAGGCAATATTTTCTAAATTAATTAGATGCCAAACAATCAGGAAATAATTATCAGTACAGAAAATATGAATTGCTCTATACTCAACACTTAAGAGAAAAAAGATATTGAGTTTTTAAGTCCGGAGACTCCTGAAAATCACTCTATTTTAGAATTCATCCTATTAAATCAATATATTAAGTTACTTTCAATTCCTTCGTATACCAAACTACTGAGAAATATCAATAGTCTTAGCAAAATTTTAAGATTTGAATGAACCATTAATAGGAATAAAGATATTTGCAGTAAAAGTAAAAAAAAAGTTATCTTATCGGAGACTGGTGCTTTTACCCTACCTAACTTATAAAAGTATAAAGTTTTCACTTGTTCTTAAAGTTTTTAAAGGAAACCTTACAATTTTTTAGGGTAATTTAAAATTAAATTATTTATGTTGGTATAATTGGTATCTTTTGAGTGCATGGAAAACTCAACTGTTTTTCAGGTTTAAAATAACCTTAAGAACTGCGACGTATTTTATCAGAAAGATAAATATAAAATAAGCAGTAAGCAGGGTCTAAGTTAAAATTCACTTTTTCAATGAAATTTCGCGTTGAGATGTGTCAAAGTGTCTATATTTCGCCAGCTGTTTTGATGACGTTAAAAACAAAAATTGCAAAGTAACTTGTTTTTATGGATACTCGCAGCATCCAGTCCTCTTAGTGTCTATCATCAACCATGCCATTTTTTGATTAGGTACTTTAACATCATCAGTGTATATGTGAATGGAAGATTCGAGGGCTCAAGAATTGAACCCTGTGGCACCTGTCTACCCGTAATAACTTGCTTAAATTCATAAATCGAAGAAAATCTGATTTATAGATTGCCCAGTAATAAAAGCTTCTTCAACAGATTTTCTTCCGTCATGTATTACTTACTTACTTATTCGGCTCACAATCCATGAAGGATCTCAGCCTGAGATACTGCAGCTTTCCATCGTGCACGGTCCCTCGCATGCACTCTCCCTCCAGTCGCCGAAACCAAGTGCTCTGGCATCCGCAGTCACTTGGTCCTTGTATCGTAGGTTCAGTCTTCCTTGTCGTATCGAACCTGGGAGCTGGGATGAGAAGACTTTCTTGGCTGGAGCGTTGTCGTCCATTCGCTCGATGTGACCGAGCCAATTAAGTCGTCTTTTCTTGGCCTTCTGGACTACATCCAAATCTTGGTACAGCTCATACAGTTCTCGTCGCATACGGGACCGAAAGTGCCCAGTATCAATTCCCCTTTTTTACTCATCGTGCAGCACTCGGCGCCGCCGTAGAGTAGGACTGGTAAAATCAGAGTTTTATAAAGCAGACACTTTGTCTTTCGAGTGAGGAGTTTTAAACCCAGTTGTTTGGCCTACCCGAAGCAGCAGCGGTTCGCTAGGGTAATTCTTCTTCGGATCTCCACTAAGGTGTCATTTGTGGAATTGATGTTTGTTCCAATGTAGGTGAACTCCTTAACTACTTCGAAATTGCTGCTACCAACGGTGACGTTTTGTCCTAGGCGGTGGACAGATGTTGCTTTGTTTGTTGATAGCATGTACTTTGTTTTGTCCTCATTCACTTCAAGACCAACGAGTTTTGCCTGTTCTTCAGTCGCTGGTAAAGGCCTCAAGCACAACTCTCTTGGATCGACCTATGATGTCCATGTCGTCCGCATAGTCTAGGAGCTGGGTGGACTTGTTGAAAATAGTGTTTTCCGTGCTCACATCTGCCTTGCGCACTATCTGCTCCAGGACTATGTTAAAGAAGTCACATGACAACGCATCTCCTTGTCTAAACCCTGCGCATGTTTGGAATAACTCGAATGAGCTGTTACCCATTTGCACACTGCACTGCGTATTGTTAAACGTCATGCGACACAGCTGGATCAGTTTTTTTTTTGGGATCCCGAATTCAGACATCGCCATCACAAGCCCTTGGCGGTGGATGCTATCATACGCAGCTTTAAAGTCGATGAAGATCGCCTTTTTTGTAGATGGGGCATATGGAGCTTATCGACAAGTCAGTGGGCATGCATTCTTCCTCCCACACATTGGCGATGATCTGGTGCATTCGGTTCTCCTCCTGCATATTTAAGGAGTTCCGCAGGTATGCCATCCGACCCGGCGGACTTGTTATTTCTTAACTTTTGGATGGCTACTATCTTTTCTTAGCTCGCCCTACATTTCGCGCATTCAGCAGCTGTTGGAAGTGCTGCTAAAAAACATCTACAATTCCCTGTGCTTCGGTGACTAGGTTTCCGTCACTGTTTCGAAGAGCCTGCGTCCCGGTTCTGAACCAGAAGCTAATTGCTTCAACCTTTTAAAAAAATGCCGGGTGTTGTTCTTTGCCCGAGACTCTTCTAGATCTTTGAGCTGGGAAACTGCGGATGCTCCTTTCTTCCTTCGCAGGGTTTTTTTCTCATTTCTCCTTTTTGTTCGATACTCGTCTCTTGCTGCTGTTGTTTTCCATTGCAGTATCTGCAAACGTGCATTTTCCGTGTCTTCAATAACGCGCACTTATCATCATACTACGGGTTCTTTTTCGGGGGTGACTGGTAACCTATGGTGGTCTGGGCTACATTTTATATTATTTCGCGATATTGGGCCCACCAGGTGTTGACATCTGTGGTATTTGGGAGGACGGCGGAGAGTCACACAGGCGCTCACTGTAGTCTTTGGCATTATCCGGAGTGCCAAGGCAACTGATGTTGAACTTCTTTCTTTTGGCCTCACGTGTTTTTAGTCGAGCTCTAAATTTAGCCACTACCAGAAACTGGTCAGAGTCGACATTTGCTTCTCGGAAAGTGCGCACGTTCAAGATGTTGGATGCGTGCTTTGCGCCGATTAGCACATGGTCGATTTGGTTGGTGGTTCGACCATCCGGAGATCGCCAGGTTGCTGTGTAGATCTTTCGTCTTGGAAACCTAGTGCTAGCTGCAGCAAATTCGATTAGTCGGAAGCCGTTATCTGTTGTAACTTCGTGGAGGCTGTACTTTAAAACTAATACGTCAAAGATGTCTTCCTTACCGTTTTTTTTGCATTAAAATCTCCACGTGCGATTTTGACGTCGTACTCTGGACAGGCTCCGCAGGCTCTATCCACGAGGTCGTAAAAATCCTCCTTGCTAGGCTCCTCGGCATCATCAGTAGGGGTAGGGGCGTGTGCACATATTAAACTGATGTCTTGTAGTGTGTCCTTGATGCGGATTACAGCCAGGTGATCACTAATTGGCTTGAAATCCATGACTTTCGGTCTAAGCCGATTTCCCTCGACGAATCCGCATCCAAATATATGCATTC
This sequence comes from Sphaerophoria rueppellii, assembly GCA_920937365.1. NCBI lineage: Eukaryota > Metazoa > Arthropoda > Insecta > Diptera > Syrphidae > Sphaerophoria > Sphaerophoria rueppellii. The sequence continues at coordinate 38,656,141 of CAKKXW010000001.1, forward strand.
TTTGATGACAGCTATAATAAATATATTTGTTTGTTCAATAAAATATTGTTTTGTAAGTTCAACGGAATTCTCCTTCTTCAAAAAAACAAGTTAGAAGAGCTACAATTCCTCTAAGAACTCAAAATTATTATTGATCACGAACTCAAATCCTTTCATTTGACCCAAATATAATGCTCCTTTTTAAAACAGGGCCAACAGTGTTTTCAAATTACTTTTCTAAAAAACGAAAAAAAAAACGTTTAAAGTTATTGAGGAAGGCCTTTTGCCTACTTTGAAGAGACCTGTTCGATATGTGGAGCATTAAAACACTAAACACAAAAGCAGCCGCGGGCACTTATATTTTTCTATATTTGTTTGTTGTGCTTAAAAATGTACAACGTAGAAAAACGCCTTTTTCCATTCAAAATACATCTTCAACACCATTTGTTCATAGGCTCTCAAAAGAAAAACAAAAAAACAAACTCGGATGAAAGCCATGATTGTTTTGTATTCAAGTTTGCTGTTAATACAAGCAAGAAAAAAACACTGTTTTAATGGAATTCTTAAGATGTCCTCCTTCTCCAATGCCTATGCGGATAAGCCAGTGCTGTCGAAAATCAATTTTCTTCGTATAAAAGAGTATTGCAAGTACATACTCCATTAGTGTTAGACTGGATCAAATTCAAATGAAATATTTCAAAAATGAACTTACCTCACTCAAGAGCTGCTAACACTTCATATAACTTCTCCTATAAGTTCTTAAAACGACATCCCTGATTCTTTGATTTGAGAATTCCGATTCTTAGTTTTGCTTATTTTTTTTTTCCTTTTTTTCTATCTTATTTTTTGGGCTTTCTTTGGCGGCGCGACTCGGCAGCCTATGGATCGACAGACGGATGTATACGGTCGTCCAACTGATGATGTTTTTTTTTTTCTTGTGTCGGTCGTCTTTCGCAATCATTGTCCTTGTGCGTGGTGTTTAGTACCAAAGAAGTATATAATTTAATATAACTATATGCACAGCGTACGTAGGAATAAGAATAATGTTTTTTTGTTTTCCTTTTTAGTACTGTTGGGTTTGTCCTTCTCGTTCGCTCGTTTTTTGCTTTTCTTCTCAGTTGGCCTTCTCGACTTGACTTGCCCTTTATTATAGCCATCATATAACGGTATAATAAAAATAAAATAAATTGCTTTGTCTGCCAAATGTTCCTCAACTATATACCAGAGTAGTAGTCACGAAGGGCAATGGGGATTGGGAAGTTTCCTTGTTGTTATGCTTTGGCTCTTAATGCCAATGAATAAGAAGTTTGCAAAAGCAGAAGCAATATCAAGGAGCTGAAGCCAAAAAAACAGAAGAAAAAACACAAGTAGGTGGAGTAAGGTTTGGAATTTCATACTCTTTAGCCTCCACGTTTACCGTTTTCTCGAATAAGAAATTGGGTTTTTCTTGTTCGTATATACGTATACACACGCATATATATTGCTTTTTGATCATTCGTTGCCGTTCTGATATTATTGGCGCTTCTTGAGCTTCGATTACACAATTTGCTACTAAAAAAAAAAGAACACCACCACACCATCACGACAACGAAGACGATTAGGACGGCGCGGCGTCGTCGATGACGACGTCAATAAAAACCCCGATGAAGGAGTGATTCAAATCCATAAAAATGAGGTTACATCAACAAAAAATAAAAAAAAAAAACAAAGCTGCTGAAATAACAAAAAATATTTTCTTTAGAAGAAAGAAGAAGGGAGAAAAACAGGAAGAAACGTCAAGGACTCGAATACAATTAAACTTTTATTGTATTGCATGAATGTATTTTATTGTCGTTTCCATTGAAACCAGCTAAGAATTTTTCCATTATGTTTATGTATTGTTGTTGTTTTGCTAAAGAAAGGAAAGTTATTTGGTAGGAGTGGGGTCATAGATAAAACTATTAGTCATGCGATCTTTGTGTAACTTTAATGTCCCTTTTTGAAGATTGTTGACTTTTTTGGTGACATAAATTAAAGAGCATGAAGTTTTTGTTGAAAAAGAAGGTTAATAGCAGGATCTTTATTTTTTAAGCGTCAATGACATTAAGCTTTGAAAAATTGAACGATATTTCCACCTATTCCATCGCATGTAGAAATTCAGTCAGAAACTTTACTAATAACCTAGAATTTTCGTCGCTTATTATTGCTGCTTTTATAAAAAAAGTGGAAAAGGGTAGGTCTATATGAAACAGATTTTGATCAGATTTTAAACATTCGGAGAGAAATAAAATCCAAACAGTTTTGTTGAGTGGCTTTAAAATGTATTTTAAGCATTTCTAGCGGTCATCTCTTAGGGCTAAGGCTGGTAGCACGTTTTGGCGACCGGTAATTTTGATACCTGTAATTCAAAAAGGATTGTATAAAGTTCTGAGCTCCTGTATTCTTAAGTTTGCAAGCTTGTGATCTCAAGATCGAAAAGGAACTGTTATAAAGGAGTTTGAAATACGACTCAAATCCATTTTCAAATCTTTGAGGTTCGGTACGGAAAGTTTTTTTTTTTTATAATCAGCACGCACTCAAGGGGTTTCATTCCTTTTTAATGCCAAAACACAGTGCGGGCACAGTGTCGGTTAACATTGGTCTTGAATTCCTGAACACTGCAATGACTGGGGAATACAGAGTTTGGAAGAGACTTCCACATTCGCGTAGTACGGCTAAAAAACGATTCTCTGAACATGACCGTGCGACCGAAGTTGGGCTCGATGGTGAACTGATGGGCATTCCTAGAGATCGGGTATTACGGTTGAATATCTTGAGGGGAGAAATGCAACCGGCTATTTCTCTAGAGCATGTACCGTTGAAATAACGGTAGAAGAGGGTAAGACATACGACATTATGTCGATGTTCGAGTGACGTAAAAGTCCCAATGATGGTATGGTCACCAATCATCTTAAATGCTCTGCTCTGTACACTGTCCAAAAGGCTTGAGTACGTCACGGGAGCACCAGCCCAAACGTTGGAGTTGTACTCAAGCTTTGGACGTATTTATGTTTTATAGATGGTAGCCAGATCAGAAGGGGATACAAAAATTCTTGTATCGTCTTTAGAAGCCTAAACATCTTGTAGCATTTTTGGCGACATCGCTTGTGTGATTATTCCACAAGAGGTGGTCGGTGATGCACATACCGAGAATTTCGAGATGTTCGGTTTCACTGATGCATGTGCCACTCATGGACAGTGGCAAGGGGGGTATATCTCGCTTCAACGATACAAGACATTGAGTTTTCGAAGCATTAAACTCTACACGGTTTTGAATTGACCATTGTACAATGCTGTTTAAGTCAGAGTTTAATGAGCTTATCATATTTTGCCGTTGCATTTCCACATCCGAAGAAGAATGATGCGATTCTGAGAACGAATATGAAAAGCTAAGGGTACTTTCGTCAGCGAAACAATGAATTGGATTAGAAGTTACAGACAAGAAATCATTATGAAAATGAGAAAGAAGGTTGGAGACAAAACGGAGCCCTGGGACACACCAGCATTTATTTTGTGGGTTTCAGACTTGAACACGTCCAGTACAACTTGTATAGAACGGTTCGAAAGAAAGTTTCTAATCCAACGAAAGTTCATCTAGGTCATTAAAGAAAGTCCTTCCCAATGATTTTGTTTCCTTTTCTTCCTGGTCCCCACAACTACTACAGAAAGTAGCTTTTGTGGGGAATTTCCAGCTTAGCTGCGTGTTTCCCAACAGGACAGTGTCCGGTGCGTGATACAACTGGAACCTAGCTTGTCTACGTGTGTAAGTTATGTTAATAATCCCGGATTCATTTAAAGTGGACCATATCTTTCTAGATACAATACAGTTAGCAGGGCTGCATCACCTGTTGTTTGATTCAGCGAGAAAAATCGAGAAGATATTGCCCTTCGAAGCACTAAAAGGAATGCAGACTCTTTCCCCGAGTAAGCTAAGAAGGGCTGACTGATCGTTGCGTGTCAGTCCGTTCATTAACCTCAAAGCCACTGTGACCCGGAACCCAAAAAAGAGTGACCCTGAGTTCAACGTTCATGCTTGCGAGCTTACTTTGACATTGTTGGACTAAATTTAGATGATGATGAGAACGAGTCAATCCAGGTCAGGTGATTATGACGACCATGTTCCCTTTTTTCAGTGCTGTTTTTTAAAAGAAGGCATTTTTGCCTCTGTTGTCCTGTAGCTAGGTTGTTCTGAATTTGTCGGTTATTTGTGATTTTGGTCATCACCTTTCTCGATCCAAGTTACGGATCTCACTTTTGATCCTCAATTTAGATTACAAATATGCAAGCTGGTTGTTCATTCTTGCAGATGATTTTGCAGGTTAGCATAGTATTCATGTAGAAAAGTGTATGCAAGCCAATTACAAGTTACAACAGTTCAAGAACAAACATTTTTATAAATAGACAAATTAGAGTTGAATTTCAATAATTCCCTGCAGTTAAGAAAAAAAGGAAATAAATATTTTAGGTGGTCAACAAACGACAAACATTTGCTGTATGCACTTATCAGTTAGATAAGGAAAAAGTACCTACCAAACAACTGTTCTCTGTCATCAACATTAAATTTATTTATTGACACGTGCAGTAAAATTATTGACTTTTATCAGGCGTTAGAACGCTTTTTTCTATTTCTATGTCTTTAATTTAACTTTTCTTATATTATATTCAGTTTGTGTTTAGCCTTTATATTAAAAGACCTTCATTAAACCTCCTTCAGTGTCCTGTGCTACTTTCATACCTGAATCAAATTTCCCAAAAAAGGACTCAAACTGTCACCTGACAACCCTTAACAAAATAAAAAGGGAATTTCGGCGTTCCTACCCTTAGCACGTTCATAATATGTTTTAATCCCTTTGTTCACCTTTTAATATCACTTTGACATTGACAGTAAAATAACAGTATTAAGTCGTGTTTTATTGTTTTTCTTTAACATTTTGCATTTTCTTGCAGTCATCCACTTGAATTTTGCTTTTTCATAATTACATTCAATTAGCCTTGTGTTGGTGAGTTCAACAAAGAAAATACAAGAAATCAATAATTGTCTTCTACAATTTGTTAAAATTATTGAGCAATGTGTATTAGAAAATGGTACATATTTAGTTTAAATTATTTGTTACCGTTATATTTGTTGTCAAGGTGAAATAACACAATCAAGTGCAATGAACTAAAATAAGACTAAACTTTAACCTCCAAATTTGATTAAGTGTGAAACACACACAGAAATCTTGAACAAAAAAAAAAAAAACATTCCTACATATAAACTGCTATCTTTTTTCAAGAAAGAACACACGTGATGAGTGATGGTAGGTGAATCAACGAATTGTCTTCTCGCGATTAATAAATTGTACGTGTACCGCATTGTTTTTAAAAATGATAAAAATCAGAATATCTACATTATGTAGTTCACCTAATTTTACCAAAATAATACACATCTGTTTTACGTAAAAATAATGTCATTACCATTAGTTTTGTTTACATCATGATAAAAAAAAGAAACAAGAAACGAAATTATATTCTAGTCTAGGTGCTTTTATTTAACGTTATAATAAGCGGTTCGGGACAGTTCAAGTATTAAGTCATCGGTATTTATATACTGCTAGTCTGCTACTACTACTATTTTCAGGGATTCCCGCAAATAATGCATTTTCCAGACATTAAATGGTATTCAGAACATGTGCGTGAAAGCCAATAGTCAAATTGTAAATGTAGAGAAACAGAATGCTGTTCATCAAGAAGTCTGCTTTCGTAATATTTGAACGGCCCCTTCCGGAAAGAATATTGGATTAGACATCTGTCATCTGTATACATACTTTTAAGAATCTAGTACCTACTATTTGGCTTGCAAGTGTGCTGTGTTTCGTATATTTTATTTACAACAAAATTTTGACATTACGACAATTTTGATTTACGACAGCTCTAGGAGAGCCAAGACCTTACACTCATCAACAATTCTCTGAGTGTGTCTGAAGACTAACAATTTAACGCCGAATCCGAACTGCAAAGTTGAGAGCACTTTCATGACAGCTTGATATTTACTCTTGGAAGTGTTGACAGTTCTTCGCAAGAAGCAGTACCCGTGAAAGTTGAAATAAGAAACCTAATGGACACGAGCAGGATACGAACCCACGCTTTCTGGGTAGAACCAACGCATATAAGACATAACCAAATACAGAACAAAGTAGCTCATTGAAAAAGTCCAATGAATGCATTTTTTTTTTAATTTAATTTATATCCATACAGTCCGTTGTGGATTTGGGCCTCAATCAACAGTCTCCGCCAGCCAACTCGGTCCCTAGCTAGCTGTCTCCAGTTTTGCACTCCAAGTTTGGCCGGAGCATTGGTGTCCATCCGCTCTAAATGACCGAGAGATCTTAGGCTCTGGACCTTGACTCTTCTGGGTAGGTCCATGTCGTTGTACAACCCGGTAAGTTCGCTGCTATATCTTCTTCGCCATTCCCATATAACTTCAATGCACACGGAGCCAAAGATGACTCAAAGAATTTTCTTCTGGAAACAGCCTAAGGCACTTTCATACCATTTTGTCAAGGTCCATGCTTCTGCACCATACAGCAGGACTGGGATGATGAGGGTGTTGTACAATTTTACCTAAGTTGCTCGAGAGAGGGCTTTTCCACTCAATTGCTTCCTTAGCTCCAAGGAAACAGCGATGAGCAATAGTTATACTTCGTCTGATCTTGGCGCTGGTGTTATTGCCCGTGTTAATAGCGGAGCCTAGGGAGACAAACTCCTCTACTACCTCGAAGTTGTATGCGTCTATTGTGACGTTCTGTCCGAGCCGTCGGTGTTGGGTGTCCTTCCTGGAAGACAGCATATACTTCGTTTTTCCCTCATTTACCGCTAAAGCCATTTTTACCGCTCCTGCCTCCATTCTCACAAAGGCGTCATTGACATCACGCTGTGTTCTTCCCATTATATCAATATCATCGGCGTACGCAAGAAGTTAAACAGATTTTTGGAAAATAGTGCCTCTATTGTTGACGCTGGAGTTCTGCACTATCTGCTCAAGAAAGATGTTACAGTGCATCGCCTTGTCTGAATCCTTTTTTGACGTCGAAAGATTCCGTAAGCTCGTTGCCAACCTTGATGGAGCAGCGTGAGTTCTCCATCGTCATTTTGCACTACCGAACGAGCTTGGCAGGGATGCCAAAACTAGACATAGCTTAATACAGTTCGTCTCTGTAGATGCTGTCATACGCGGTCTTAAAATCGATGAAAAGGTGGTATCGATTTGGAGTCCATAGGTCTTTTCCAGGATCTGCCGCAACGTGAGAATTTGGTCGATTTTTGACTTTCCTGGCCTGAAGCCACATTGATAAGGATAAGAACCAATCAGATTGTTGACGAAAGGCTTCAGACGTTCACATATTACGGCAGAGAGAAACAATGCTGAGGTTCCATTCATCGGGCATGCATTCCTCTGACCATATCTTACAGATGATTTGGTGCATGCAGCTAGATAGGAGCCTACTGCTTTGAACAGCTCAGCAGCTAGACCATCTGCTCCAGCGGCTTTGTTGGATTTCAGAAGTGATATAGCGGTTTTCACTTCTTCTGGGTCGGGTTCACGGAATTGTTGGCTATCATCATGTCCGATAAAAGACTCCTGTCTGAAGGCGGTGTTTTGTGCGTCGTCGTCGTTATACAGTCTACAGAAGTGGTCTTTCCAACCCACCAGCATTGACTGCTTTTCTTTATATCTCTGCTGGTACTAAAGTCAATTTCGACTTTCCCGGAACGAACTACCTACATTAGTCGAATTGCTGTAGTAATGGTTTTACAAACCAAATCAAACTTTTTTTAAACAATAGTGTTGCAGAGCTCGATAATCTACTCGACCTTGCCGAGGGAAGTTCATTATAGCAGTGAAGAATTTACTATATGAGGGTAATCAACCTCTTAAAGCCAATTACAGTCTCATCCATCATTTAATCGTCTAAGGAATTTTGCTAATAATGTTCCAAACACAGAAAGTGACTTCCGTTTTCCACCATACGTTTGAGATGATACTTTGCTAAATCAACTCCAAAGGTGATTTGTTGTTTTGAACCAAAAATTGAATTTAAAGCAGACGTTGGCTAGTATGGTTGGGTTCGTTTATGAGCTTATGACCTTAGATGCTACACTTCAATTCGTATGAAAGGAATACAAATTTGCTTAGAAACGGTTTTACTGATTTGAGTTTTCAATGATGCCGAAGGTTTGAACTGTTTTGATACATTTTATGGGACCTACAATTTAATTAAATGCCAATTCCGAACGACTAAACTCAGAAGCACTACTTCATGGCAAATTGATTATAATTACCTATAGCAGTTTTATGCTAGAGGTACATCATGACCCTACACCACGAGAACTGTAAAATTTGATTTATGTTTAAATTAGTTACACAACATTTTAAAGCAAAAATATATTCGAACCTCAGATATGTCCCATACCTACCATGTTCATTAAAATTAGTTTTTACATCTTTTTAACTACCTCTTTTACCTAGGTAGGTACGTACCTTAATTCTTCAGACATGTAGGTACACAAACTTCTCGAGAACTCGACAAATTTGACAATTCCTAGTTACATATCTTGCTTCTCTTTCTCTTTGCTAGTTCCTCTTCGTAGAAATCTAAAACTACAACTCAGGAACAATGAGATTTTTGTGAGATTAATTGGAAAACTTCTCCTTCACTGACCTCTCAGAGCTCAGAGAGTGAACCCACGCTCATAACCTCCTGGGGGCACTAAATTTTTTTTAAGTGAATTATTAATGCGATTTCCATTCGTTTCTCCAACTTCTTTCAACTCAAGTTTCCGACCTAACGTCCTGCTATCCAAATTTAACTCAGACAACCCAACCAGCATCGAGCAAGCAAGCACCAGCTGGGCTCAAACTACCTCCATGACAACAAAACTATGGATCCTCCATTTCTAGAACATGAATGAGTTTTGCATCGTGTTGGTCTCGCAATATGGTAAACAAGCAAGAATACCTACCTACTCCATTAAAACAAACACCCCCAAAGAGCTCTCCTAATTTAAAAATAAAACAAGTAAAACAAAAGTCCCTCGGCAATAAAACAAGAAGGATAACAAAATGTAAAAATTGCATGCATTGTAATTAAGCGACACCTAAATAAAAATTTGATATGACAAAACAGAAAAAAAACATAATTGAATGAATAATAATGGCACAACCAGCACCACAAATTAGAAAAAAAAGAAAACAACTTGATTTCTTCCCCTGCCTCTGCATAGTGCCTTACTTTGTTGCTAGTGTATGGTTGTGTGCATGTTGTGTTGGAGTTCATTAATTTTCCTCCCATCAATTTTTTTTTTCTTGTAGCCAAATTGTGTTGTGAAATGTGGCAACGTTGCATGAAAATAAATACAATTTAACAAAAAGAATCTGACTTCACCCGGGGGAATATTTATACATACATATCTGTATACAAACAAGATACTGCGAAATTTGTTTGTGTGCAAAGTATATACAACGAAATGAAATGGAAGAATGAAAGAACAACAGCAAAGTGTGGTGAATTTCAATCGGATTTCCCCTTTAAACGGGAAATAAGTAGTATGGTGTTTTCGTTTCGTTCTTGTTGTCTTTCATTTGGCGGCCATCATGAATTTCACACACACTGATAATTCTATTTCTATGGTAACGAAAGAGAGGTAGCGTTTCTTGTCAATGATGTTGGCTCTTTTCAGTTCTATTCGGCCATCTTGAAAGTTCATTAATGTTGTCTTGTTCTGGTTTGAGCTCCGACAAGTGAACAAAAAAACAAAAGCATTAAACACCAAATGTCTATCTCGTTCATTTTAATTTTGCTTTACCTGAAACGGTTCGCTCGCAGTATTCTCTTACTCTTCCGTGCTTCTTGCGGTTTATTCCAATATGGTTTCGGATTGTTTTCTTTTTCTTTTATGAAAATTCAAAGCAGTTTTTTTTTTTTTTATAGTTCGACAATGACAATCTACTCGCTCGCACTCGCACTCTCTCGTCTTTATTATTATTTTCATTTTGTTTTTGTTTACACCAAAACCAACTCTTGTGATTTCATTTCGGTTGAGAGGAGCTGAGAAATCAGCAAAATTTAGAGCTACCACTGGCAGACAGACACGGTGCCGTGTGAAATAAATTGCATGGAACAAGAAAAAACAAAAAAAAAGTAACAAACTTATCGCAACTTCCTGGACGTGGACGTTGAATCATTACATTGATGGATTCGGATTGTTATTGTTAGGTGACCATTTCAGCTGGTTTATGTGTCTGGGCGAAAATAAATACAAAACATTTATGTGAAGAAAAATAATCAAGATGAGTAAAAAAAATATTCCCGCCAAATTAAATTGAGGTCAAAGTTGGAATTCATTGTTTTCTTGGCTGCGTACTGATCGAACAAAATTGCAGAAAGTGTTGAGTTTGTGATCTTGGTAATTTTTATTTATTTTTGTAAGAAGATTCATACAAGGCATTTTAATCAATATTTCGATTTTCAGTTAAACCAGTTGAGATCAACGCCAGCATCTTAAATTCTGTTAGAATTTCAAGTTGGTTGAGTACTGAACTTTCTCTACTGGTTTGTGTTCCTTTTACTTACTTAACCGGCTGCCAATCCATGTAGATACAAACTTAGCTCCAACGGTACCTCCATTGCTCCTTCTCAAAATGAAGCGCATTTGGAATATGAAATAGAAGTCTTTGTGGCGAAAGTTCGATCTTCCTAGTCGTCTCCAAGGAACTATATCTACTTCCTGGTTATCCACAACACACTCGAGCTTAAAGCGTCTATGTTTGTGGAGTTTATATTTGACCCGAGGTAGGTAAACTGCCAACTACTTCGAAATTACCAACAAAGATTTTATGTCCTAGCCGTATGTTAGATCATGCTTTATTTCGAAATACACCTGTTCTTCCATCATTAAAACAGATCTTTAAGAGCGGCCAAAGATGTCAAAATCGGTAGAGCCAAAGAGTTGGGTGGGTTTGCTGATGATAGTGTTTCCCTGTTGGCACATTTGAACGTATAAAAGAGCCAAACAATCTTAATTAGTTTGCTGAACTAGTCCTCATCCAATGCATTCGATGCTCGATGATGATTCTGCTGTCGAAATTATTTGCAATGTCTTGATTCTCCGGTTATAGTTTTGTTATGATTCGTTGTCATGTCGTACACGGTGACAAATAGCCTTCAGGTCGGTTCGTTCGCTGATCTATATTCTAATTCCTTCAGAAAGCTACCTATTCTGCCAGGTGCCTCTGTCTTACATCAATATTTTGTTTGCAAGAAGCTCCAATCACAAGTCCATTGGCATTGATGAATGAAATTAACCTCTGCCTATTGTCAATGCAACTACCTAGTCCATCATGACCTGTTAGCCCCGTTATGATGGCCAACATAAGTGTTCAACTCCCCCATAACCCATCCTATTTTGAACCTTAAACATACTGCTGAATCGAAGAATATTATAATTCCGTTTTCTTTACAATCAAATTGCCTATTTCATAAATGTTTTGCATTCAAAATACATAAATTTACAAACAAATCTAATAAATTTCTTGTTTTTGTGATATTCTGATTTTACAGGCCGGTCGATACACCGCAATCGTATGCGAAGGGTGGCATTGGACCGCCACCCCCGCAACAGCAACCTCAATCCAGATCGGCAACTAGTCCGCTCTCACCACCACGCCCTGGACCCGGCGCCACAGCCAATACCTATCCTAAATTCGCGGATGTTAATGCAGTGCGCGAGGCACCACACCGTTATATACAACAAAGTCCGTACAGTATTGGTCCCGTTGCACAATACCGCGAGAGTCCATACACTCGAATACCTCCAATGCCGCCAGCCCAAGTCCAAGACTATCATCGTGCAGCAGCGGCGGCAGCAGCCGCAGTCGCCTCATCACCAGTTGTCGTGTCAAGCAGCAACAGTTTGCCAACGCTCGTTTCTGGCGTACCCACCGCCAGTACGATGGATGGCAATCTTCAATATTCGCACGCGTCATCCGGTCAGCTACTTGGAACAGTTGGTGTAGCCGGAAGTAGCAGCAGTAGTAGTAGTGGTGGTGGTGGTGGACCACCGCCAGTTGGAGCTGGCGGTATGTTAGCCGTTGGACGTCAACGCATCCCCGGTGTATTGCTAGCACACTCACAATCGCCGTCTGTGCAATATGCAACAAGTGATTATATTGTGCATGCGCGACAACAGCAGCAGCAGAACCAGCAAGCGCCTCCCGATCCAGGAGGACAGCCGTACAAGAAGATGCGTCTCAGCGATTCCAATCACCTGCCACCCGTTGTTTCAAGTATGAATGCTGCCGGACAACAAAGCATACCCACGCAACCACATCCGCACTCGCAACACCATCAGCAACATCAACAGCAACATCATCCGCCAACGCAAACCCCGCCGCAGCAGCAACAGCAATCGCATCCCCAACAACAATCCCAGCATCATTCGCAGCAATCATCGCAACAACAGTCCCAAATGCAGCAACAACACCAACAACAGCAGCATCAGCAACAACAACAACAGCAGCAAGCGCCCCCATCATCCCTCATAGTCAATCGCAACAACTCACACCTGATACAATCCCATTCGCAACAGCCACCAGTTCCACTTCCTCCCACTAGCATGAGCAGCAGCCTTCTCAATAGCGGCCACCAATCGGCAATCATTAATATTCCGGCGACGCAACAACTCAAAATTGAGACACGCGAACAACAGCGACCCCCCCAAACGACTGAAGCCTATCATCCCCAAGTAGAGGCGATCTCCCCCACACTGCCAAATGAAGTCGGCGAAGAGCGTCGTACCGCCAAGGAAGACCTCCTCATGCAAATCCAAAAGGTCGACCAAGAGATTGTCAATGCCGAAAACACTCTGGCTAGCTTAACCAAGAAAGCGGAGCTGCTGCAAGAGGCCTCTAGTAAGCCGAAAAAAGCCGAAGAGGAAAAACTAATGCAACCCAAGCGACGCCATCAGAGTTTGGCTCAAAAGATCTACGATGAGAATCGCAAGATCGCTGCCGCCCAACATTCCATACTGAGTTCGTTAGGTCCACCCGTTGAGCTGCCACTTTATAATCAACCATGTGATGTGGAAGCATGTGCGGAGATCATCAAACGCCATCAGACAACCATCAAGTCGCGTTTATTGGAGCATTTAAAAAAGGTCAAACACGAGCGGTATGTCTACAATACCGGTCTGGTGGAGAAATATGCCCAAATGTCCCAAGAATGGCTAAAACGGGTCGAAAAGTCTGAGTCCAGCGCTAAGCGTAAAGCTCGCGAAGCCAAAAACCGTGAATTCTTTGAGAAAGTGTTCACGGAGCTGCGCAAGCAACGCGAGGATAAGGAGCGCTTCAATCGTGTCGGCTCTCGGATAAAATCCGAAGCCGATTTAGAAGAGATTATGGATGGACTGCAGGAGCAGGCCATGGAAGACAAGAAAATGCGATCCTATGCTGTGATACCACCACTGATGTATGACGCCAAAAAACGTCGTGCAATCTACCACAATGAGAATGGCGCTCTGTCGGACATGGTGGCTGACTATAAAGACCGCCAGAATGTGAACGTCTGGACTGCTGGCGAAAAGGAGATTTTCAAAGAGAAATTCCTGCAACATCCGAAAAATTTTGGCGCCATCGCTGCGAGTTTGGATCGCAAATCGGCGCAGGATTGTGTTCGCTACTACTACCTCAGTAAGAAAACGGAAAACTACAAACAGTTGTTGCGAAAATCCCGACAGCGAACGCGTAGCTCGAGAAATCCTCAGAAATCACAACAGGCACAGTCCCAATGCATTATTGATTCTCTGACGACTGGTGTCACGACGCGTCTGCAGCGCGAACAACAACAAAAGACTGGTGGACGTGATCGTTCGGCTGCACACTTGTCATCGCAGAGCGCTGCAGCATCGTCTTCGTCGTCTTCAAACACTTCAACGGCGTCGGCAACGACGACAAGCTTAACGACAACGACAACAACAACTGCATCGCTCTCGTCATCTGGAACAACAAATAGTTCCACATCAACAACTGCAAGTGGCTCAACAAGCACCACATCGTCAAAAACTTCTGGTTCCTCGACAACGCCTACGACAACATCAACAACTTCGTTATCGTCAGCAGCCCCCAGTAGCAAAACGACAAGTGATTCTTCTTCTTCTATTGCAACTGCAGCTTCAACGACAGCTACAGCAACAACAGCAAGTGTAACAACAACCACCACATCTGCAGCGAACTTCAGCAGCAGTTCCTCAACAGTGACTACGTCATCTGTGCCAACATCAACAACGGCCAGTGCAGCGGAATCAACTTCAATTACCACTTCGGCGACAGCCAATGCATCCGAAAACTTGTCGGAATCAAGTCTGAAAACAGCCAATGCCTCGGCTGACCGGAAATCACCATCAACGTCGGTTTCGAACGCGACTAATAGCAAAGACGATAAGTCCGAATGTCTTAACAACAATCTATCGAGTGCCGAAACCAATGGACCGAAGACAGCAACCATCAGTGTGGACGGCATTGGTGATAAATCTGATTCCACCACCACAAGTTCCACAGAAGCGAAGAATGCCGGCACGGCTGATGACAAGACTGGTTCTGTGTCCACGAATGTAACGACAAAAGCAAAAACACCAACACCGCCACCACAATCAACCTCAAGTGAAAAGGATATGCCACCCAAATCTGCAACCACCAATTCATCTGGCAATGGAAACTCCAAGTCGCCTCTAGACGGTGCAAGTGCAATGTTGGTACAGCAAAACAACAATAGTGTGACGATGAATTCAAATTCACACACTACTGGAGCACCTAATGGCATTAAAAGCTCATACGCTGCTGTATATGCTTCGTCTCTCAGTGCAGCAGGCAATGAAATTAAATCATCATCGGCAGCAACAGCAGCTGGAGGAGGAGGAGGTACGACTGCAACTGACAAGGACAACGTTGGCTCGTTGAAAATGACAGAAAGTGGCCTCCTTATACCGGGACAAAAAACAAAGGCTTCCGATGTCGATGGTGGCAGTGATAATAACTCGGATGTTAGGTAAGTTGTGTTGTGTTACTTCAAAAATATCTAATTTTATGTTTTCCAGTGATGATGTTTAGTTTCTGTTTGTTTTTGTGGCCATCGTTGAGATTATGCTTGCCAATTGCTGCCACACTAATGAGAAGCTAACATCGATACTCTCTTATGCCACGGTCTAGTGGGTTTGTTTCGCGAATTAGCCGCGATTAGGTTTTTAACTGTTTGCTTGCACACAGATTGTGGCCAATGTTATGGGGGATTTTGAGAAAATTGTAATTATAAGCAGGTATTTTGGAGAAGCAAGCGAATACGCTGGTTATTATGATTATGTTTGTTCTCTGTTCATTCGGCTGCAGGGAGTGTTGAGTATAATTTTTCGAATCAAAACTCAAGGAACTGATTAAACAAGATGAGTCGATTTAGGTACGCTGTGTCTTCTATTTGGCTATCAGCAGGTTATATTTCTTCTTGTTTTTTATTGTAATGATTTTAATTTAAGGAAATTTTAGGTTAGGTAGGATGTAAGGGGTATGGCATAGGCGACCATACTTTGGTAGCTGATTGCAGCACGACGTCCATTGTGAAGCTGAAGTCTATATTACGTAGCTTTTCAAATGTCAGTCTGTGAGTAGCGAACGTTTTGAGTCGACATTACGATCACATTTGCCTGTTGGAAGTTCGAGAAAATGCATAGATGTTATAAGTTAGGTTGCATCGAATTGTGTTAGCTTATTCCTAACATCAGCATCGATGCAGTATTATGAACCCTCATAGAGACATATAAGCTGAATTCAAGTGAGATTGGGCGTCCTGGAAGGAAGTAGAAAATGCCTTCCGGTATCAGAGTCTGGAAGTCTACATTAAACCATGTGAGGCATGCGATTGAAACAAAGTGACTAAGTTGTTTTTACACATAAAGCCGTTGATCTATCTGTTCACCAAACATTTATGTTCTCGATACAGATAAAACCATTGAAGAAAGATCTGTTGTCAGTAAGATGCAAAAATTGCTATGCTATGACTGCTGTTCCAAACAGGTGCTGAAGTGCCAATATAAACGTTTTGCAGAAGTTAATGACGTTTTTACGTGGCAATCTGGAATCGTACAAGAAATCAGTACGTAGAAGTTTTATCATGAACTTAATTTCGTGTTGCTCACCACATTCAGTTTGCAGCCAGTACTTGCTAAATATATGAAGAGAGCCTATTTAATGTTGATGTGGCTACCAAATTTCGTCTGATGAAATTATGACACAAAACTCACACTTGTCATGTGAATGTTCATATGAGTACTTCTGTTTTGGATTTTTATTTCTTATCCAGACAAGAATTAATTACATATTTTCTTTTCAGAATCAGAACTGTCACCTTTATCCAACTGAACTGAATTGTTAAAACGAATCCTGATTGACCATTGAAAATGAATTTTGTAATGATCCCTATGAGACTTGTATACAGGTGAATTTCTGTTGACAGTATGGCACTATGCCACTTCCACCTGACAAAACTCACTGTGATCTGTCCCTTTAACTGAGTAAAACTAGCAAGGGGGAACATACATAATTCTGTGTTCTCAGTAACGTGTGCCAATGACGACTAATTGAGAAATCAAAACCATAAAGTTGGTTTCATATTCACCAGAGATTCTTCCACTTAAAAAAATAGCGTTGATGATGATGTCAGTAAGATTTAGTCAGTTGGATCCCACCTAGTGTCAACTTGGCCAGCAACGCAAAATATAATCAACCTTTAAGGAATTGGTATAGTTGGAATTGGTATTTTATCGGAAAACTTAAAGCTCAGAACGTTGCTGAAGAGTAAGTTGTGAAGTTCACAAGCCTCTTTGCTTTTCGCATCGTTAACCATTAAGGTCATTCTAACGCGTTGCATTCAACGATGATTGTCGGAAGCTAAAATCTGTCAAGTAAATACATTTTGAGGTTTGATTTGCTTTTCTGGTTAATTTAAAATTATTATTAATGCAACGTGTCAAACCGTACTTTTCTCAGTTTCTTAACTCTTGAAATGTATTTCCTTTTGTTTTTACTATCTATTTTCCCGCGATAAACCCTGCGTATCTATCCATTACTTACTTACTTATGGTGGCGCTACAGTCCAGGTCGGACCAGGGCGTCATCCAACAAACTTCTCCGTCCAGATCGGTCCCTAGTTAGCTGTCTCCAGTTTCGCACGCCAAGTTGGTTCAGATCCTCTACCAGCTGTGTGCTCCACCGGAGTCGCGGTCTTCCTCTTCTGCAACGTCCTTCCGGGTTGGATCCCAAGACTACGAGCCGGAGCATTATTTTCCATTCGCTCAACATGATCCAACCATCTAAGTCGTTGACCTAACTTTCGCTAGTCAGGTGCGTAGCTCGTACAGTTCTTGGTTGAATCTTCGTCTCCATTCTCCATTAATGCAGACAGGACCAAAAATCACTCGAAGAATTTTCTCTCAAAGCAGCCCAAAGCGTTTTCATCAGATAATGTCATGATCCATGTCTCTGCACCATACATGAGGAACGGGATGATGAGGGTTTTGTAGAGTGTCACTTTAGTTGCTCGGGAGAGGACTTTACTACTCAATTGCCTTCTAAGTCCAAAGAAGCAGCGATCGTGTTTAATTTCAGCGCTGGTGTTGTTGTCTGAGTTGATAGCGGATCCCAGGTAGACAAAGTCCTTAACCAACTCGAAGTTAAATCTGTCTATGTTGACGTTTGCTCCAAGACGTCGATGTTGGTAGTCCTTTCTTGTCGACAGCATTAACTTGGTCTTGCCCTCGTTAACCGCTAGACCCATCTTCCTGGCCTCCGTCTCAAGACTCACAAACGCTCCACTGACATCACACTGTGTCCTTCCAATTATGTCAATGTCGTCTGCGTATCCTAGTAGCTGGACGGACTTGAAAGATTGTGGCTCTGATGTTGACGTTGGAGCTTTCCACAATCTTTTCAAGAATGATGTTGAACAAATCGGATGACAACGCATCACCTTGTCTAAAACCTTTTTTGGCATCAAAAGCGTCCGTTATGTGTTTTCCGACCATGATGGAACAGCTTGAGTTTCATGCATCTACACAGACGGAGAGTTTTTGGGATGCAAAACTAACATTGCTTATATAATGGTCTCTATAGACGCTGTCATACGCGGCCTTGAAATCGACGAAAAGGTGGTAGGTATCGATTTGAAGTTCCTGGGTCTTCTCCAAGATCTGCCGTAGTGTGAATATTTGATCGATGGTGGACTTTCCGGGTCTGAAGCCACACTGATAAGGACCTACCAGGTTGTTGACGAAGGGCTTCAAACGTTCACACAGCACGGCAGACTAGATCTTGTAGGCGATGTTAAGGAGACTTATACCTCTGTAATTGGTGCAGTTCAGGGGATCTCCTTTCTTGAGGATCGGGCATGCTTTCCTCCGACCAAATTTTGCAGATGAGTTGGTGCATGCTCCTAACCAAATCATCTCCAGCTGCTTTGTACAGTTCGGCGGCTAGCCCTTCTGCTCCAGTGGCTTTGTTCGACTTAAGTTTAGTTTTCGCTATCTTCACTTCATCCATGTCGGGTGGGTGGAATTGTTGGCCTTCTGCACCCAAATTGAATTGTTCTGTATTGCTGATGGAGTTTTGGTCGTCATCGCCATTATACAGCTTGGAAAAGTGCTCTTTCCATATTCTCAGCACTGACTGCGGTTCCACTACGATGTTCCCATGATGGACTCTACAGGCTTCAGTTCGGGGTGTATAAGCCCTGGAGGTCTGTTTCACCTTTTTGTAGAACTTTCGAACCTCGTTCCTGTTGTGACATCCCTCTATCTCCTCGATCGCGCGCTTCTCATGCCCCTTTTTTTCTTTCTGAGAAGTTTATGCTCCTCTCTTCTTTTCTGCTCGTAGAGCTCACGAGCTGCTCGTGTCCTTCTTTGCAGCGCCGCTTTGTATGCCGCTTGTTTAGCTGCATGTGCTCGCCGGCACTCATCGTCAATCCAGGGGTTTCGTTGTGGTGGCCGTGTAAACCCTAGCACTTCAGAGCCGGCATCTCTGATGGCTGCTTGGCAGTGTTGCCACTGGTTCTCTATAATTTGTGCTGGTAGCAAAGGACTTCTGAGGAGATTTTCGAAGACACGATCGGAAAAGGATCTAGCAATCTCTTGAGATTGTAGCCGTCGAATTTCCTTCTAGCATTTTCGTGTGTTGGCCTTGATCGGGATATCCGCATTCGTAACTTGGCTACAATAAGGTAGCGATGTTGGCAATCGACGCCTTTTTATATCTTTCTTTTGAGATAAGACCCCAGTTTAAATTTTAGTTTTAATCTCTTTATTAATGGTCTTCTTCTATTTTTGTTTATAGTGAGCCGAAGAAGAAACACCTGGAAGTGGAAACCCCATCGATTCCTGCCAATTCAATAAACGACACTGCATCAACACTAGCGTTGAACGACAGCATTTCAACTGAAAACAAAGGTAAGTGCTTTTTTTTTACAAGACCCACTTAAAGCGAAATTTATAAATAAATCCACAAATTATATTTATTTTTTTTTTGTTCAACTGTGAGCACTGTGAGAATTTTTGCAAGAAAAAAAAAA
Source organism: Sphaerophoria rueppellii (assembly GCA_920937365.1). Taxonomy (NCBI): domain Eukaryota; kingdom Metazoa; phylum Arthropoda; class Insecta; order Diptera; family Syrphidae; genus Sphaerophoria; species Sphaerophoria rueppellii. The sequence continues at coordinate 38,675,781 of CAKKXW010000001.1, forward strand.
TCCCTGCAACATAATTTAATTAATTTAATGAAATTGTCACTGTGAGGCATTCTTCATTTATTCATAATATTCTCTCGTTCGCCTTCCTTTTTCTTTTTGTTGAATGTTTTCGTCGTTTTTTTTTCTTTTTGTCATCATTTTTATTCTATTTTTTATTTTTTATTATACGGAGAGGAAGAAGAAAAAAAAACTGAGATAGAATTTTAAATTAACTTTATTGACAATTCGAGAATGAATTCAAATTAAAATTAAAAAGGACGAGCGGCTATTCATCAAAATGTAATAAAATGTTCTTACACACACCACCAGTCCAGGAGGGATGGTTATGGCTTGGATGCGAGCGATGCTGCAGAGAAAACACTTAACGCATTGGTCCGCTGTTTTTTCCTCGTTATATAGAGTTTGGTTTTGTTTTATTGACGAGGACTTTCTTCCTTTATTTTTATTATGCATACATATATTTTTTTTGCGCTACTTTACTTTGGTGTTTACCCACCGCAATGCTCGGTTCTTTTTACCAATCAACCATCAAACCAGCGAAATAAAATAAAAGTAAGAATCTGGTAGGAACAAAAAAAAAAATCTCACCAGTTAAAAAATATTTTAATTAACTGGCCAACTCCGTTGAGCATGAAATCACGAAATTCACTCAAAAAGAAAGGGGGCCTACAAGGACTGGAATTGGAGGTCTGTATACAAGCTCCGCGAAGGCAAAGGTGGCAGTGGCAGTGGCAGTTTGGCAGGTGGAATGTGAACAGCGAAAATTGGATGAAGGGATGTGGTTGGTTGATGGATCGTTGGCAAAGAGGTCCTTGCATTTTTATTTGATTTAAGGATATTTTAAAATTCCATAAAATATCCATATACCTAGAGTTGGAAATGGCAAGTAGGGGGTATTTATATTTGTATGAGATTGACTGGAGTCGGGGTTTGGTCAGCAGCAATTGCTGGTTTCGGTTGATTGCAACTACTTTTATTCCCCAAACAGGACGAATGGACACAAATGGAAACAGTTTTCGTTTTCGTATGAATTTAAAATGATTCTACAGAAAAAAATGCGAAATAAATCGTCCTTCTCTCGATTGGCGACCACCAAATTAAAACGCGCAGTCAAAAGGACTAACAAGAAATATATATGTAGCTTCTGTGGAACATATCCTTTAGGCCCATCGAGGGCAATTTGTAGTTAAAAATATATAAAATTAATGAGTGACAGAACAGGAAGTATAAAAACTCGATACAAAAAAACGCACGACAGGCAAAAAGATTTCATTCCCAATTCCCTCGCCTGTCCTCTCCCACCACATCAGAGGAGAGCGGCGGCGGCGGCACAATACCATATCATATGGACAGAGTTAATTAAATTCAATTTTTTAAATATTCATGCAAATAAATTGTCAATTAATTAAAAGGAGATAATAATTTACGCGGAAGCAATATAATGACGTTTCGAATATTATGTCGGAAAACATACATTATGTTATTGTTGTAGGCCAATGGCAGTGGCGGGCTCAACGATTGTAGAACGACAACCGAAGCATAAAATGTATGCCAATCATATGGTATTCTCTTTTCCGAAACTGATATGTGTGTATTTAAGATTTTCAACGTCTTTTGACAGGTTCTTTCAGTTTTTGTATTCTTTTGATGTTATCAGAAATGTGACACTTTTTCAAAATTAAATACTTGTGCATGAGTTTTCCTTTGATTAAAATAACGGTGAGTCCAGGGGGAAACTTTGATGAGGTTGCGTGTAGTTCAAAGCGTAGTTTAATCATCTGTCTGACTCAATTTGTGGAACTGGTGTCCAACATCAATGCAAAATATTTTTCGGAGTTTTTCATGCAATTCACGAAAAAGTAAAGGAACGCTTTTGTAGTAAGTTAGGTATATTGAAATAGCTACATGACAGAAACGTCAAATGACAAATAATTTTCAAATTTGAATTCAAACAGTGTCCGAAGAAATTTCTTGTAAATTTGTGTTCTAAAGAAGAAGATTAGGTTAGCAGTTTTTAGTTATTCTCGGAACTTTGAAGTTACTTGAAAAAATAAAGAAACGGACCTTATTATGAGTTCTGTCAAAACATGTTTGGCAATGCTTACTTAGTTACTTATCCGGCTCACAGTCCATGAAGGATCTCAGCCTGAGATACTGCAGGTCCCTCGCATGCACTCTCCAGTCGCCGAAACCAAGCGCTCTGGCATCTGCAGTCACTTGGTTCTTGTACCGTAGGTTCGGTCTTCCTTGTCTTATCGAACCTGGGGGATGGGATGAGAAGACTTTCTTGGCTGGAGCGTTGTCGTCCATTCGCTCGATTTGGCCAGCCAATGTAGTCGTTTTTTCTTGGCCTTCTGGATTTGGACTACATCCACATCTTGGTACAGCTCATACAGTTCTCGGTTGAACCTTCTTCTCCATTCGCCATCGTCGCATACGGGACCGAAAATCCGTCGAAGAATTTTTCTTTCGAAAGTGTCCAGTATCAACGCCCCATTTTTACTTATCGTCCAGCACTCGGCGCCGTAGAGTAGGACTGGTAAAATCAAAGTTTTGTATAGCAGACACTTTATCTTTCGATTGAGGAGTTTTGAACACAGTTGTTTTGCCAAACCGAAGCAGCCAGGGTAATTTTGTTCCAAGGTAGGTGAACTCCTTAACTACCTCGAAATTGCTGCTACCAACAGTGACGTATTGTCCTAGGCGGTGGACAGATGTTGCTTTGTTTGTTGATAGCATGTACTTTGTTTTGTCCTCATTCACTTTAAGACCAACGAGTTTCGCCTGTTCTTCAATCGCTGTCAATGTCGTCCGCATACCCTAGGAGCTGGGTGAACTTGTTGAAGATAGTGTTTTCCGTGCTCACACCTGCCTTGCACACTATCTGCTCCAGGACTATGTTGAAGAAGTCACATGAGAACGCATCTCCTTGTCTAAACCCTGCGCATGTTTGGAATAACTCGGATGAGCTGTTACCCATTTGCACAATGCACTGCGTGTTGTTAAGCATCTTGCGGCACAGCTGGATCAGTTTGTTCGGGATCCCGAATTCAGACATCACTCTTGGCGGTGGATGCTATCATATGCAGCTCGATAAAAAGATGGTGGGTTTCGACTTGAAATTCGTTGGTCTTTTCCAGGATCTGCCTCAGTGTGAATATTTGGTCTATCGTTGTTCTGCTTGGCCTAAAGCCACACTGGTACGTGCCGATTATTGTGCTGCATAAAGGTTTAAGACGTTCACAGTTCGTTGGATAGGATTTTGTATGCAACATTAAGCAGGGATATGCCGCAGTAGTTTTTGCTAGACATAAGATCGCCTTTTTTGTTTGTCAATGCAGATTTTCGCTATCAAATGAAACCATATTTGACAACTCGGCCAGAGATAAATGAAAATAGGAAACTAAACTGTCAAAAAGGATTTGGCTACAAGCTCAGACTGACGAGCGGTGAGAGTGTGGCTTTGTTTTTCACTAACACATTCTTATCGTTCGACATTTCCGTAACTCACATTTATTCTTGTACACGTAAAGAAAACTAAATGACAGAAAATAAAAATTTCAGGTTATAGGTTGTAAAACGTAAGTCAGTTTCCGATCTCCTTGTTCTGTAATCTCTGAACTCGCCTTCGTCAAAAATGTGTCCATTTGGAAGAGATACACCATCAGATCGCCAGTGGACTTATTTACACCAAAGGAAAATTGTCGGTTGTCAAGAAGAAGTCTGCATTTGGTTTTTATAGATCATCTGCGGATTGACGACTTATGGAGTTATTGTTTGGAATTTCGGAATTGTACTTTCATTCAAAATCCCAACTGAACACTTTTTAAGGAAGAAACCGAAAATTTTTGCGGCTGCATTAGTTGCAGGACAAATACTTGTATACCACTATACAGTCGCTGCATGCATGTTTGAAGACGTTTGCCAATTTGCCCTGCCAATATGACTGAAATCAATCTGGGCCATCCAAATTGAATTTTTGTTCATCACTCTTTGATCCAGCTTATGTGGCGTTTAGCGAATTGCAGCTTTGCTGACTTATGAGCTGCATCTTAAAGTTGCCATACAAAATTTGTCTGACGCGTAGTCGGGTTGAAATAGGTAACTCAAGTGTTGGCTTCTTTCTGATGGCTTCACGCATTATCATTCGAACTGGACGTTGTAAGTTTTTTATTAGTATGCGCGTGGTTGGCAATTATTCCATAGCTCTCACCTAATCTTAAAAAGTTATGCATCACTGTATTGGATTTCCCAATTTTCTGGTAATTTCGCGATCGCAAATGCCACAGTCTTTGTATGCTGTGATTTTTGATCTTTCTTCCGCACTTAAAATTCGTCCATGTGGCATTATGAGATTCTATAAAAAAAAAATTTTAAAACCACACAAAATGATTTCCTACCACTTTCAATAAGACAACTTTATGAAATAAAACTTTTAATTGAATTGTTTTTATACGAATTTCCGCCTTCAATTTCGCTTTTTAGATTTTATTTCACGAACAAATACGAATAGTTTTCGAGCTTGAAAAAAATATAACGGTTTTCTTGATATTGCTATGACAAATCATTTGGTATTCAAAAATAAAGAGTGCTGCCAAGTGTGTTTGGAAAGTTGCAGTGTTTTAATGAGAATTTCCTCTAGTGTAGACATATTTGAATGAATGAGTTCTTATGTTTTTGATTCTAAAGCCGTGTGCGGATTGCGTTAAGAATTGGTTAAAACTTGATCGTTTGGTTAAATTTTGGCATTCGTATTGAAGAATGCTTTATTTAGACCAGCTAGGGAGCAGCCTAAAATATGACAGTATTGGTTTCAAATCCTAAAATGAAACAGAACTGTCACTCTTGTCCCACCGTACGTAGGGCTTGCAGATTTTTTTTTTTGTCTTGTGAATGTATGTTTAAAAGCTAACACGAACATTATTTACTTCACGCACTATTTTTGGTATCCAATTGTCAAATTCAAAGCATGTGACAATTTGTGTAAATCCGTCTCAAGAAAGGATGCACGGCAGTCGATTTTTAAATGAATTCGAATGAGAAAACTAACGACTGCATTACCTATATTTTTAATGTTGTTTGGAAATCGACATATTATGTAAATAAAAACGACATTATTGTCCATAACTTGTCAATTTCTTCAAATTTATTGAAAAACATGTCAAATTTTGACATTTTGAATTATTTGGTTTCACTTCCATTACAGAACATTTATTTATTCCCGATACTCAAAATCAAAATCAAGTTCAGAGCTTTGAGGATTTTTTTTTCAACAACTTTTTTAAAATGTTACCACTGTTGCCAGCTCAATTTTACTTTTTGATGGTCGTTCACGCCACAGAAAATTTTTTACCAATTCTGAAAGTGTATGGAGGAATATTTAAACTGCTCTGATTCTGAATAGAATTAAAATCGAAAAACGAAAAAAAATGGCTCTGTTCGTGCACTTCTCGGACGGAAAAGTTATTTCATGACGTACCATGTAACGCTCTAAGTTCTGTTTTTAATTCAATGTTCTGACATCTTATGTCATCTTGTTTTGTATTTGGAACAGTAAAGTCCCAAATATGGGGATTTTTATTTGTTTTAATTTTTTTTGCTCCGAAGTACACATTAATGCACATATTTTCATTTTGTATTTTTATTTGTGTTGTCCTTCGATTAATCTTTCGAAACTCGAATGCAATTTTAAGTTAGGATGAATTTCTGAATGTAGTTGAAAGAAAAAATGTGCTAGTCAATCGAATTCCAGTTGAAAGTCAATAAATCGAAACCAGTAGAATTATTTTTCCCATAATTGTTTAATTAAAAAAATATTCATAACTACACAAACAATTAAAAAACAAACACAAACAATCCTAATGTTCACTTTTGGTCGGTTCGGTGGTCTGGGAACTCTCTTCATTAGCATGGCACATCTTTCGATGCTTGTGTACAAAGTAATAACTCGGAAACTTGCTGCCACACGTCTTGCACGGATAGTACTGGACATTCATGTCCAATGGCCTGACTTCACGTCTCTGCAATTCAGCCGTTGACACTTCGACCACCGTTGTTGTTGGAATCAGTGTCTTTTCGTCTTTTTCCACTCCTGAACCAGCACTACCAGATGCTGTAGCCGTCGATGTTGCTGCTCCCCCACTCACTCCAATCGGCCCACTCGATGAAATCGATGAAGACGATTTATTACTAGCACCACCGCCACAGTCCAACGATAGCGGATTCAAATGCCTTTTGGCATGCTTCTGATAGCAATATTGCGACTTGAACGTATGCTTACAATACACACAATTGTAGATCTCTCCAGTTTTCGAGCTGGAACAATTTGCCGAGCCAGCACCTTTGGCATTCAAGTCTTCGCTGTTCTCCGACTCTTCGGAATGTATTTGCCGTTGGCTAATTGTCTTGGCCATTTGTTGATGAAATGAGAACGAAACACTTTGTTGAGTGCGTTGTTCTTGGGCCGGAACAAATTGCAGGACATCAGGCTTATGGCCGTAGGCGTCGTTAAGCACACGTCGGAAACGAATCGGTCCATCACAACTGGCCACATCGATTATGGTTTTGTTTTCCGATTCGATTTGTACAGAGGGAATGGGTTCCTTGGCTACTAGCGGTGCTGCTAGTTGCTGATGATTTGAAGTGTTTCTGGTGGTGCGATGCTTGTCACTAGATCGTTTTGATTTATGATGGCGTTTAGATGGCGCTGCTAGGAAGAAGAGGAGGGGGACGAGTATGATGTTGTGGGCAGCGATGGTATAGGTGGCGCCGCCGGCGAACATTTAGTATTTACGGTTTCATCTCGGTCGCTTGGAATTGGCGATGCTACAGCAATTGATTGGGTATCACTTTCGGATAGGTCATCGCCGGCGATGACAGGTTGAAGAACTGGTCCCGTCGTCGCAGCAAACGCCTGCTGATGAAGACTCTTGAAGGGTGTTCCCGTACTTGGCAGAGATATGTGCTGCATTGGCGGAGCAATAAATCCCAAATTCGGGGCAGACGCTTTGCTCGCTATTGGTCGAATGATTTTCGTATTGGCATTGCTGGTCGATGAGTTTCCTAGAAAGTGTCCATTACTGAGGTACCCCTCGGATTGAGCTCGCGACAAGAAGGCCCTTTGAAGAAAACAAAAATAAATTTTTAATATTTCGCAATATCCCCAAGAATTTTTTTTCGAATTTACCGACAAATCTCGAGTGCTCGCGGCATATGCAAGACATGTGTTGCCAGAAGTACTCCAAAAATATTATCCACATTCAAGTCCAAGTAACCAGTGTACATGTATGTCAGAAGCGGAGCGAATTGATCCGCTGTCACATTGGTTAAGAACAACACAATATCCGCGCTACCACCACAGCCACCACTGTCATCTAACCGTATTGCCGAACGTAAATATCCACTATGCATGCTCAATATAATGCTATGTGCCACGAAACGAACACCTGGCGAAGGACCAACTTCCAGGACTATATCCGGCGGTGTGGATGCCAGGGTAGGCGGTGGTAGTTGTGGAAGTGTGGCTGTTGAGTTAGTCGATGAACTTGTCAGCCAATTAGTGAACATTATAAATTTCTTTTTTTTTAACACTTTGTTTTATCCGTGTGTGATGAATGGAAGTGTGGACCACGGTAATAAACAACTATGCTGCCGTGGTAATAACTCAATTAAAACTGAAGTCCTTTTCACTTGTCTGTCAGTTTTTATACGGTTAAAAAGAGGCATTCGATGTTGAGTTCGGTTCGGTTCAGACGAAAGGAGAGGACGATGAGTATCTACGTACGGCTTATATGAAAGGAGACGAATCTCGTGCTTGTAGCCACTGCCACTGCCCTGCCACTGCCGCTAGGATATTCCATCATCATAAATCGTACGTAAGGAAGGACTCTTGTTGCTTGATGTTGTTGGACAACTGAGAGAAGCCAAGAGAGCTCCTGCGCATTGAGAGTTTGTGATATTTCACGTGCTTTGCGATTTTTAATTCTAGATTTGAATTTCGATGGAGGAATGGTTTGTTTACTTTCCTGTGGTTCGAAGTTTTTTTTTTTTTTTGAGGAAAAAGAACTCCCCTTGATTTATTTTATTTGAGGTTTGTTTGTATTTCTTCTCTCAATTGATATAATTTAATTTGATTTCTTTTGGTTTTTTGGGTTCAAATTTGATGTCGAAAAAAAAAATACCCGGATGGTTGTTGGGGAACTGTTTGAAACGTGTGTACTTGTTGTTCTAATCGATGTTATGGTTTTTAAAATGTTTACTTATAGTTTTATGTTTTTGAATTGTGTTGGCAGACATGTGCCAATTAATATTTTGTACTGATGTACTGGGGGTGGGCCTTGGCTCTTGGAGCAGTCAGAATGTGTTAAAAACCAATCTAATTGAAATTCATTGAAACAAGGAAAAAGTGAATTTAGATAAAAAGAAAATAGAAAATGAACAAATTCAATTCGGTGACATATTTTTTTGCCTTTTAATTCAATAAATGGCATTCGAATGCAAACAGAATTCTAAAGCAATCTTTTTCAATTCCCATTGATTCCTCTTTCAGTTTTTCTTATTTTTTTTTTCTGGCTCTAAAGATAAAGATGTAGTTGATATAGAATAGACAATATTTATTTTCCTTTTCTTTTTTTCATAATTTTGATTTGGCAAAGTTGATATTCTTGGAGTTTTGGAAGGACGACACGATGAAGACGTTCTCATCCTCCGGCTATGTTCTTCGTTGGCGGCACTTTTTCGATATTGAACTAATGGAAATTCGTATAGAAACGAATCAGAAGAGACAAATAATAAAATATAAAAGAAGTCAAAGAAAAGCACTTGAAAGTGCACCGCACTCGTTCGGGGATTTGTATCTTTCTTTTTCTTGTTTTTTTTTCTTCTTTGACAAAAAACAAGAGTCAAGGAAGATAAAAAAGCAGGAAAAAATATCGAAATCCCTCAGTGCAATATTCTAGTGTTTTACTTTGAAATATTAATAAATTAGTAAGATGATAATTATCAGATAATTTTTATTTAAATTGGCAGCACTTACTTACTTATGGTGGCGCTACAGTCTAGGTCGGACCAAGGCCTCACCCAACAAATGTCTCCAGCCAGCTCGGTCCCTAGCTAGTTGTCTCCAGTTTCGCACGCCAAGTTGGTTCAGGTCCTCTACCACCTGTATGCTCCACCGGAGTCGTGGTCTTCCTCTTCTGAGACGTCCTTCCGGGATGGATTCGAAGACTACGAGCCGGAGCATTATTTTCCATTCGCTCAAAATGATCCAATCATCTAAGTCGTTGGACCTTAACTTTTCTAGCTAGGTCAGTGTCGCTGTACAGCTCCTACAGTTCTTGGTTGAATCTTCGTTTCCATTCTCCATTAATGCAGACAGGACCAAAAATCACTCGAAGAATTTTTCTCTCAAAGCAGCCCAAGGCGTTTTCATCAGATGTTGTCATGGTGCTTGTCTCTGCACCATATATGAGGACTGGGGTGATGAGGGTTTTGTAGAGTGTCACTTTAGTTGCTAGGGAGAGGACCTTACTACTTAATTGCCTTCTTAGTCCAAAGAAGCAGCGATTTGCAAGAGTAATTCTTCGTTTGATTTCAGCGCTGGTGTTGTTGTCTGAGTTGTTAGCGGATCCCAGGTAGACAAAGTCAGGTATTTAATTCTGTCTACGTTGACGGTTGCTCCAAGACGTCAATGTTGGTAGTCCTTTCTTGTCGACAGCCCATTTTCCTGCCTCCGTCTCAAGACTCACAAACGCTCCACTGACATCACGCTGTGTTCTTCCAAGTATGTCAATGTCGTCTGCGTATCCTAGTAGCTTGGCGGACTGTTGAAAGATTGTGCCTCTGGTTTTGACGTTGGAGGTTTGCACAATCTTTTCAAGATTGATGTTGTAGAAAGCATGTGACAACGCATCGCCTTGTCTAAAACCTTTTTTGGCATCAAAAGTGTCCGTTAGGTTTTTTTTCGACCATGAAGGAACAGTGTGAATTTGCCATTGTCATCTTACACAGACGGGCGAGTTTTTCTGGGATGCAAAAACTAGACATTGCTCTATATAGTTGGTCTCTATAGACGCTGTAATACGCGACCTTAAAATCGATGAAAAGGTGGTAGGTATCGACTTTAAGTTCCTTTGTCTTCTCCAAGATCTGCCGTAGGGTGGATATTTGATCGATGGTGGACTTTCCGGGTCTAAAGCCACACTGATAAGGACTTATCAGGTTGTTGACGAAGGGCTTCAAACGTTCACAGAGCACGGCAGACAAGATCTTGTAGGCAATGTTAAGGAGATTTATACCTCTGTAATTGGTGCAGTTCAAGGGATTTCCTTTCTTGAGGATCGGGCATACGATGCTGAGGTTCATGCTTTCCTCCGACCAAATTTTGCAGATGAGCTGATGCATGCTCCTAACCAAATCATCTCCAGCTGTTTTGTACAGTTCTGCGGCTAGCCCGTCTGCTCCAGTGACTTTGTTCGACTTAAGTTTAGATATCGCTGTCTTCACTTTGTCCATGTCGTGTGGGTGGAATTGTTGGGCTTCTGCACCCAAATTGAAAGGTTCTGTATTGCTGACGGAGTTTTGGTCGTCATCGCCATTATACAGCTTGGAAAAGTGGTCTTTCCATATCCTCAGCACTGACTGCGGTTCCACTACGATGTTCCCATGATGGTCTCTACATGCTTCAGTTCGGGGTGTATAAGCCCCGGAGGTTTACTTCACCTTTTTGTAGAACTTTCGAACCTCGTTCCTGTTGTGACATCCCTCTATCTCCTCGATCGCGCGCTTCTCATGCTCCCTTTTTTTCTTTCTGAGAAGTTTATGCTCCTCTTTCCTTTTCTGCTCTTCCTAGCATTTTCGTGTGATGGACTTGATCGGGATATCCGCATTCGTACCTTGGCTACAACAAGGTAGTGGTCCAAGTCGATGTTGGCACCTCGGAATGTTCGGACATCTTGCATGCTAGAGAGGAAGTGTCGTGCGTCGATCGCAATGTGATCAATCTGGTTGACGGTTAATTGGTCAAGAGATTTCCATGTTCCCTTGTGGATATCGAGATGTGGGAATCGCGTTTTTGCTACCAATACGTCTCGCACCGCAGCGAAGTCGAAGCAGATGGTTGCGTTGACAATATGTCAAATAAACGATGGATGTGTTCAGACTTTTGTAGGTTATTTTTCCCACATTCTACGTTGCTGAATGTGAATCCTCTTTAATGAAGAATCAACGTGCTCGAATTTTGAAAGCTGGGTCGACTAGTATTTAAAAGAATGTCAGAAAACTAAGAGAGAAAATATTCATAAGCTAGTCCTTTATAAGGATTTGTAATCTGCCCAAAATAACAACCAATTCTTAAGTCAAAAGAGACAAAGAAGACCTTTCATAATCAATTAAAACGGACCTCAAAGGAATCTGCAAATAATTGAAAAATGCACACCTCAAGACATTGGACCATTGTTATATATTTACTACTTTTGACATTCTATTTTCAATTCGAAAAATTGTCTGTCTCCTGCAGCTACCGTCTTTACTTTCATCCTTTGGATCATTTGACTTCATATTTAAAAATTAGTTAAAGAATTCCCGTAAAATAAAAATACAAAGGGTCAAAAATACAAACGTATAACTTTATTTTGATAAAATGAAAACCACTTGTCATGTTGACAATTGCTAAATCTGTACAGCGGCTGTATTATAAACATTAAAGCTAAGGCTTTGTTCACACAGCAAAAAAATGCCCATATACGAAAATATCCTATGCTGATTCTGGAAAAAATTTGAGATATAAGGGATTATTCACATTTCGGGGTTTCGAAAGTAAAATTTTCAATGAAAATTGACTTTCATTATAAAATTTGGACTTTGCCATTAAGTGTGAAAAACTATCATTCGATATTCGAGATATTCGAGCGTAAGAAAAGCGCCTCATCGCTAAAGAAAATGTTCTAAAAATCGTTGCTTATTGTCTTTTGTTCCTAAGCCCAAGAAGCGTATTTACGGCGTTGTTAAGCGATCTGTTAACGTAAATGGCAAACATTCAACTAATATTAAGTCCGTTCTTTTACTTTTTCGGCAGTTTTTGTAAAAACTGTCAAAAATCGAGGAGTGGGGATGAAATTTTGTGATTCTTCCTAAAAGTAAAACAACACTTGACAACCTAAATTTCACAAATGTACAAAATTGTATCAAACGTCAACAAAATTCAATGTACTTCTTATGGTTTGACAGAACTTACAAAAACTGCCACAAGAAATTTTTGTGGCTAAAATCGGGAGGTAGGGGAAATATTTTTCTCCTTCAAAAGTGACAGAACTTACAAAAATCGGGAGTAAAAGAACAGAAAAGAGGGAGAATTTTGGAGTTTTCGGAGTTTTAGGGAGTAAAAGAACAGACCTATTATGAGATTATGACATTTCAGATGACAGTTAGTTTGACACGTATCAAATGCCAGCGTTACCAACTTGCAAAAAGGAAATGAATGACCCGATACATTTGTCAGTTTAATTTCAGTTTTTAAAATCCGTTTTTTTTTTTTTTTTTTTTTAATGTAATAAGGAGCATCTTAAGGGTTTTTTTTCCTATCAATTCAAAGTTTAAGAAAAGTAAATTTTCGAAGATTGAAATCGCCTTTCCTTATGCTTTCATTCATGTGTATGCATAACGCTCCTGTGAATTTGAGTAGGTATTCTCTTGTGGCTTAATGTTACTTCCCTGAAATATAATCTTTCATCGAATACAAATGTAAAAACAAAATATTAATAACCGGTTAAATGAATATTGTACTTCTGTCTCCTATCAATCGATTCATCTTTGGTTTATCAGTTTTGAAATGCCTGACTTCATTATTTATTCCGATTACTACAGCACATTTAACTCAACTTGAACATTTATTAATGGAATAAAGAAATTATATAATTTAATAGTGCGATATTCAACATTAATATTTTATTCCATACCAATGAAAAAAAACCGCTTCATCTGCAAAAAATATTAAAACAATACAAAAAATTCATATAGAAAAAAAATATCCTCGACTTGCCATTCAGAGTCCATGATTTTTCTGCATCAACACAATATTCAACTGAAATGTGTACCTACGTATGTTCATGTGCATATTACACACATACACATATCGAGTATTTTATTAATTAAAAAATTCAATTAAATATATTTGCACACTGAAACGACGACAATTGACGATGATAGAGGAAGTATTACATTGGATTTATCGCAAGGATAAAACGAAATCCAGTCAAAATAATATTTAAAATAAAAAAAGAAAAACATTTTATTCATAATAAAAAAAATAATAATATCCTTATGTGCATATGTGTAACGGCAAATCAAAAATTCATCATAATCAATTTTTATCGAAAGATACTCAACGAGCATGACGACATCCCAGTTGTTGGACTGGATGTTGGAATGACCAGCAGATCAATCTCTGCATGAAACACCCACAATCTCCCCCCCCCCCCGCCCCTCCTCACCAGCATTTTCAGATAAAATATTTACATTGTTCGGATCAGTTAACTGAATGTTTTGATACAAATTAATTAACAAAATCGAGATGAGTGCATATTGTTTTCATATATACAGTTTGGTAAAATGTTATAAGGGCTTAGGACTTGTCGAACTAAGCCGCTTCCCCATGCCCCTTGAAACAAGCAAACAATCCAATCAAAAGTCCTTCAATTTAATTTTTAAACCAAATACACCATTTGACAAAAATCAATAAAACAGTTCAAATGTAATTAAATATGATGATGGAATTATTTTTTCAATGATTAAAATAATATAGAATAATAACAGTAATGTTTTGTTTACATTCTTTTTTTTTTTGTGTGTTGGTTTAATTAAAAACGAATTTAGGTGGGCTTTTCGAAATTGAAGTGTTGGGTGTTGGGATGTCAAACCAATAGCACACATTTCAAATCGAAATTGAGAGCTTAAGAACTTAAACGCCTTCCCACAAACAGTGGTCCAAGTTGACTCTTTAATAAACAAGGAAACGTTGGTTGTTTACTTATGTAGAATTCGGTTTTTATTTAATAAAAATAATCAAAAAAAAAAAAAAAATAGAACAATAGAGTAATAGCACCAACGTTAAAATTGAATGATAATTATTGCGTTCAAGGAAAAGCAAAAAAAAAAAAAATAATTTCTTCGTCGTTCGTCGTTGGTTTTGTTCTTCTTTTTTCTGTGGCTCCGCAAGAACTGCTTTTCGTTTTTTTGTTCAAGTTGATGAGAGTTAGCCGTGGACAGTTGTCAGTTATTCCAAGTTAGGTTGAGCGTTGCCGTCTTTTCAACGTGGCGAAGAAGTACCCGTACGGTTTGGTACTAAAGGGTTTTCCAATAAGAGGTGTTTTGAATAGCCTGCTATTTCGGTAGCTGTCACTTTTGAAGCTGGCATTTTTTGACATTTGACAAGTAGAAACTACGCCATTAAAAATGGAACGATACACGCTTCAACAGCGCATTGAAATTATTAAAATTCGCTATAAATATGGTGAAAATTTGGCAGAGACGGTTCGTAAAACTAAAACATTTTTGGGTCATCGTGAAGCAACTTGTCGGACCGCAATACAGAAATTGGTGGACAAATTCGAGCTGTTGGGACAATTTAGTGATGTGAAGAATAAAAACCGTGCACTTCGTTCAGAATAACTGATAATATTGCTGCTGTAGCCCAAAGTGTTGAAGAAAACCCAGGTTTGTGCATTCCTCGTCGTTTTTTGGAATCAGGCATTCCACAAACGTCTTTGGACCGTATTTTGCATAAAGAATTGGGTCTTAAGGCTTATCATCAACAACGTCGTGTCTTTGCTGATTGGGTTCTTGAAATGCATGAAAATGATCCGGAATTTCATTGAAAAATCATCTTGACTGATGAGGCCCATTTCCACCTCGGGGGTTACGTGAACAAGCAAATCTGTCGCATCTGGGGCTCGCAAAACCCAAGAGTTATTGTTGAAAAGCCTCTCCATCCTTAACGCGTGACTGTTTGGTGCGGTTTATGGTCCGGCGGGGTCATTGGACCTTACTTTTTCGAAAATGAGGCTGAATCAACAGTTACGGTCAATGGATTGCGCTATCGAGAGATGATTAATGATTTTTTATGGCCGGAATTGGATGCTATTGATCTGGACAACGTTTATTTTCGTGCCACACAAGCAATGAAACCATCGATCTTTTATGGGAAAAGTTTCCGGACCGTGTTATCTTTCGAAGAGGTGATCACAATTGGCCAACGAGATCTTGTGATTTAACACCTTGCGACTTTTTCCTTTGGGGCCACGTGAAAGATAAGGTCTACGCCAACAGCCCAGCGTCGATTCAAGACCTCAAAGATGGAATTCGTGAGGCTATCGAGGACATAGGGCAGCCACTTTGCGATTTGGTAATGGAAAATTTCATGAAAAAGATATGGTCCTGTAAGCGTGGTCGTGGCGGCCATTTGGCTGATGTTGTGTTACATTTGTGTTCATTTATCTAAAAAAAAAAACCATTTTTCTTTGAATATCAAAATAACACCTCTTATTGGAAAACCCTTTATCTTGGGAAAGACCTATAAAAACTTGATCGTCAACATCCAATGCTGGAGGGCCAATTTTTAAGTACTCTGTGGAATTCATCACGGTCACATCACTTCCCGTGTCGATTCTTGCCCTAACCTCAAAGCTTTTTATCGAAACTGTTTTTACCTACTTCCAAGTCGCTTACGTCCGTGTTCACTTCATTCACTGACTTTGGTGAGTCGAATTTTTCTGGACATTTTGCTGAAAGATGGCCAAAAGAATCTCAGTTTGGACCTTTGGCTTTGTTCTCACACATCCTACTCTTATGCCCCGCTACGCCACAGTTGAAGCATCGTATCGTCGGGTTATTGTTATATTTCGGCTTTGGTTTTGTGTTTTGCGACAAAGAGTGATGCACGGACGATCGTTGGTCAAAGCTACTTCTAAATCGTTCATATTCCAGAAGCTTGATCCTAAATTCGCTCATCGTTCGTGCTCCATAAAGCATCGCTATATTCAGAGCTGAATCGTTCAATGCCATCGATGACGTATTGTATAACGGAAACCTTTCTACTCCGCCTTTAGACCCTAGTTCTCGCATGGCGAACAGATACTCCATAACTGTTTCACCTTTCCTTTGTTTTTTAAAGCTAAGCCTTTGTGCACGTCTGCAGAGTTCATAGTGTTCCCAAATTCATCTAACAACAGTTTTT
The DNA here is from genome assembly GCA_920937365.1 of Sphaerophoria rueppellii. Taxonomy (NCBI): domain Eukaryota; kingdom Metazoa; phylum Arthropoda; class Insecta; order Diptera; family Syrphidae; genus Sphaerophoria; species Sphaerophoria rueppellii. Next base: position 38,692,009 of record CAKKXW010000001.1, read on the forward strand.
TTTAGCTCCGTCCATTTTGTAATTGTTGGTCTAAACCCTATCGCCATCTTAGCTTTACCCGATAATAACCGTTTGGTGAATAAAATTTGCTTCGTGTCATCTCACTTCATCAGGCATGATACCGTGTCAAATTCGTCGACCCATGAAGCCAGATCTCCCTGACCACTGAGCGTCTTCGAAGGATCCGATACTTACCTGCGATTCTCGCCTCTTTAGCATGTCGAGTTCAGCTCGCAGTAGGAACACTCAATTTCAATGTCAGGCCCGATTCAAATTGAATGATAATTATTGCGTTCAAGCAAAAGCAAGAAATAAAAATTAATTTCTTCGTCGTTCGTCGTTGGTTTTGTTCTTCTTTTTTCTGTGTCTCCGCAAGAACTGCTTTTCGTTTTTTTGTTCAACTTGATGACAGTTAGCTGGACAGTTGACAGTTGTTCCAAGTTAGGTTGAGCGTTGCCGTCTTTTCATCATTCAACATAAATGTTCAAGGAATAGGACCTTAATAGTTTTGAGCTGTCAATATCAACATTCCTTATTTATTTTTATATGACAGTTTATTTTATTTTACTGCAAAACTGTCAATCTGAATGTGTGTGTTTTTCATCGGGAATTTTTAACTTTTCGAGTAATCTGTCAAAATCAATTTAACTGTTTATAATCTAGGAATGACTTTATAACAGATTATGACAGGTGTTTTTATGTCAGTTTTGATTTTTTTTTTTTTTGTTACGAACTGTCAATCGACATGCAATAAGAATCAAAGAAACTAATCGGTAAAATAGTTTTAATAAAAGATGCGAACTGTCAATTTGTCACCCAGAGAGTTCCTTTTTTATCTCCTTAGGCCGTTAAAATGTGTATTAAAACTTGACGTTTGGTTAAAATTTGACGTTTGGTTGAAAATGGGATCAAATTTAGCAATTTGCTATTGTTATATGACATTTATAGAATAGATATAAAAAAAATAAATGAAGCAACAGTTATTTTTAATGAAAATTGAACATAAACAAAACTGTATAACAGTTTTATTCAATCCACCCAAAGAAGAATCATGTAGCAGTGACTAACTACTGCTATTGAAACAAATGTCATCTCATAACATTGTTTCCTATTGCGACCCTACAAAGCCCCACTGTCACCGGTCAAACAATCAAAAAAACATTAAAATTCAGTTGACATCAGCGAAAAGTGTGGCTTATGCATAGTGTCCTTTCGCTTGAGCCGAATTTAACCTATAAAATTGATTGCAGTTTCCCACCAATACACCACCGCGTGACATGCTACGTTGTAAGACTTGCAACAACAAAAAATATCCCAAAATGTTTACACACCACGTTAACAACGAGAACAACCAACCTACCTTTTATGACAATTAAAACATAATTGACGGTCAACATAAATAACTCGGCTGTAAGAGCAAATACGATGAGTTTCTCATTCTACCATATGCATGCTGTATTGGTTTGCACGTTTGACATGTTGTCCCCGATGATGTCCACGTCCATCCTTACTTCTTTTTACTTCCCTCAACATTCAGCTTTTGGAAATTCTAATTTTCAAAATTTTATGCCAACTGATGGATATGCAATACAAACATTAATAAAAGACAAACAACAACAACAAAAAAATACAAAAACATATTGGATGGAGCATGGAGAACAGATTTAGAGTCAAGTTGTGGAAAGAGTAATGTCCAAACTCGTCGAGGGGTATATCATAAACTCTCTGGAGGATTTGGACAATTCAGCAAAATTTCTACCGACGGACGTCGACGACGATGAAGCACACTTTGTTGTGTCCATCCAATGGCATGTCACTCAGATTCATATTTATGAACATATGTATATGTGAAAGATACATCAAGAGAAAGAGCTAGAGCGACTCGTTTGTTAGATCCTTTAATGGATGTGGAATGTTGAGAATGGGAAGCGACGGTTGGTCTGTCCGTTTAGGAGAAGAAAGGTAGAAGGCTTACAGAAATGAAATTGGCGGAAAAGCCGATTCGAAATGTTGTTTTGTGTGAAGGGATTAGTTGAACTTAAAACAATTACTACCCTCACACCCAACTAGAACCACTTGAACCCAACTCACACTGGATGGTGAAAGAGATACTCTACTTTTGTGATGATGATGATATGGAGGCGAGGGATATCGCGTAGCCGAATCAGTTTTTTGATGGTGTATTAGTTTTAAATGTCATTTGTCATAACCTGCCCTGATGTTAGGTTAGGTTACAATCGAGCATCGATGGTAATTTTGGGAGAAATATAGTTGGAGTTCAATTTGAAAATAAAGGAATTGAAAAATAAATTATTAATTTGTTTATTGCATTTTAAGTGATTGGAACGGCAACTTTCTGTAGTGGTGTGAGGTTTTTGATGATAACGACTCCCGAAGACCAGAGAAATGAATTTCAATAATGAGTCTAGAATCGGATAAGAGCAGTTAATTGAACTAACGATTTTAATGGTGTTGATAAAACAGAAAATTGAATGAAATATAATAAAATAACGAGTCTTATCGTTATACCTGCCAATCAAATTTGTTGTTTTATTAAAACTTGCACGAAGATTATTGGAGTAAAAACTTCTCATGAGGCGTTGTGCGCTTTGATTGAGATCTGTAAAAAAATGCGTTGGATCGAAAGTTTGTATGGTATCAGGCTGATCGCTACAGAAAGTGTGGGTTCGAAACCTACTCGTGCCCATAAAGTTTGTATTCATCTTTCCCGGGTAGTGCCTCTTCCGAAGAGTATTAAGTCAAGAGAAAAGTGCTTCTCATCTAAAGCGTCCCAGCATTGGTGGTTAATATTAGGTGCCTTCAATTTTTTACACGTTCTCAAAGAATTGTTGATGAGTGTACAGGTAGGTTTAGGCCTTGGCTCTCCTTGAGCTGTCTCGCCACCCTATTACATCAGGCTGATCGAAAATGCTTAGAAAGTGAAACAAAACCTAAGCCATAATAAACAATGTATTATGTCTTAGGTTAGGTTAGGTTTAGGGGCTGACAGTTGATGTCGTTACCGTCACACTTAGATCAATACAGATCCATTGTTATACCCGTGAGTATTGCTACTCAAGCTAATAAGAAAAACCTATGTGTTCAGTTAATCAAGCCATTTAGAGGCTTCGACGAAGTTCAGAATATTAGTACCTAGTGTACTAGAAAGTTCTTATAAATCCCCGAAGAAATAGTTGCCGAACAATTTCTTCCTTTGGTGGGAGAGTGCGGGACAGTGAAACAGAAAGTGCGAAGTGTCTTCATGCACCTCCTCGTTACCGCATCCTCTGCATAGATCATCTGAATTGATTCTCATTTTTTTCATATGATAACCTAACAGATTATGTCCGGTAATTTTGCTTCCAAGAGATCGAAGTGATTTCATGTGTAGCTGCATAATTCTTTCCGTTCTTTGTTTGTTAAAACAGGGCCAGATCTTTCTTGCCTGACACCTGCGGTCAAGAAGGTTCCACCTTTCATTGGCCTTGATAGTTATTCTTTTTGAGATTTCCTGTGTTAAATAACAGGTAGGGGTGCTAACTAGCTGAGCTTGGCTTACGTCAAGCGTTGACTCTTAACTTACTAATTCATCGGCTTTCTCGTTGCCTAGTATATCGCTGTGGCCTGGGACCCTGCAGAGTCTAATATTGTGCTGTGTGCCAAGAACCTTAGCTCTTCGCGGCAGCATGAAACAAGCTTTTTTTTACCTAAGTTGCAGTAATCGCTTTTATTAGCCGCTTGGTTATCAATGTAAAAGGTGATATCAGCTCGTGATATCGCCATCATTGATACCTTTTAAGCAGCTGTTGTCACTGCCAAGACCTCCGCTTGGAAGACGCTACGTTAGTCTGGAAGCCTAAGCGAGGCGGTTAACTTGAGAGATTAAGAATATAAGCCTGCCCCTACACCAGTGTACATCTTAGAGCCATCAGTATAGATAGCTGTTGACGACAAACTGGAGTATGGTATGTTATCTATCCATTCCTCTCTGCTTGGGATGGCAGCCTAGAATGGTTTATGAAAATCAAGTTCGGGTATTCTAAGAATAAAAACCGTGCACGTCGCTCAAGAACAACTGAGAATATTGCTGTTGTAGCCCAAAGTGTTGAAGAAAACCCAGGTTTTGTCCATTCATCGTCGTTCTTTCAGGCTTTCCACAAACGTCATTACACCGTATTTTGCATAAAGACTTTTGTCTTAAGGCTTATAAAGTTCAGTTAACACAAGAACTCAAGCCGGCTGATCATCAACAACGTCGTGTCTTTGCCGATTGGGTTCCGGAAATGCATGAAAATGATCCGGAATTTCATTGAAAAATCATCTAGACTGATGAGGTCCATTTCCACCTCGGAGGCTACATCAACAAGCATCTGTCGGCTGGGGCTCGGAAAACCTAAGAGTTATTGTTGAAAAGCCTCTCCATCCTCAACGCGTGACTGTTTGGTGCGGTTTATGGTCCGGCGGAGTCATTGGACCTTACTTTTTCGAAAATGAGGCTGGAACAACAGTTACGGTCAATGGATTGCGCTATCGAGAGATGATTAATGATTTTTTATGGCTGGAATTGGCTGGTATTGATCTGCATATCGTTTACTTACAACAAGACGGCGCTTCGTGCCACACAAGCATCTCTCGAAGAGGTGATCACAATTGGCCACCGAGATCTTGTGATTTAACACCTTGCGACTTCTTCCTTTGGGGCCACGTGAAAGATAAGGTCTACGCCAACAGCCCAGCGTCGATTCAAGACCTCAAAGATGGAATTCGTGAGGCTATCGAGGACATAGGGCAGCCACTTTGCGATTTGGTTATGGAAAATTTCATGAAAAGGATATGGTCTTGTAAGCGTGGTCGTGGCGGCCATTTGGCTGATGTTGTGTTCCATTATTAACGGAATACCTTAATCTTTGTAATGAAATAAACATCCGATCATTTATGTCAAAAAACGGTATTTTTCTTTGAATATCAAAATAACACCTCTTATTGGAAAACCCTTTATAATCGAAAAACACCATTGTGAACCCACATTAGTGTTTTGAGTTGATTTTTAATGACAAGTGTTTGACATAACTGTGATTTGACATTTCCACTTGTTTATATAATTTTCTTACGGTTTATTCAAATCTTAAAATTGAATGCTAATGCCAGCTTGTTGAAAGACCTTTGGAATGCATACTTTCTTAGAAGGTAGAAGTGTAATGAAGTGTAAGATTAAATATATATTAAAATTTAGTAAGTAATAAGTTTTTTAAACAAATTAACTCAAGCACACACTTTGCCTTTGAATTTTAACTTTTTTGTTTGTGATGCTTACTTACTTACATACTTAAGGTGGCGTTACACTCCGTTGTGGACTTGGGCCTCAATCAACAGGCTCCGCCAGCTAGCTCGATCCTTAGCTAGTCGTCTCCAGTTTTGCACTCCGAGTTGATTGAGGTCCTCTTCCACTTGAGTGCGATACCTGAGTCGCGGTCTTCATCAGTGTATCCGTCCGTTTCCGAGGCCTGTTATTGCTTCGTAACTAAACTTTTTTCTACGTGGTCGGGAAGTCACCCCAACGCACAACCCCCAACCTGGAGTACCAGGCACTTGATGTGACTCCAAGAGAAAGAGCCGGAAAAACCGCTCCTTTTACGGCCTGGGCTTCAAATAAGTCGAAGTAGCCCGTAAAGGTGTTCACCAAGTAGTTCGGCCTAACTGGAACTGGAGACGCCACCGTTGATTCCAAAGAAGAAATTCATTCGCTGCGGTCCCTCGGTGGGAGTGCCTTGGTGGGAACACTCCTTCGTTGTGGGGTAATTGGTAGTAACAGCCTACTCCGCTTCGACCTGTCGACCATGGGAGGCCCTTCTGCGAAATCAAGTTTCGCGATCGCATAGCTCTAAGCTTCATAGTAGTAGTTACCGTAAGCCGCTCCGCCACGTCAAGGCTTACCCCGTGGAGGGCTCAAGCACACACTTTGCCTTTGAATTTTAACTTTTTTGTTTGTGATGCGAAGAAATTAAATACACATAGTACTAGATCAGACTTTTGAAGTTCCAGAAAGACTAGAATTGTTTCTTGTCAGACAATTCAATACCAAAACTATTGAAGAGTGTGTAGGTTGTGCAAAGAACTAAAGAAATAATCCAAGCATTTGGTTTGATGAATCAAACATTTTTAATGATTACTTAACACCTAATTCCTAACAAAAAAAATGAAACTTAAAAGATTTCCATTTTCATCGAAATCACAAACAAATAAATTGACAAACTTAAATTCAACTTCAAGTGCAAATACCAACTCTTAATTGCCTTTCATAACCTTTCTCCAATCAAAACATTTGTACATTCGAAAATACAGCGATTAATTAAATCAAATTATGACATGTTCTTGACATTTATTACTGTTATGAAAATCCTTTTTGATAACTCTAACTTGTCAGTTAGTTCGCTTTCTACGAAATCCAATCAAAGCTAGAAAAACCAAATAACTACCACAACACAACCAATACCGCACCACTCAATCAATTCAAAGCGAAAAATAGACGAATGAAAAAAAGAAAAATCAAAGAAAGAGTAAATGTAATCAACAGCCAGTCGGCGTATTTACACATCACAACAACTTATTAATATTTAACTACGAAATTAGCTAATTAAACTCCTTATGGGGGTAACCTCAATCTTCATATATTTTCTACTGTCTCACCCTGTCCTTCCCTCCCCCGTCATCTCACCCAACCCCCAAAAAAAACCCTTAAGTCAACAATTATTTCTAACTAGGTAGATGAAAAAGACAAAAAAAAAAATAGAAATATGGTCTTGCAAGAAGGGAATTGGAGATTCCTTGCTGGTTGGTTTATTGAGAATCTTAACTTGACAACAAGTGGTTCAGTTAGCAGAGAGCGGAAGAAGAGAAACTCACAAACGCTTAAAAAACACGAACAAACCTTTTAAGATATTCCAAATTTGTTTGGGGCCCGCAACTTAAAAAAAAAAAAAACATTTTTACACACAAAGAAGACCAACGACCACTTTTATAGCACCGCATCGCAGACACAAATTCTACTCTCAAAAACCTCACTGGTACCTCCGTTTTTGGGTAAGCCTGCAAACACATAACTGGCACGCAACAATAATGCAGTGCATAGGGCTTATGGGAGTCCTGCCTCGCTTTTTCAACTAGGCGAAGTAATTTTAAAAATTCACCAAACGGCATATTTAATAATTCTATTTGCCAAATTAAACCTTGCCACTTCTATCAACCTTTTTGAAATGGAGAAGGGGTGGGTTAGAGCACAGGTTTTTTTTTTCTCGTGGTGAGTTGCGCTCCTCTCCGACAATAAAAATGAACTAAAAACAATTTCCTTTATGAAAGAGAAACGGGAACAGAAATCCCTCAAACGAAATTGGCGAAATGTAAACAAGCCAAACAGAGAGATAGCCAATTCTAAGGAATCCTCAAGGCGTACAAACTTGTTGGAGTTTTATTTACTTTCTCATTTATATCAAAGGTGGCTTAGAAGATTCTGAATTTGTGTAGATGCAAACAGATTGACTTATGTCAAATGGCTCTAAGTGTCAAATGACGGTAACACCGTTCAAATGACCGTTTCGATAAGCTGCCAATAAGTTTCGTCAAAAAATGTGTGTATGCTTTCATATAACCCCTTTAGCTGAAGGAAAACAAAAGTCTACCAAACCAAATCACAAAGTCGACTTTTATTCATAGGGATGGATTTTTAAATTGTGGTGGTTGGGTGGCAAATGGTGATATCCTTAAATGGGGGAATGAATATGAAAAAAGAAAACTCTCAATGATTTCCAGGCGGATAACCAAAGGAGTTATAAGGTGCAGTGAAGAGTTGCAAATAAAAAAACATTGCGTAGGACGATGTGGAACATGACTGTGGTTGTTCGTGACGGTGTTCCCCTCAACTCTTCAATTTAATTTCTTTTGAGCAATGAGTCTATTGTGTGTGCTCTATGTCGGCACAGAAGTTATCCCTTTTTTCCCATTTGCGACCGCCATTCTCAGGACGATAACGATATAACGACGACAAGATGAGGAGGAAGGATGCGAGGATAAAGGCCAGTCGTAGTAAAAATAATTCTGGATCTATTTCAGGTTTCACTGAGAGCAAATAGAGCAAAGTAAATTAAAGAAAAGAAGAAAAAAAAGCAAATCCCTCAAATAGGACTAAAGAAAAATTATCATAAGTGGTTTATTAAAATTTAAAGCGTTTACATTGTGAGTTGCAGGTTATTTTTTTTATTTTTTTCTTCCCCATTGTTATTCTTTTGTATTATTTATAATCAACCTCAGGGCAGCTAATTAACTTATGGTTTAGCTATGGGTCAAATGTTGGAATAATATAACAAGTTATAACAGTTTGCACGAGCACTGTTTGTGCAGGTTTTGCAAGAATGAAACACTGCTTTTTGATGAAAGTATGATTGGAAGTAGTGTCCGTAGCTTAGTGGTTAGGTGCGTTGGCTGCTTAGTTTTTATTTCATCTTTCACGGGCACTGCCTCTTGCGAAGAACTGACAAAACTTCCAAGAGTATCATCTGTCATGAAAAAGTGCTTCTCAACTTTGCCGTTCGGAATCGGCGTTAAATTGTAGGTCCCCTCAATTCTTCACACGCACCTAGAGTATTGTTGATGAGAGTAAGCCACTTAGGCCTTTGCTCTTCAAGTGCTGTCGACTCTATTTATTTTTTTTTATGATTGGAAACTCCTAAAATTGAAATATGTAACGATGAATTAGACAAGACATCACTCTTGTCTTCAATTCCCCCCTATAACGTTTGAATTGCACCAAAGCCACTTTGTGTTATTGAGGTATGAGATCAAATCTTTGATCTTGAATTCTGAGAGTTCCTCAATACCGTTGAAGAAGTCTTTACCTAAATAGAGTGCTCTTTTCCTAGCCAAGGCCGGACAATGGCAAAGAAAGTGTGGGACCGTTTCTTTTTCGTCCTGGTTCTCACAGCTACGGCAGAAAGAATTATGTGGTATACCCAATTTTGCCGCATACTCCCCTATAGGCCAATGCCCTCTGCAGGTAGCAATAATCCTGGCTATGTCATGCCTTGGTTTGGAAATTAAATTGATTTTGGTTTGTTATAGAGGCGGACCAGATTTAACTAGATATAACGCAACTCGTTAAACTATTCCACCATTGATTTGCTTCTGATGTGTATTTGGTCAGGATATAGCCCTTCACAACTCCAAGAGGAGCATATACTCTCACTGCCAGTGAGTTGTGTAGAGATGATCCTTGCCAAGCTAGTTCATCTGCCTTCTCATTTCCCTCATAGCATCAATTGCCCGGTATTCCGATTAGAGAGACGCTCATATCAAGTTCCTTGAGGGCCTCTCTGCATTGCTGGACCAGTTTAGAGGATGATAAAGCTGAATCAATCGCTTTAATAGCTGCCTGACTGTCTGTTAGTATAGCTACATTTTGGTTCGGTCGGATATCTTTAAGCGCTATACAAGCTTCCCTTATCGCTTGCAATTCTGCCTGGAATACACTGACAATATCGTGAAGTCTATAGGATTTTGAAATCTTTAGAGATTCGCAGAAGACACCTGCACCAACACCGCATTCCATGCAGTAATCGGTGTTTGTGGATAGGATGTCTGATGGTAACAGGCTTGTTTGGATCAATCCGTAGGATCTTTTTTCAGCAGCCTATTTCTTTGAGTCTCAACTCTCAAGATACTGCAGGACACCTGCTATTTAATAAAGAGGTCAGTCGGAAGAAGGTCCAGGATGACGTTAAGTGCATCCGTTGGACAGGAACTGATTGCCCATGATATCCCTACGCAAGCATTTCTCTACACCTTTGTAAGCTTGTTTACTATGCAAGCTTTGCTGAGAGCAGGCCACCAAGCAATGGAACTATAAACAGGTATCGGTCTTACAACCGCTGTGTATGTCCATTGTCCATTTTATCATTTTTGACTGGAGGCCCCCCTTTTTGCCGAAGTTTTTGTTGCAGGCGTAGAAGACGCTTAGAAATTTTCCTGAAACTAGAACGAGAACGAGAACTCTCGAGTTTCACAAGAATGCTGAAAACCAAAGCCATAAAAGAGGAGACAGTACACCCCCTTGGGGTGTTCCTCTGCTGGCATATTTGGTACACGTTGAATATCCTAATTTTGATTGAATCCTCTTATTACTTAGTATGGATATTATACATCTTCTAATGTAGTTCTCAACACCGAAGTCTGCAAGTGATTCTGCGATGGATTCAGTTAGGACATTATTGAAAGCTCCTTCTACATCTTCATCTTTATTTCATAAAGTTGTTTGACTTTTTTATTGAAAGTGGTAGCAAATCATTTTATGTGGCTTTTAAATTGTCAAAGCAGATTTTGTTCACAGAATCTCATAATGTCATGTAGAAGATGTTTAAGCGCGGAATAAAGGTAAACAAAGACTGCAATATACAGATTGTGGATTTTCCGATCGCAAAATTGGGAGATCCAATATAGTTTGGTTATTGGGGAAACATTTCCAACCACATGCATAATAAATAGCCGCACCAAATAGCCGACGGAAAACTAAATTTTCCACCCTTAATATAAACCTAAAATTGGTCAATAGAACACATCATCATAATAAATAGCTTACAACAATACGTCAGATTCGAATGATATCGTACTAAAAAAATTTGTGTTTTTATGGGAATTTCATCCACTGTAAACACTTAAAACTAAAACTCAGAACCAAATCCAAAGTAAAAAAAGGATAATACTTCAAAACTTTCGAAGAAGCAGCCCACGTTGATTCCACGATTCCATTGCATCCCACCATCCACCACAATCCACCCGCACTGCCATCATTCATGGTACATGGACTGAATATTATCGTTTTTCGTTATTTGCAAAAGGAATTTTGTGTCAAGTTAGCGCAATTAATCTCCATGCACACGTTAATTAGCACCGCTGGGAATTAAATCTCGTAGAAGGATTGTATTATGGTCTGATGTGTGGGTGCAAATGGTTAGGGATGTTTTACAGTGCTGTGGAAACTCTTTTTATTTTGAAGTCTTCAATGTTGGATTAGGTCTGTTTGTGTACTTTTGGTCAACTTTTGTTTAAAAAGAAAAAAAATGCCTGTTTAGACCATTTGTTTGTTGCGTTGCATAGTCAAAATGAAAATTGGAGAGAAGAGACCGGATCCAAAAATGTTTCTTCTTCTCGATCGGAAGATCTTCAAATTTTGGCCGAATTGTCAAAAGTCTTCTAACAGCCACAAATAAACTGTCATGCTTGTACCAATTTTCCATCAAGTGATATTTATATGGAATACCTTTTTTTTGACAGATGAAAGCATGAGTTTAAAAAAATTCCAAGAGATCGAGATATTGTTTCCCTGGCCTGAACTTCATCCAACAATAACCAAATAGTCAACAACCATCCATTTATTTGAAAATATGAAAAATTGTTTGTTTAGACGCGTTCATACGATTGCAAGAACAAAATTTTTGACAGAATATTTCCAAAAAGTTGGCTGACACTTTTTTTCTGTCACTTTTGACAGATAACATAGGATGTTTAAGAGCTAACTATAGGTCCGTTCGCGTACCCTCCTAAAACAGTACAATTTTACGAAAAATTACGAAATTTAACCAAATCCTGTTCGCGTACTCAAAAATTTGGTATTTTTTCGTAAAAGAGAGCGCTCACAAGAGAGTAAAATATTTCCCCAACCTACGAATTTTAGCCCAAGAAATTTCTTTGGGCTGATTTGTGAAAAGTGTCAAAATAGTAAATAAATAAATTAATTCAAATTCAAACTCTCAAATGTTCATACAAAAAAACTTGACAGTTAAAATGTGGGCAAAGTTTGTTGTTTTCCCGTTCGCTTACTTTTTTGCAGTTTTGTTTTTCTGTGAGAGAATTTTACCCCCACTCTTTAAAATGTCTCGTTTTACGAATTTTAGTGCAGAAAATACGCGAACGGACCTTATAATGATCGGAAGCAAGCGGAAGCTAGTGTCAGAACCAAACGAAACGCTCACTTTACCTATAATGGACGGATGTGTACGGAAATATCTTTCAAAATAAAAAAAAAAAATGTTTTTTATTTCCAATAATTTGTGAATTTCGGTTGCCAAGCAACAAACAAGCAATTTCAAGAAATTGATTACCTGAAATCAACAACAAATCGAATTCCTCTTCAGAAAAATTAACAAAACCAGTCAGATGTCAAATTTTCGTCCGTAAAAAGCGAAGGGGAGCGCAGTTTACGTCCGTAAGCAAAACTGAACGAAAATTGACGAAACGGAGCAGTCCGCTATTGCACAAAATAGGAATTCCTTGAATTCGCTCAGTTACAGACGGTTCCGTCCGCTCCATTTCGTTAATTATAGTTAGCCCTTAAGGAATGTCTGATCCTCTTAAAAAGAAAGAAAGAAACAGGTCTATGGGGTGTCAGTGTCATTGAAATTAAACTATCAACTACTTTTTAATATCTCAGAGGCAAAAATAATGTTCCACAGCACTGTTTTACATAGTTTGAGTTTGACGTGGGAGTTTTCCCATAGTAAAATTCTTCATCAGACCTCTGAATTTACAATTTACCATTACCAACTGAAACAGCGAGCAATTATATTACAAATTTTGCAAATTTGGATTTGAGCTAACAAGAGTACAGCTTGTGTGTCCTGATTCAAGTTGTTCTCTTCGAGAGTTGGCTTGGTATATTTTTGCAGAGTAATTTCTTGATCAAACAGATAAACGAATGGATGAATGGTTGCATGTTTTTAATGACGACTACGACAACGATGATGAAGGATTAACGAAAGGGCCGTGTAAATTGAAGTTTTTCCTCTTTTATTTTTTTAATTAGGCTAAGGAGAAGATAATTATGAACAAATAAACTGTATGCTTAATTTAATCTAAAATCGAGATGAAAAAGTTTTGTTTTAATGTCAGTTCGTTAATTGCGGTTTGATTCATAAATGAATTACTATTGAAACCCTTACATAATTGTTTGCACCCATTCGAAATATTTTTGCAATTTTAGGGTTTTGTTACTTTGTTGGTGGATTCACGTCCTTGTTTATGGACTCCATTTTCATTTTATTATCACGAACCGAAAATAATTCAACTTAGACTGTCCCAGTAGATTCCGTTTTTTTTTTTTAATTTCTTCGTCGAGTATTTGTCTTTGCGTTTGCCATTGGCATAGTTATTTGAATATCATTAACATTTCACGAATAAAAATTCCGAGATGATGTGGTGACATTCACTTACAGAAATAATCCCTCTTTGAATTATTGTTAAACAGTGAGTAGTGTCCTTGCCACAAAGCAAAGGTGCACACTCTCTTTTCTTTTTTGTTTTCTTTCTTGCAAAACCCAAGAGGAAGTGCTCTTGATTAAATATAATTTGTTGAGTGATTTCGAGTGGTTATGCTTGTTTAAGCTTTACACAGAGTTACATGCACATAACTAATTCCTTTTTGTCTTTCATTCTTTTCTTTTTTTTTATACAGAAAAACTGAACCCCTGTTTTGTTTGCAAAGCTGAAGCGTGTCCTCGCACTCGTCCATTGAAAAAAGGACGCGGCCAACAGTACGGCATCCCAGATGATACAATTCCGCCTGGCGCCAGAGTGTGCAATTCATGTCAGTGCAAATCGGTACGCAACCGTCATCCAAATTGCCCTCTGCCAACATGTCCGAATTCAAAGGATCGTGCGAAACGTCTGCACAATATTCCACCACGCTTATTCGAGCTGGCTGCCGATATTCGAGATCCCATAATTCAGGAGTTCCAAATACCCAACAATGCAAATCGATGTTGTTCAGCATGTTTGATGCGGATTCGTCGCAAATTGGATCCACATGTGAACCTAACCGACGAGGAGCGGCGAACCGATGGCGATGAATCGGATTTGAGTACATCGTCGTGCGATGAACGTGATGGTGGCAGTGACACAGCCTCTGTTGATAGCCCCGAAAATCATAGCCGCCATGGCAGTGTTTTGCAGAAGGATCCACTCAAACAGAAATCATCGTCAGATGTATCGAGTGCAGCTATTGCAATGAGTAAAATGGATGATCGTCTGTTGCCACCACAGCATGCTCCAAAGAAGCAGAAAACTTCCGAGGAATACGATAGTTCGGCGACTGAAACGGCTGATGAGGAGAATGAAAATTCGCCGGCAAATCGTCAGAGCCCCAAAGTGATATCAAGTTCCGCAGGATCGGCAAATGGTGCAATGGTTCCACCAGCGTCTGGCGGTGGAAATGGACAACCACAGCCAAATGGCCCGCCACGACCTGGCGAACAATCGATGAATGTTCAAGACTTTGTTTATAGTGTGATTGAAAGATCTTTGAAAACGGTCGGTGGCCAACCGACAACGCAGATCAAAAATTCGATTACACCTCAGCAGATCAAGACCAATAATGGTCCCCAGCATCAACAGCAACAACAAAGTGGCGGTGGAGCCAATAGCCAAAACGATGTTACATTCGTACGAGAGTTTCGAAGTGATGGATCGATTGTCAAACAGCAGCAATCGCTTCAACAGTCACTCCATCAGCAACAACAACAATCGCAGCAACAGCAACAACACATGTCGCAGTCCTCATTACAAACTTCTACAACATCGATTCCAACAACAACGAATCTACAACAGCCTTCCGTTTCAGCAGTCGCCATATCGCGACAATCAGTTTCTGCGACGGATAATTTAGCAACCCTATCGGTGGTGAATTCGCATATGCATATGCCACCGCAAATAATAAGTCATCCTCATGGCATTGCAGCAACAATAACGCCTGTTAAAGTCCCACAACCTCAGCCACATGATTTGAGGGACAAAGATGAGATTATATACAGTGTGCAACAGCGCTCAAGCGAACCCGAACCACAAACTCTGGACCTGTCTATTAAGAAACCCTCAAGAGATTCAGGGCCCTCTCCTCAGCACCACCAGCAGCAACTTCAGCAACAACAACAGCAACAACAGCACCAGCAACATCAACAACATCAACAACAACAACAGCATCAACAACATCAGCAACAGCAACACCACCAACAGCAGCACCAACAACAACAGCACCAGCAACAACAGCAGCAGCATCAGCAACAACAACAACAGCAGCAACAACCACCACCTCAGCAAATGCACCTTCCAAAGCATGTTGTTGGAAATAATTCAACATCGATTTACCGCTCGGGCTGTGACGGTCCTCCGGCACCATCCTCCTATATGGCGTATCACCATGCGGCTGCTGCTGCGGCCGCTGACCTTGGTCGATCCGGTAACAAATCATCGGCCGCATCATCGCTTTATGTGTCCCAAGTACCTGTACCGATATCAATATCACAACAACCGCCCTCATCGGTCGTTCGGCAACAGCAGCAGCAACAACAACAACAACAGCAGCTACCGCCACCCAGCCATGGACAACTTCAGCAACAACAGTCGCAAGGTCCTCCGCCACCGGGCAAGAACAAAATGCCTCCAAAGTTATCGCCCCAAATGCATCATCCTGGTCATCCACACCAACAATCGCCCAGTCCCAGTCAGCTTGTCTCTGCTTCTGCCGGCCCGAAAGGCTCCATCACCCATGGAACACCTATGAACAACGCCCAGCAGCAGATTATTGTCCAAGGAAATGCCGGATCCACACTCAGTCCAAAGTTCGAGGGCATCCTAAGACAGACACCTCCATCGAGTGGCAATGACAGCAACAAATTGGGCTCCATAACTCAAGGAACACCAATTCATCTGCCCTCTCATCATTTGCCAGAGAACAGCAAGCGAGTATTTGAATACTACAAAACTAGTCGTCAAAGTCCAGCTCAGCAGGGTGGTCCTGGAGGGAATTCAGGCAGCCAACAACAACAACAGCAGCAGCAACAACAGCAACAGTCAATGCCACCTCATTCGCAGCAATCTAGCCCGCAGGCTCCGAACTTCGTTAATTCACCATATGCCCGACCAGTACCATACTCGACAATGGAACAACCGCAGCCGGTATTAAGTACGCGACAGATTGTAATGCACGATTACATAACCTCACAACAGATGCAGGGACAACAAAGGAATGTGTCGCGAAGCGACAAAGAATCTCCGTCGCCGCGAAATAGTGCCTTGGGTGGATCGCCTGCGTTGATTTATTACGATAAAGAACGTGGCCGGCCCACTGAATACGGGTCGAGTCGGGCCTCCCCTGCTGACCATGCGAACAGGTAAGTCATAGCGTTTTTTGGTAGCCTGAACAATTTTTAATTGTAAAATGTATTTTTATCTTTTTTCTAGTACTCCAAGTCCACATCGAACACCGCCGCCACAACGACAAGGTGTCATTCAGCGTCATAACACCGGCTCCAAGCCTCCATCACCAGCTGCACCTCCTAATCGAATGCATACAATGCCGCACAATTATCCACCAGGTAGGTTTTTTATACGCCACTTTCTCAATCAAAATACTTATTTTATTTTGATTCCCTCACAGCTGGCCACGATGCATTTTCATCATTCGTCGATGTTGCAGTCCAACAGCCACAGTTGCCCGTTCCGCAGAAAGACGAAAAGCGTCAGATGGCCGATCATCAGCCACCACCGCCTCCGCATCACGACATACGCTACCATCCATCGCAAATTGCTCGTGACCACGTTGCCATGCAAATCCAGCAGCACCAGCAACAGCAACAACAACAGCACCATCAACAGCAGCAACAGCACTTTCGGCAGCAACAGCAAATGGCCGATATGCATCGCCGCTTGGAGCAATGCAAACGCGACCGTATGCAGGTGCTCGAACGTGACATGCAAAAGCGTCAAGAGCAGCGCGAACAAAGAGAACGTATTGCCGAGCGCCAGAATCAAGAGCGTCTGCAAGCCGAACGCGATCGCATCGATAGGGAGCGAGAACGAGAACGCGAACGTGAACGCGAAAGAGAACGTGATCGTGAGCGCAGAGATCGCGAACGAGAACGTATTGAAGAGCAGGAAAGAGAGGGTCGTCGTTTGGAGAATGCTAGAATTTATGCAGCCAGCGCAGCAGCTGCTCAACCGCCAGGAGGTCCGCCGCACTACATGCGAACCGATGGACCTCCAAGGGCTATACCTGATCGAGAACGTGATCCGTAAGTGTCTCTTTTAGTAATATTTTGAGGGATTTGGTGCTTTATGTGTTAACTGTTGAATCATTTGCTAGCATTTTGTTTTAAAAATTCATTTTGTGACACTAAAAATATCAAATCAATCATCAATCATTGCTAATCAGTCAACTAATTGTCATTAAATTTTCTTCCCGCTGTTTTCTCTCTCATTCATATTATTGTGCGATCTGTCTCGATCCTCAAACAACATACAAAATCAAACCAAACAAAACCTGTTACTAACTATAGCTATCATAGGCCGCATACGGGACGTTCCCAAGAGAGTACCCTATCGGCGGCGAGCCTAATCGATGCAATCATTAAGCATTCGATTAGTCAGGGAGCCTCTGAACCACCACCGGCTAACATGATTCGAGACGCTTCACGACCATCATTTGTAAGTTCTTCACTCGAATGGCATTTTTCCAGATATCTTACAGGTTCCTCTTTTCTTTTTTTTTTTATAGTACAACCCTCGTGATATCCCTCAACATCATCACGCAGCAATAGCAGCAGCAGAAAATAATGGCAAAGCCAATTCGCCGAATGTGATCAATATCGACTTGGATACCGGCGAACAACAACAACAGCAGCAGCAACAACAACAGCAACAGCAACAACAACAGCAACAACAACAGCAACAGCAACAACAGCATCAGCAACAACAACAGCAGCGGGTTGGAATGAGTGGTGTTCCTCCAAGCAACAGGCAGCAACCACCACCGCCTCAGGTGCTCACCAAGAACATCACCTTTGGAGAACTCACCGAATCGATTATAGCGAAGGATTATGGACCGAATCCGATGCATTTACGTCCCTTTATGTACATGCCAGATCCTCAAGCCATTGTCACACCAGATCGATGGAAATACAATCGACGAATGCAACAGAAAGAAGCCGAAGCTGCTGCCGCTGCTGCAGCAGTCGAGCGGAATAAAAATTCGTCATCGTCATCATCGTCGGTTGGTTCCTCGGGCAGTGGACGATCAACAACCCCTGACGAACGACAAATAATTCGCATGGCCCAGCCGCCACTGAGTCCGCGGAAATTCATGCATGAAATAATGCCACATGACGGTGGACATTACACTTACATGGCAGCCGCTGCTGCCGCAGCTGGCGGCAATCCACATGATCGACGAATGCAAGGCGGAGGAATTGTCGGCGGTAGTTTGAATCATCAGTTCGACACGATGAAATATGTTAAAAATCGCATTGTCGAGGCAATGCGCACCGAAGACGAACGTCGTCCTGAAGATTTGCATGCTGCTGCCGCTGCCGCCGCCGCTCATCATGCCGCTGTAAATGATCATCGCCAATCGGCTGGCAGTAGTGGCAGTCACAAGGATCAAGATGGTCTAATGGGTGGTAAGCAGACATCGAACTATGAAGATGGCCGTCGCAGTGGCAACGGTCCGACACAAAACAATGACTCCCACCATCCATCGGCGTATCCTCCACAACCACCAGTGACAACATTCGCAACAACAACATACGCCTATCCATTCAATGCTCTCAATGTCCATGGTCCACCACCCAGCTCTGCTGGACTCGCTAAACTCCATTCGAATCCGATCGGTGGTGATCCCGGTGTCGGCGGACATGGCATGAGTAGTATGAGCGGTCACGGTAGCAATATGCACCAGCAATCCTCACAGCAGTCGTCGTCCGAACCAAAACCTCTGCTTTCGGCACAGTACGAGGCTCTCAGCGATGAGGAATAGTTGCCACAACAATATTCATACAGACACAAATTGTATACTCTTTTGTTTGTTTGTATTAGTGAGAAGTCACACTC
This sequence comes from Sphaerophoria rueppellii, assembly GCA_920937365.1. Classification (NCBI taxonomy): domain Eukaryota; kingdom Metazoa; phylum Arthropoda; class Insecta; order Diptera; family Syrphidae; genus Sphaerophoria; species Sphaerophoria rueppellii. The sequence continues at coordinate 38,710,930 of CAKKXW010000001.1, forward strand.
GATTCGATTTGTAAAAGTAGAACAAAACAAAAATTGTACAAAAGAGACAGCAAATTATTTTTTTATAAAGATAACAAACCAATTAGAAATTTTATGAAATAAGTTTGGGAATTTGGAAATTACTTAGGGGAAGAGAGAACTTGTTAAAAACAGAAGGCTGTAGGGTTCTTTTTTTTAGTTTTTTGTTTGTTTTTGTTTGATTTGATGACAAATTCCTACTTTTTACTTTTCTTTTCAATGCTCACCATCCACGAAAAGTTGTGTGTTTAGAAACAAAAATTTACATTTATCAGAAACGATAAACAAGATAATTATAAAAAAAACCTTCAAGGATTGCTTAACGCGACTATGGCCGATTTTAAACGTTAACAAGAAACGGAGATTGTCTTGTGAGTTGAGTGGTTTGTTTTGGAGAGTTATCTGGAGACTGCGATTAGGTATTGTTTAGCTTTTCAAAAAATCAATTTCCTTCTTAATATTCAAAAAACCGATGAACAAAAAAAAAAAAACGCATTTTTATTGCATGACAATTTTTCCATAATTTTTTGTATGAAACATTTTTTGTCACCGTACCCGATCGGAGAATTCTCCGATCGGAAGTTTTATTTCCTTCACCGTGCCCGAATCGTACACGAGCGCAAAAAAGAATTAATTCACGAAAGAGAGAAAGAAGTGAAAGGATGGAGAAAAATGCCAAGTTTCGTCGTTTTCCTCATTTTCAGATATGAGAAAATTCTTTGAAATTGTACGAATCGGAGAGAATCAGTCCTATCGTCTTATCCGATGGTAACAAAATTCTATCAGATTTGTACGAACCATACAAATTTGGTATCGTCCTAACGTTTCCGATTGTTAAATCGTACATACCTCCGAACAAAAATTCAAATTTGCGTTGAAATTTCAAACTCAGAGCAACGCATCACAATTTCATGCGGTGAAAAGCAAAAATTCAAAGCAAAAGCTATGCGATACACAGCGATTATTACGTATTATGCGTCTCCGATTGTTTCGATAGCGAAATTGTGTCGGAACATTAGCGGAACGACATGCGTTATTATACGTCAATATTTCCTTTACGAAACGGATACCATGAACAAAATAAATGTTACGATCGGAACTTTTCTACGATCGTAAGTTTCTCCGAACGGATACGACGTTAGGGCTGAATATATCTTCGATCGGGTACGGTAATAAAGCTGACGTATATTTGTTTTAACATCAACATTTTTAATTTCTTGCTCTTTTTCTCTACAAAATCAAAAAAAAAAAAAAAAAGTATTCCAATATAACTCCAAAATAAAGGCGCCCAACTCACAATATGAAACATGCATGTTTGCAAAAAAACCGCGCTAATCGTTTATCAGAAATAAAATTTCACAGTTACTCCTTAAACATAACAAGTAAACAAAAATTAAAGCAAAGATAAAGCTACCACAAGAAAGAAAACATAAATATAAACAAATATATTTACTATACATATATAAATAAATAAAAAAATACAAATTTATGTAAAATATAATAAATACAATAACCGTAGATGGGCGTACGTTTGTATAAAATCAAAAAAAAGAAAAAAAAATATTCATTACGAAAAATAAGCAAAAGATTATATTTAAAACATAAGTAAAACAATAAAAATAAAAAAGAAAAAAAAAACAAATATACCATGCATTAACGATTTAATAATTATACTACTTATATTTCTAGTTTATTATATTTTTTTTAGTTATTTATTAGTTAAACAACAAAACTTAAAGAGAAAATAATATTTTTTTTGTGCACATGTATAAATAATAATAAATAAAAACAATAATTAATTAATAAATAAAAATGAAAGCAACAACAGACTTCTAATTTCTAAATAAACTAGGATACGTATGCATATATATATATACACTTAAAGTAATGGAAAAAAAATTTAAAAAAATATATATATATCTATAAATAATTTGTATAGTTCAGTGAAAGTAATAGAAAACAACAAAAAATTAAAAAAAAAATATTAAAAAAAATATCTCTTTATAATCATTAAGTTATAAATATAGTTTTCTCTTTTTTATATAAATACGTATCTTTACTTACAAAATAAACTAAAACAAAAAAAAAATAAATAAAAGTAATTTTTATAAGTGATCAGTTTAGTTATAAACTTTATGGAAGAAAAAAACCCCTAAATCTGTATAGAAATTAGTTATAACAATTTGTTTACTTTAATTTTTAATTTTGATTGACTATTATTTGTAGATTTGATTTTCTTTAAATTAAATTTTTGTTTTGTTCATATTATTTAACAATGCTATACACAAAATAATTTGCTAATCATAGGTGGCACGTATGCATATTTAACGTACACACAACACAAAAGCGATTAAAGTTATCAAATAAAATAATAATATACAAAAAGAAAAAAAAACTAAATAAATTAAACAAATTTATTTTTTTTTATGTTTCAATGTTAATTTTATGTATTATGATTTTTTTTTTGTTTTATTGAAATTACATAAATAGTTTGATTCAATTTGTCCCTGCATATATTTATAGTTTTTTTTTTTACTTCATATATAACTTTAAATAAAATGTAATAAAAAAATTCGTAACTTTTTTTTCTATAAATAAAACAATAAAATTGAAACAGAATGAAAACAAAATTTATTAAATTAACAAAAAAAAGGAACAGCAACTGCAAAATATATTAACAATTTACGCTATAAGTATTGCAGTAAATATTTAAAAAATATTATATTAATAAATATTTTTTTCTTTTAGTTTTTGTTTTTTTTTTTTTTTTTTTTATTTTAGTTAAGTTAGAATGTAATTAGGAATTTTTATTAAAATGAGAACATGGAAAAATAAAAATGAGAAACAAAAAAAGAAATTAATTCAATAAATTTAATAATTAATTCTTTATTTTTTAATTATTTTTAACGATAAATACAAAATAATACAAAAAAAATATGAAATCTGCAAAATGAAAGAAATTATTAGAAAATAAATGAAAAGGAAAAATTTGAAAAAAAAACTTTGTTTTCTTTTACATGAGTTTTTCTTCTCAGACTTAAAAAAAATAGAATAAAATCCACATGCCTAATTATCAGCCCTATTTTGCTATTCATCGAGGGGAATTTTTGTTCAATTTTCACTTCACGCAATCCCAATATACGTTCGAATCGAATATTATTTCCCTTTTCTAATGTCGGTAATATCGGTAATACAGCGCGGTATTCTCTTATTCATGCGAACGAATTCATTTCAGATCCGCACATTTACTGTTGCGGGTTTTTCCCTTAATGCATTGTCTGTCTGGTTGGGGGTCTATAAAATGTAAGTGATTATTTTTATAAACAAAGATTATTAACATTTTAGGGACAGAACAACAAATAGAGAAAAGTTTACTGCAATTATTTCGGAAATGAAATTAAATCCAGACATTGCCAAAAATAATACGAAAAGCCCACCAGGGGACCTTCGACAATTCTGGTATTATCTTAAAGATAGGCTTAACCTTCTGGGTCCACCAATGAAGGATGTTGTACCATCAACACACATAAAAAAAACCAGGCAGACCACATTTTTCGTAAAACGTTGGTTCGCTTCAATATTTTCTTCTGTTGACATTTTCAAAGTAATCCACTTTGGACATAAAGAGGCTTCTAATACGTCCAGTATTTCCTGCAAGACTTTGCTAAATGTGGGTTGAGCGATTCCTACATTAAATCTTGTCCAACGCCATGTTGCAGACTACCTTCACCAAAAAATCTTAAACAAGCGATCAACTTATCTTTCGTTGAAAGAGCATCATTTCGCCGTGGAGGTGGAAGATTCATTTCAACAATGTTCAATACATATTGTAATGCTTTTTTTATTTAATCGACATTTTTTGACAAAGCTACGGTTATAGATAATATAATAGTGGAAAAAAAGTCCAATGCTATCCATATAATCAAATATTTACATTTAAAGAAATCAAATATGTCCGGTATTACACGGCGCATGTTTGTTCTCGCATCAATGAAGTGCGAAAGAGAAAGGAATAACAAAAAGATGAAACAGAAATAAATTTCTCTGAACATGCACGGGTATAAATTTCCTAGCATGTTTTTGACGTTCCCTCTTTCTACTCTTTCTTTTTTTTGTTGATTTGCTTTATTTCATGTTTGTACGTTGAATGTTGATGTTGTATGAATGAGCGAGAAATGGCTGATAAATTCAAATGGAGCAAAGAATTGGAAGAAGGCGAAAGCGAAAGCAATCAGCCCTATGATGGTAGCCGATCGGAAGAAAATTTTATCCGATTTGTACGAATTGTTCAATTTTCATATGATTTTAACCCCTCCGACAATAAAATCGGTTGCGTTGGAAATTTAAAATACATGCGATGCTATGCAGTAAACTGTGTAAATATTTGCGACGCGTTATGCTTTGCGTTTTGTTTCTTTCCGATTCTTCCCCATAGAAAATCAAACGTGAAAAATTGTCCGAAAAATATAAAATATATATTTTTGCAAGCTAGTAAATATCAAATGAGTGCGTTGTTTGACGTCAATTTTTCTTCTCAAATTCGGGTACCGTGAATACAAAAATCTTCCGATCGGAACATTTCTCCGATCGGATATTTTTCCGATCGGCTACCATCATAGGTCTGAATAATTGAAAAATGTCAAACTCGATAGCAAAACGATTCGCCGCGAATCCCATAATCAGGCCCCAGAGCCTAGAGCAAGTTATTGTATAATGCGGCGGATTTTGTGTATCTTCCATTTTTGCATATCTCAATGGTGCAATGTCACCAGTGTCCGAATCAACCCTTTTTATGTTGTTGTCTGTGAGTGCGTAAGTTCGTTCGGATTTTTTCGCCTGAATAGAAATAGCCAAGTTGTACTAGAAAATCGAATCGGTCATTTTCCGATTCAGAGGAAATCCGCTCCGACCGACGCACGGTTACCTCGATTGGGCCGTATCTTTTTTTCCAGTTGTTTGTTGAGACATGGAAGTGTGAGTACAGTCGCTGAATAAACGCCAAGCTTTAATCCGGAATTCATGGAAATATTTCATATTTGACTAATGGATGCTGAAAAAGGAGTATTAGATGTAATTCACAGAACTTGAAAGTGACCTCTTTAATTCTCCTATAAAAGACCATGAGCAGGCTGGCGGTTTTAAAACGGGGCCTAATTAGAGATTCACATATTATTTTTCGTGCTTTATCAACACTTTTTCCGTTGCATTATGGTGCATCTGCCAATTAGGGAATTTGCAGCGAATCGTTTTATATAGTGAATTTGATTTTTAACTTCCCACAGGAAGTTATTGTAATGGGTTCGATTTTGTGAATCTCCAATTTTTGCATATCTCCATGCTTCGAGGTCACTAGAATCCG
>CAKKXW010000001.1:38716806-38857170 GCA_920937365.1 Sphaerophoria rueppellii
TCTTCAATTTCCTAAATCTCCACGAATACATTTTTCTGTTTCATATCTTCTTAAACGTAATGAAGTTTTGTTGACTGGTGTCATTGTACCCATGTACAATGCACATGTACCTCATTGTACATACTGTGTCAACACCTAAAATAATGTTTTTTTTTTTATTTAAAAAGATAGATAGAGTGGCGCGACAGCTCTTGAAGAGCCAAGGCCTAGGTGGCCCACGATGTTCTGTTTAGCAGCCAACGCACCTAAGCACTAAGATAACTTCCTCAAAAATGGACAAGTACATTTTGTTCAGCAAAAGATAAAATATGTACATACTGTTTTCTGTTCAAATGAGGGTCTTCCTGTAGGTTTGTATTGCCAATCATTTTTATGTTTCCTTGACATTACTGTATAAAGGAAACGCGTTTCCTTTCGAGATATTTATTTTTTATATTCTTTCTAAAAACAGCGAAAACAAGGAAAAATTCCTGCTGAGCACGTTTTCAAATAGAACATGTTTTTTTTTCTTAATCCTTATTTCAACAATATCTTAAAGCCAAAATTAATTCACAACAGTTTTACAATACCTACCTTCAATTTAAAATATGATACTCAAATTTGTATGAAATAGTTGAGTAAAATCACAGTGGTGATAGAACTTATCGTTATTACAAATAAATTTTCAATTCAATTCATGGGGAAGAATAATGTTAGGTAACGGAACAAAATAATGCATACAGTTTCAAAATACATACATTTTACCGATTGACATTTGCAGGGAACGATAAGACTACTCAACATAACACAAGACAAAACATTATAAGACTTACATATACATACTTATATATATATATATATATAAATTATATGTATATATATATATATAACATATAAATATATATATATATATATACTAGCAAAACCCATGCCCGCTTCGCAGGGCTTCGGCCCACAACGGTTCGGAAATTAGAGATTGGCAGGATGAAGAATACGGTAATCGATGGATAGGCAGAAATTAACAATATTCTTAGAAAAATCATGCCTGTATTTGCTAATCTGATGAATAATCTATTCGTTTTTCAATTCTTCTACATAATTTTTACTTGCGACATATAGAATATATGGCAAGTATTGAATTCGTAAAAAAAAAAATTGAGAAGAGGGTGAGATATGATATTACGATGATAGAGAAGTCGAAAAAAGTGGGTCCGGCGATTCCGTCTGTCTGTCTGTCGGAAAGTTTACAGGCATCTACAGGCTTAACTACTGGTCCGATTTACTTCAAATTTGAAAATTAGAGGTTTGAGCAAAAAGTCATATCCCAATTTTTTTATTTTTGTTTTAAGATCAAAATTTAGGGTAGCCACCATACGATTTTTTTGGCCAAAAACCAAAATTTTTTTTCACAAAAACGGCCCGAACGATTTTTTTTAAACTTCCTCGAGTTTAATTTTTTTAAACATTCATGTGTTTCATGTAAAAAAAAAATTGTATTGCTCCAAAACGGTACCTCCCCTAGAACCGTTTTTTTGTTATTAGATTTTCTCGAAAACTGACAGTTCGATCAGCGTAAGTTTTTTTTCGAAAGTACGAATATTTCAAATAATATTTTGTTTTCAAAAAAATTTCAAATTTTTTTTTGGATTTTAAAAAATATTTTTAACTTTTTTTTCAAAATTCTGTATCTCAAAAACGGATCAATTTTAAAAATCCAAATTGGAGTATAGTATGTATATTTACATGGTCTTGAAAACTACATACCCAAATTAATTTTAAGATATTTTTGAAAAATTTTATATATAAAAAATTATTTAAAAAAAAAAACGGCTCCGACGATTTTCAAAAAAAAATTCAATAAATCAAGAATAAGGTTTGAATTTGTTCGGCATTTAAATTTTTGGAATTAAATGTATTAACGAGGTACATTTCCAAACTTTATTTGTTTTTAAATAAATTCTAATTATTTTTATATATATGTATATATATTTTTTTCGAGTTAAGTGTAAGCTGTAAGTAAGAGTGTAATCAGAATTGCTTAAAGTATATCTCTTATTTTAACACTACCTTTTGCAATTTAAGTAATCATAAATATTTCGTTTTAGCATGTAGGGCAAATTTGTACGACCCAGTCGTGCTTATTTTTTTAGTTAATTTACCCATTAAACATATCTTCCCCAAATTTAGCTCCCTAAGAAGAGTTAAGGTAATTAGGATTTTGACAGTAAGCCAGGTATAGGCATAAGTATACTTTTAACCCTCTTCAGGATTGCAGAATGTTACAAATTTTCTTAAAACTAACAGTTATTGGGATATTATAAAGTGCTGCAATAAAAATATTGACAAAAAAAACCTGAATTCGATGTTCTAAGCTCTGGAAAGATGTTTAGTAATTTTGGTTGAGATATGTATCAATAGAACGTATGATGGCTGAATCTTAATTTGCTTAGTTAGGTCTGTGGTGGAGGTGATATCAGGGAGATGATGTGAATCTGTGAACAGGGGTAGCCATTGAAGTTAATCCGGTTGGGGCTGCTGCACAAATAGGAGGAAGCAGCAGCCATGGTGGTATCTTTACAATGCATAGGGTGGGAAATCCTCCGAGGGTCCCTAACATCTAGACCCTCTCCTTCGACAACACGACCTTCCCCTCTTCATAGCTTCGGGTCCCAGGAATTTTTCCGAACCCCTTTGTGGATTTCGGCATGAAAAAGTAACAACGTCAGCGCTGCGGCTGCGAGAACCCCTCCCCCCCCCTCCCTCCGTCGAGCAAGCCTTAGGCACATGCAAGCATGCAAAAATGTTTTACAATTAATTTGGGTATGCAGTTTTCAGGACCGTGTAAATACACATATTATACTGATTCGATTTTGAGATACAGAATTTTGAAAAAAAAAATTAAAAATATTTTTTTGAAATTTGTTTGAATACAAAATACAAAAAAAAACTTACGCTGATCAGACTTTCATTTTTCGAGAAAATCTAATAACAAAAAAACCGTTCTATGGGAGGTACCGTTTTGGAGCAATACAAACGAATTTGTTTTTACATAAAATACATGAATGTTTAAAAAAAAATAAAACTCGAGGAAGTTTAAAAGAAATCGTAGGATCCGTTTTGGAGAAAATTGAAATTTTTGGCCAAAAAATCGTATGGTGGCTACCCTAAATTTTGATCTTAAAAAAAAAAAAAAAACTGGGATATGAGTTTTTGCTCGAACCTCTAATTTTCAAATTTGAAGTCAATCGGACCAGTAGTCAAGGCTGTAGATGTCTCTAAACTTCCAGACAGACAGGCAGACGTAATCGCCGGACCCACTTTTTCGACTTCTCTGTCATATCTGATCATCATCTCATTTTTTTTTTACGAATTCAATACTTGCCATTGCCATATATTCTATCTGTTCCAAGTAAAAATAGAAAACACAGAAACCAATTCATCTGCACACTTGCTCTACTTGCCCACACAAATCTCACATATCAATACACAAGAAACATTAACTATTCTCCTACCGGACATCTAACAATCTAACATTCCCAAAAATAAACAAAAAAAGATCCAACATTATCACCCCTTTCTTCTTTTACGCACCAAAACCCGCACAAAAAACAAGATACATAACCTATACCAACTCTCATATCCTTCATTGTATCATTGTTCATTGTAAAAAAATAGGGTTGTTTACATTTTTTGCACTGTATCAAACTTTGTTTTTGTATTCATTGGTAAACAAAATGACAAAAGAGAAGAGGAAAAAGTTTCTAAAAAGAGAAAAAAAATATGCAAGGCAAAAAGAGCTTTCTCAGCTTTATTTTTAAAAGCTCCCTGTCTGTTAAGGCTTGTCTGTTAAGGGAAAAAAATGTTTCATTTTTTCCTGCAGGGGTGAGACATCTGTATAAATTTATTATCTGTGCTTATAGTAAGCACATATGTATATTGTATATGTATGTACTCATATTCGTTAAATTCAAGATTCATGACTTATCTTGAAGATTAAGAAAAAAAAAAAAACCCGGTCAGGCAATTATTTGTTGTCTTGACTCATGAGTGACTTAGGTGGCAATAAACTTTTGATAAATGTGTCATGCAACTTAAAAGCTAATTACTAAGCTAAAACTAGTTCATTTGCTTCTTCATAGCTTCATATGTCTGCCCACAATTAAATTATTTCTTGTAACGCAAAATAGGGAGACCTTTTTCAATAAATTAATCCGACATTTCAGGGACGTGTTTCTGATCGATGTCAAGCAATTGAAGGTAGTGTGAAGGTTACTTTAATTTTAATCGGAAAAGATATAAAATACCAGGAACATTGTGAGCAACATCGATTTTCAATTTGAGCTTGTAAGAAACATATTGGGCAATATTTTGGATACCAGTTCCTTAAAAAATTATGAACTACATTGACGAATAGAACTCGTGTAAATCTTTTGATGCATTAAATAACTAAATAGAATGGCGCGACAGCTCTTGAAGAACCAATGGCTTACTTTAATCAACAATTCTCTGGGTGCGTGTGAAGAATTGGGGTAACCTACATTTTAACGCCGATTCCAAACGGCAAATATAAGAAGCACTTTTTCATGACAGATTGATACTCTTCGAGTTTTGTCAGGTTCTTCGCAAGAGACAGTGCCCATAAAAATCAATGGTTCAAGAGTTAAAACATATCCATCCCACAGGAACCATACATTTTACTGGGATAAAAAAAAATAGCCATTGTACCTTTCCAACCTCTTATCTAACTGTGAGCTATAAATATCATCCACATCCGTTCAGTCGTTCTGGAGTTATTGAGCAACAATTATACATCCATCCTTCCACCCATGATGTAAAATAATAAAACTATAACTCAAAGTTATCAATTAACCAATAATAATTGTTTAAACAATGCAAAACCCCCTTCTTTATTTAGTATTTCGTCTTATAAATAAAGCTTCCACGAAGCACATGTTGAGATTACAAACAAGTTCAAACAAAACCAAATCCTAATGGAAACACCAATTTTGAACTGTTTTCCACTAAACAAGCAAGCAACAATACTAAACGTAGAAATAAACATGATGCTACCTAAAGCCGATATGGAATCATTGTTTACCTTTCTCTCTCACAAAAATCATGCCGACTGGAATAAATAAATCTATGTAGACACTTGTATACAGTTGCAGTGCTGTCGTTTCAAAAATTTCATGGGGAGTATTTTTGAATTAATTTGAGGAGTATTTTCTGTATTTGAGTAGTATATTTTTTTAACTGTAGGTACGTAGCGCGATAAATTGACTCCGGACGAAATCACTTGTATTGTGTTTTGTGAATTGTTTTGAAGTTTCAAAAATGATATGGTTGAAGTCTATAAACAAACGATAGTTTCTTATACACTTTTAGGAACTCTATAACTCAAATTATGCGCAAGTCGGATAGTAGGATAGCCTTTTATTCAATCGATGTTGATATCAACTTGAGGATCTTAGCTTTAAATTTTGATTTTAATTGTCCTCAATAGAGATTTTCTCAACTGCCAAGAAAGTTTGACCATTAAACATTCAATGTTCTGTCAGATCTTGTGTTTTTTTCTGCATTAAGTAAAACACTTATTTTTTAATTAAACAAATATTAAAGTTATCATATAAAGTGAAGAGAAAATTGTGAAGACTTGAGCTTTGACAGTATGGATAGAGTAAGGAAAGAAAAGGTTTGAAAATCTAACGGACTATGAACACAATTATTTTTTGTGTTTATTTTAAAGGGTTTATATTCATTTTCAAGAGATATTTCTTTGATTGGTGGGTCTTCGAGCACAAAAGGAAATTCCTGTGACGTCTTTTAGGCCTGTGAACTAGATATATTATATTGGTACTTCCTAGAGAAACCTTTTTCGGAAGAGACTATAATATTATTTCAGCAACATGTGCTTTATTATGAACATGAAGAGGTATCTGTCTTCTTTTTTTCTTCTTGATTCAGAATTTCATCGCGCAGTTGTTTTTACCGTCTCCAAAAGCAAAAAACAACATCAACGGTTATGAATTTCCCAATGAATACCTACTACTTTCAAAATCTTCAAAATCTGACGAATTCATATTAAAAATTTCCCCAAGTTGTCCCTTAATTATAATTTTCAACGGAACTGCTATCTTGCGACGAAGGTTTTTAAGTAAAAGAACAGGTTTTTAACAGTTCTATTTGTAGTAATTCCACCAGTTGAATTCATTTATTTCATTACAAAATTAAATCTAGTCCTCAACTTTTACCTTTCTATTTATGCTTATAATTTCGTTTCTGGATCTTCAGGTTCAAGGTTGTAGTAATCCAAAATCCATGAAAGCGTGTTTCAAAAATGCTGGCTCATTTTTTTAACATTTTCGAGTATTTAAGGTATCGAATTAGGAAACTTAAAATGAACCTTAAAATGTTTGGAAATTTTGGAAAATTGGTAAATATGACTTGAATTTAGGCCAACTATTTCACTCATTGAAATGAGCTAAGAGATGTTAGAATATTGATTTTCGTCTTTTGTTTTATCTCATAATAAATTGAAGATACTTTGTTCACTGATTTTGAGGAGTATATTTCGTCTATGGGTAGTAGAGTAGTATTAGACTCTCGAAAGGAGTAAAATACTACTATAGTAGCAAAAACGACAGCAGTGTACAGTTGTACTTGATGTACTTGAGATAAGCTTTCTGCAAAAGCGGCACTTTTACTCTCAGTTGAAAGTTTAATAATTTCGCCTTTGGCTCTCTGTTATCATTCATTCAAAACAGTGGTTTGAGCTTTTTTGACCGTGAAGTTTAAGCAGCAGTAGGTACATTCTCAACTCAAACAAATAATATTCCGTCTCTTTGCTATCATGAGTAGGTAGATGTACTTTGTGCTTAACGTATAAAACCAACTGCTCTTTACAGGGACGTGCACCTTAATATTATTAAAAAAAAAAAAAAAAATTTAATAATTCCCGGTGTGTTAGCGAGCGTTCACGTATTACGTAACGCAATTGTTAAGATTTTTGACCCCCCTCCTCCCTTGTAACTCACCGTAACGTTAACGTAACACTGAAGTGAGTATATTCATCCTCGTCGAAAGAAGTTATGTTATAGTTTTTATCATTGGTATTGTTTAAATAGTCTTTAATAATAAATAAAACAAAAGATTTTTAATCCGCAACACCTGCGTATTTTGTTTATTTCTTTTATAAATTACTACTCTGTTGTCCACGGGTTTGCTAGTCATTCAGATTCTTTCATCACTGGTATCTGAAGTGCGGACGAAGACGGTTCTGGAATTCCTAAGACATTTGCATCAACTTCGTATTCGTCGAGCCAATCAGCATCCTCAGACGATGTTTCGTAATGACGCACAATGCAGAGAAGCTCATTTGCCCTTCTGGCAGCAAGGCGCTGTGGCCGTACTTTTTTTCGCAACGATCTGGGGCAGTCTTACCATGCACGTAACGACAGTGCATTTGGACACTCTTGTGAGATGTGAAATATATCCCACAGGCTGCGCATACTTTTTTCTTTAGTTCAGATTCAGTGTTTTCGTCAATTTGGGAGTTGCGATTCCCTTATTTTTTATTACAAAAAACAATGTTACGTAACATGTTGTAAAATACCTCTCCCCGCCCCAGTAACGCATCGTAACGTTTTACGAGACCTCCTCCCCCAAATTGCGTTACGTAACACTTGAATGCTCCCTTATTTTCTAGCTAGGGAATTAACCAACCAAAGTCCTTATCTTAATCTCAAAAAATTTTTCACATTTACTTACTTACTTACTTATGGTGGCGCTACAGTCCAGGTCGGACCAGGGTCTCACCCAACAAACTTCTCCAGCCAGCTCGGTCCCTGGCTAACTGTCTCCAGTTTCGCACGCCAAGTTGGTTCAGGTCCTCTACCACCTGTGTGCTCCACCGGAGTCGCGGTCTTCCTCTTCTGCGACGTCCTTCCGGATTGGATTCGAAGACTCTACGAGCCGGAGCATTATTTTCCATTCGCTCAACATGACCTAACCATCTAAGTAGTTGGACCTTAACTTTTCTGGCTAGGTCAGTGTCGCTGTACAGCTCGTACAGTTCTTGGTTGAATCTTCTCCTCCATTCTCCATTAATGCAGACAGGACCAAAAATCACTCGAAGAATTTTTCTCTCAAAGCAGCCCAAAGCGTTTTCATCAGATGTTGTCTAAGTCTATGTCTCTGCACCATACATGAGGACCGGGATGATGAGGGTTTTGTAGAGTGTCACTTTAGTTGCTCGAGAGAGGACTTTACTACTCAATTGCCTTCTAAGTCCAAAGAAGTAGCGATTGGCGAGAGTGATTCTTCGTTTGATTTCAGCGCTGGTGTTGTTGTTGTTCACATTTAGGCTTTTCGAATTCCCCAACAACACGCCTTAAGGCTAAGTATGTACAAAATATATTTAAATTAAGCTGAACAGGTATTCAACTTTTCAGACCCCTTTTCCCCTTTTCGTAAAACGCACCTGATCTTACCTATGTGCAGTATACAGTGATTAAGGTTGACGTTGTTGTTTGTAAATCGACATGATTGCTCATAAGGGTGAAAACGAAATTGACTGACGGTAACTATGCCAGTCTCATATTATTGGACCAAGACTATGGTTGCGGAAGAGCCAGTGTCTTTCCGTCTTCTTGTACCATTAAAAAAAAACTAGATCCATTCTATCGTTTGCCAAGAAAAATCGCAGAAGTTGCAACAAAGAATATAAACAGGAGAAGCATATCAATTTTTTTGATTGACCTTGCCAATCCGTTTGATAATATTTGACATTTCTACATTTTTTCGGTTTGTTGTTTGTGTAAATTTTAAATAAAATTGTGGAAGTGAATTATACCATCCATAAACTTATAGAACGAAAACAAAATATTAAGTTCAAACTTTGCGCTTGGAATTGTGCCAAAACAAACAAACAAAAGTTCATATTATATACTATTGTGCTCCTAAATTTTGTGCTAACTTATCCGCAATTAAATAAGAAAAAAATAAAAAATGAAAGTAAGTAGTATTCCCACGTGAAGCCTGAATTAAAATCCTAGATAGAGGTATGCATGCTTTCAAGTGTCCTTTAAATGAACTTTTGATGGTTAACGTCTGGAATGAGAAATTACGTTCTACATTGTGGCAGGTGGCTCTCATACTAGCTTACCCATATTTAAAAGTAATTAAACGTTTTTAATTCGTATTTCATTTGATTTAAGTGTTGGTGTGAATTTGATGTCCTTTTTTATGGTATTTTGAGGGATGATAATACAAAATGCGTCTTACATAATTTTTCGAGTTTTCGTAGTTGCTTTTTGGGTAAAGTTTGAGCGGGAATAAGCTCATCTCTCTTAAAAATTATGTTTACAGTTTCAAAGAGGTTAATATCTTCATTTTATGAGTGGGTGAGATCAAACACTTTAATAGTTAATTTATTTAAGAACCTGAAATAAAAACTAAAAAAATTAGCCTGATCCAGGCATTTTTTTTTTTTTTTTGTATCTTAACTCAACAAAGGCATGTCGTTAAAGGGGTTCTAAGGTTGGACCCCTCTCCAAAAAATTTTACATTTTAAAAGCAGCAAAAACATTTATTAAAAAAAAACCTGATCATAACATGTTTCTATCTCTGAGAATTTTGAGGCTTTGAGTCGAGTGTTTGCTTTTGAAATCCTCATCATCAGACTTAAAATGCGTTGAGCAGCCTGAATTAATAAGACGATAAAAATTTTCTCAAATGGGTAAAAATGAATGAATTATTTTTTCGGGATTCAACCATTTCATTAACAATTTTTAGCTCCCCAGAGGAAGTTATTGTGAAGGGACCGATTTTGTGAATCTCCAATTGTTTCGAGGTCACTAGAACCCGAATCAACCGTTTTAATTATGATGTCTGTGTGTGTGTATGTATGTTCGTACGTAAGTTACGTTTTTTCGACTCGATTATCTCGCGAACCACTCATCGTATTGTCATAAAATTGGTCTCATTCGACGTGATATTGTGTTAAGAGCTGATTAGGTTTTGAGCGAAATCCGCTAAGCAGTTTTTTAGTTTTTTAATACTTACTTACTTACTTAAGTCCGTTGTGGACTTTGGCCTCAATCAACAGTCTCCGCCAGCCAGCTCGGTCCTATAGCTAGCTGTCTCCAGTTTTGCACTCCAAGTTGATTGAGGTCCTCTTCCACTTGAGTGCGCCACCTGAGTCGCGGTCTTCCTCTCCACCTACGTCCCTCGGGAATAGTCGGCTTCCGGAGCATTGGTGTCCATCCGCTCTAATGACCGAGCCATCTGAGTCTCTGGACCTTGACCCTTCTGGCTAGGTCCATGTCGTTGTACAACCCGTAAAGTTCGTGTTATCTTCTTCGCATTCCCCTTCAATGCACACGGGGCCAAGATGACCGAAGAACTTTCCTCTCGAAACAGCCTAAGGCACTTTCATCCGATTTTGTCAAGGTCCATGCTTCTGCACCATACAGCAGGACTGGGATGATGAGGTGTTGTACAATTTTACCTTAGTTGCTCGAGAGAGGGCTTTTCCACTCAATTGCTTTCTTAGCCCAAAGAAACAGCGATTAGCAAGAGTTATTCTTCGTCTGATCTCGGCGCTGGTGTTATTGCCCGTGTTTATAGCGGAGCCTAGGTAGACAAACTCCTACTACCTCGAAGTTGTATGCGTCTATTGTGACGTTCTGTCCGAGCCGTCGGTGTTGGGTGTCCTTCCCCGAAGACAGCGTATACTTCGCTTTTCCCTCGTTTACCGCTAAACCCATTTTTGCCGCTTCTGTCTCAATTCTCACTTAGGCGCCATTGACACCACGCTGTGTTCTTCCCATTATAACAGTATCATCGGCGTACGCGATAAGTTGAACAGATTTTTGAAAGATAGTGCCTCTGGTGTTGACGGTGGAGTGTTAAAGAAATCGCACGACAGTGGATCGCCTTATCTGTATCCTTTTTTTGACGTAGAAAGATTCCGTAAGCTCGTTGCCAACCTTGATGGAGCAGCGTGAGTTCTTCATCGTCATTTTGCACATGCGAACGCGCTTGGCAGGGATGCCAAAACTAGACATATGTAGCTTTATACTGTTCGTCTCTACAGAAGCTGTCAAACGCGGCCTTAAAATCGATGAAAAGGTGTTGGGTATCGATTTGGAGTTCATAGGTCTTTTCCAGGATCTGCCGCAACGTGGAACGATGGCTGACTTTCCTGGCCTGAAGCCACATTGATAAGGACCAATCAGATTGTTATCGATAGGCTTCAGACGGTCACATATTACGGCAGATGTAGGCGATGTTTAGTAGACTGATTCCTCTGAAATTAGGACAGTTACGAGGATCTCCCTTTTTCAGGATCGGGCAAATAATGCTGAGGTTTCATTCATTGGGAATGCATTCCTCTGACCATATCTTACAGATGATTTGGTGCATTCTCCTGTCTAGCTTGTTGCCTGGGCCTGCTGCTTTGAACAACTCAGCAGCTAGACCATCTGCCATGAGCCAGCTGTTTAAATTTTCAATAAAACTTCAGAACTTCATTCCTGTTGTTGGCTCTCTCAACATCCTCGATCTGATGCTTCTCAACCTCTCTCTTTATTCTCCTGAGAAGCCAGCGTTCCTCCCTCGTCTTTCGCTCATAGAGCTCACGAGCAGCTCTTGTCCTTCTATGCAGCGAAGCTTTGTATGCCTCCTGCTTGGCTGCATGGGCCTGCCTGCATTCTTTGTTAAACCAGGGGTTTGGTTTTGGTTTTGGAAAGTTCGAACATCAAAAATGCTGGATAAGTGCCTTCCGTCGATCGCAATGTGATTAATCTGGTTGACGGTTGATTGATCAGGAGATCTCCATGTACCTTTATAGATGTTGAGATGTGGAAACGAGGTGCTTGCTACAACAACAATTCGCCCCGCAGCAAAATCGATCAGCCTGAATCCGTTATCGGAAGTGGTGTCGTGCAGGCTGTGCTCTCCGATAGTTCCATCAAAGATGTCCTCTTTTCCCAGCTTTGCGCAAAAAATCGCCGAGGAGAATTTTAATGTCATAGCTAGGACATTGCTCATACGTTTTGTCAAGGAGCTCGTAGAACGTCTTTGGTGTAGTCCTTTTTCTCTTCTGTGGAGGCATGCGCGCATATTAGGCTAATGGTGATGCGTTCGCTTACACATTTGAAGCTCAAGACTTTTTGCCTGAGTCTGCTTCCCCCGCATCCAAAGAGTTGCTGTTGTTGCTCTCGGTAACAATCACCATAGTAAATGTCGCTGTTTCTCATCCTCCTTTTGCCCGGTCCATCCCATCGCATTTCCTGGATAGCGGTAATGTCTGCTTTGTAACAGTTGAGGATCTCCGCTAATTGTTCGGCAGCACGCGGTCTATTAAGGGACCTAACATTCCATGTGCATATCCGAAATTCGTTGTCCTTTATACATTTGCTTGGGTCGTCATCAGTGTATCCGTCCGTTTCCGAGGCCTGTTGTTGTTTCGTAACTAAATTCTTTTCTACGTAGTCGGGAAGTCACCCCAATGTTCAACACTCAACCTGGAGTACCAGGCACTTGATGTGACTCCAAGTGCAAGAGCTGGAAAAACCGCTCCTTTAACGGCCTGGGCTTCAAATAAGTCGAAGTAGCCCGTAAAGGTGTTCACCAAGTAGTAGAAACTCATTCGCTCTCGTCCCTCGATGGGAGTGCCTTGGTGGCAACACTCCTTTGTTGTGGCGTAATTAGTAGTAACAGCCTACTCCGTTTCGACCTGTCGACCATGGGAGGCCCTTCTGCGAAAACAAGTTTCGCAATCGCATAGCTCTAAGCTTATATTAGTAGTTACCGTAAGCCGCTCTGCAACGTCAAGGCTTACCCCATGGAGGCTACAGAATACACAATAGGGAAAACAGCATGTTCAAGTTATTGGATTGTTTAAGTTGTCGTATGTTATAGTTATCGAGAGTCCACTGTAATTATTTTTAGGGATGATAAACGCTTGCGGATCGTGATGTTAGCAGAAAACTTTCTTTTGATATACATAACACCGCGCGATGGGTTTCGTCATGGGTTTTTTTTTTGCAAATAACTCAGTAAAAATGTTAATCCATTTACGATATCTTTGTAAAATCGATTTCAATAAATCCTTACTGGATCTGAGTAATCTGAGTTTGTCACTTTAAGTTGTTTAATGCCGACCTCTAGTTGCCAAGATCAGGGGCGGCAGAAGGTATGGGGTGGGTGGGGTATAGAATGGACCCCACCTAAAATTTCGAAGCATGTGGTGCCCCCACCTACTGGCTTTGGAAATATACCAATTTTTTTTAAAGTTAATTGAGGAAAAAAAATGTTATGAAATAATGAATATTTTTGCAATAATTCTCGATTGATTGACTGAGACTGACCAAGTGATTTGATTTATTTATCCATCGGCCAAAGGGTATTTTTAAAAATTTTTTTTTTATCTGCTTGATTTTAGTTAGTGTCCGACCGAACCTTCGGCTTCGGCTTTGGTCGAATTCGGCCAAAAAAACAACATTCGGCCAAATCTTCTGATTCGGTATATACTAGGCCGCCATGCTACCATGCACCCCACCTAAACAAAAAGTGTTCTGCCGCCCCTGGCCAAGATATAACAAGAAATTCTTCATACGGGATTAATAGGTTACTAGAACTGACGATGGGACGTTTAAAGACGAAAATTCCTTACTCTTCGAATGCCTTGGACTTCAACAGACTTACCGTTTAAGTTAAATCGTTTTCAAGTTTTTGCATTTTCGATTAGCATCAAAAAACCACAAAGGCCTTCGCTGGAATAGGAATTGGTCTGATAGATGTATAAATGTCGTATATTCAACATTTTCTACAGTTGAAACGTTTTTCACGGCAGCGGCAGCCTGTACTGTGAGCTTTTTTAAGTGTTAATGATTCCTTCAAGTTGCTTTTTGTTCAATCACAAAAATAAAATATAATAACGAGAAACATAAACAGCAAGTTCCAGTTTAAAACCAACATTCGACCTTAACCTTTCTTTCAGTATCTTAATCTCCTTCCAAAACAAGACCACAATGTCATTGTGCTCGTTAACCTGTTCAATGCATATACTCGTATGAAATATTATATGCCAAGGAAATGCTCCAAATTACAAGAAGAAAAAAAAAACATTACCGCCTACCCATCATGTCTATTATATGTCAAATTTATAAGTCACGTTTCGTTAGTCGTGTTACAATTTTAACAAAACGAAAAATGAAAACGAAAACAATTAAAACATCACTATCAGAAAAAGTAAATCGTTGTACGAAATTAAACAAGAAAATTCGCTGCAAAGTTTAAAATGCTTTGACTTAAGATTAAATAATAATTAAAAATTTTATTTGAATGCAATTAGGTTCATTGGCCATGAATGATGAAAGACTGGAAATATTCGGGATACAGCTCGCTGACATAACCGCTTAGTGCTCGTTTAATGATGGTTTTTTGAAGTACAGATACAAATATTTAACGGTAGGTTAGTTATCGTACATATTTAAGCTTTGGGCTAATTATTTTGGTTTGCAATCCTTAATTTGTTCAACGAAAGCATATTTTGTACGGAAAGATGACTTTTGACAAATTAAAATTTGAATAAAATTCGTAATTCTCAAATTCAAGTTGAAAAATGTTATTTTTAGGCCGTGTGTGAATTGCGTTAAAATGTGTATTAAAACTTGACGTTTGGTTAAAATTTGATGTTTGGATAAAAATGGGATGAAATTTATCCATTTGCTGTGTGAATTGCGTTAAAAGGGATTATTTTAACCAACATTACTGCATAGAACTAAAAGTTTTCCCTGATGATTTCAGAAATTTCCCTCAACAAAAAATGTTTTAACTTTTCCTCGTAAAATAATTTCGCGTACAAAACCAAACTTTAAAAAAATAAAGTTAATTACAAATCATGAAAACTAACAAATAAAATCTTTTTTATTTATTTTTCTTGACCTTGCAGTGATAATTTGATTTTACGAAACAACTGTAAGAAATCTTTAAACAAAAATTTCCATTTTGGATAATTGGTTTATTACGTATGACAACACTTAAAATTTTGCTGTCACAGCTGATATGTCATAATTTTCGGAAGAAAGAAAAACAAAAATATTGTATGGTTTTCCGGCGTTTCTCCTCTTTTTTTCATTGTTCATTTTGAACAAACTCTTTCCACAAAATTGAATAATAACCAAAAACAAACAAAAAAACAGAAGCAAACTTCTCTATCAATCATGAGAAAAAAAAAACAAACGTCAAAATTTTAACCCATTTATCCTGCTCCACAACAGGATATTTTTTAACCCATTTTATTCACCACGCTAGTGTCAAGTTTTTACCAAACGTCAAGTTTTAATACACTTTTTAACGCAATTCATACAGGGCCTTAAAATCATTGAGATCTTATAAAACTATATCTAAGGCTCGGTGCACACACGCTATTTGCTGTCGCGGCGATTTCGCTTTTGCGACTATTTAACAACCCGAACCCTTAGGACGATAACAAATTCGTATATTTCGTACAAATCGGGCTGATTGTTTTCTATTGTGTCGTTCACACACGCCTTTTTTTATTGCAAGTTTTTATCAAATTGAAAGGGAAAATATGGATGATTTTGATACTGGTTTCTTTTTATTTGATTTTTATTTTGATTTTTGGTGATGCTTTAACCGCCAACTCATCAAAAGATCTTACACTCATTCGAAAATAGTCAAAAAAAAAAAAAAATGTTCAGGATTTTGTCTCATATTTTGAAACGATAAATAAAATAATCCTTTTGTTAGCCGATGGTCATTAACGTAAGTGACGTCGTTTCTTTTTATTAAGAACATAACTTTTATGCACGAGGTACGCGAAAATAATTCTTTTCTTCCTGTAAACCTCCACTGTTGAAAGACCAACTCAATTTAAAGATTGAAATCTGTGGTAAAAAAAATGCTATTTGCACTGCACAATAGAAAACAATGTACTAAAACACACAAATGCGATTTTTTGTCGCTACGATATCGCAGAAACTTTTGCGACATTTTACAGCAGAAATGTCGCTGCGATATTGCTGAAGTGTGTGTGCACCACTCCATTTGATTGTGTACCGGCGATATCGCAGCGACAAAAAATCGCGTGTATGCACCGGGCCTAAGAATGACTCATACCCTTTTTAAGGACATGGAAATAAACCGAAACCGCTTGAAGGACTTATTTTGTTCAACAAACTTATTTAATGAAAGGAAACCTAAGCATTATAACAACTACGACATACTACGACATCAACTACACGTGAACAACAAAAATTGTCAGGAAATGAAAAGTAATCGTGCCAAAAGTGTTTTTGATTAAAGTATGAGCTTGCATTTCAATCAAATGAGATTTGATTAGAGTCCACGACTAAAGCGCTTTCATGTTCTGTCAATGATAGTCGTAAAGACTCCCACAACTACCAATTAGTACATTTTTAGTGTAAAGAAGTTGCAATCTCCCATTTGTTAAAGCTTGAACCTTGTTAAATTATACCACATGGAATCTTAAATGATATCTTTAGTCAAACATTCCCAATTTTATTTGTTTATTAAGAGAAAAAACTACAGGTTTTCACACCTTGTGGACTGATAACCATGAATCCAATTGTTGGATAATGCAACACCCATCATATGAGGTGGTGCTAATTACTTGGAACTTGGAAGGTACACAAGCTACAATTGATAAGCAATACAACTATTATTTTAACCTCATTGGCTACAAGAGCTATCAGTCGTATGCAAACATTTGTGTACTTACAGTAATACACAAGAATGGTCAGCCGAAACTTAGCACTAAATCTTGTGTGTTTACCTTTCTTGGGTTGGCGATCTTTAAATGGTGTTTATTTTGAAAAGTATTTGTGTCAATTTGAACAAAGTTCAAAGACTTTGGAGATGTACTGTACAAATTCGTTTTAGAACACATGAGACACGAATAATGTACATACATACATTGCACGATAAGTAAAACTTCAAAAAATCGGAAAAGGAATAACAGTGAACAGAATTTCAACATGACCTGACTATCAAACTTCAGTTACATTCAGTAACTGTAATAATATAGTTATAGTAGATCTATAAAAAAAACTATCATCATCTGTTATATTGGCATCGAATGAAAGGTTTTTGATATGATTTTCACAAATAGTGCGGTTGCCTATTTTTCTAGTAACAGCAACTTAATTCCTGAAGAAGGGAGATCCTCTAAACTGTGCCAACTACAGAGGAATCAGTCTACTTAACATCGCCTACAAGATCCTCTCTGCCGTAATATGTGAACGTCTGAAGCCTTTCGTCAACAATCTGATTGGTCCTTATCAATGTGGCTTCAGGCCAGGAAAGTCAACCATCGACTAAATTTTCACGTTGCGGCAGATTCTGGAAAAGACATATTATGAACTATAAATCGATACCCACCACCTTTTCATCGATTTTAAGACCGCGTATGCCAGCATCTATAGAGACGAACTGCATGAAGCTATGTCTAGTTTTGGCATCCCTGCTAAGCTTGTTCGCTTTTGCAAAATGACGATGAGGAACGCACGTTGCTCTATCAAGGTTGGCAACGAGCTTACGGAATCTTTTGACATCAAAAAAGGATTCAGACAAGGCGATGCACTGTCGTGCGATTTCTTTAACATCGTTCTTGATAAGATAGTGCAAAACTTAACCGTCGACACCAGGGGCACTATCTTCCAAAAATCTGTTCAACTTCTCGGGTAAACCGATGATATTGATATAATGGGAAGAACACAGCGTGATGTCATTGGAGCCTTTTTGAGAATTGAGAGTGAAGCGGCAAAAAATGGGTTTAGCGGTAAATGAGGAAAAAACGAAGTATATGCTGTCTTCGAAAAGGACACCCAACACCAACGGCTCGGACAGAACATCACAATAGACGCATACAACTTCGAGGTAGCAGAGGAGTTTGTCTACCTAGGCTCCGCTATAAACACGGGCAATAACACACAGCGCCCAGATCAACACCCTCATCATCCAGTCCTGCTGTATGGTGCAGAAGTATGGACCTTGACAAAATCGGATGAAAGTGCCTTAGGCTGTTTCCAGAATAAAATTCTTTGGGTCATCTTTGGCTCCGTGTACATTGAAGGGGAATGGCGAAGAAGATATAACAGCGATTTTTCCGGGTTGTTCAACGACATGGACCTAGCCAGAAGGTGAAGGTCCAGAGGCTCAGATGGCTCGGTCATTTAGAGCGGATAGCCACCAATGCTCCGGCCTGGAAAGCCTTCAACACTATTCCCGAGGGACGTACGAGGAGAGGAAGACCGCGACTCAGGTGGAGCATTCAAGTGGACTTTATTTATTTATTTTCGTTAAATACTAACGTGAAACATGCTTACAAATAAATAAGTACTTAAATACTAACTTATATCTAAATTTAATTTAAACTGTTATAAAACAATGTTTTGAATTTAAGACTTTTTAAATTGTCATTTGGTGAGTCAATAAGAAAATGAAATTTATTATATAAATCAATTAGTTGATTTAGAGGGCTATGCGCACCATAGTTCGATCTGCTAAAAATTTGGTTAATAGGTCTTTGTAGTCGTATGCTTGACCGACTGAAACTGAAATTGAAATGAAGAAGAACCGATGGAGATGATATAGTTCCATTTATTATTTTAACTATGAAACAAAATTGTAGGTATTTCCTATGGTTTGACAAAGAAGGCAGGTTAATGAAAGAAAGTCTTTGAGAATACGGGGCAGAGTAATTCCACGAAACCAAGGAAGAGTACGGAGACAAAAACGCATGAATCTTCTCTGAATCGCTTCAATTCTAACAATGTGTACAGAATAATAAGGTGCCCACACTACACAGGCGTATTCGAGAGTTGGTCTAACGAAAGAAATAAAAAGTAATTTTAGTACGTAAAGGTCACAGAAATCACGACGAAACCTCTTAATGAACCCAAGGACTCTATTTGCCTTTTTAACAACAAAATTTATATGTTCAGTAAATGTAAGTTTGGAATCTAAGACTACTCCCAAGTCAGAAAAAATTGATACTCTACTTAATGGACAAGAATCAAACATATAATAAAAAATAATTGGATTTTTCTTGCGTGTAAAACTCATGGTTTTACATTTGTCAACATTTAAAACAAGACGATTTTTATTGCACCATTCCCTAAATAATATTAAATCTTCCTGCAGAAGTAGACAGTCAGGTGTAGAATTTATACTTCAGCATATATTAGGACAGACGAGTTTTTTATGATCGCAACAAGGTCATTTATAAATAAAATAAATAAAATTGGGCCTAAGTGGCTGCCCTGGGGGACACCAGAATTAACAACAAATGGACTCGAACACTCATTACGAAATATTACACTATATTGTCTATTTTCTAAATACGATGAAATCCAATGTAAGAAATTGTCGTTAAAACCTTGTTGAGATAGTTTAAGAATTAGTGTTTTATGACACAATTTGTCAAACGCTTTACTAAAATCAGTAAATACACAATAAAGGATGTAAAGTTAAACAGATTAGTAACAGTAGATTTTTTCTTGACAAAACCATGCTGGTTATCACAGATAATTGAACTACAATGAAAGGAAAGGACACTACATACGATAGACTCAAACAGTTTAGGTATCACAGATAGTTTAGCAATAGGTCGGTAGTTCATAATTTCATTTCTAGGACCTTTCTTGTATACTGGAGTAATAAATGAGCCAAAGACATGTTGAAGAGAACACATAACGGGTATGATAAATAATGAACACATTTTTTTAAGATGGATGGTACACCATCAGGGCCTGGACTAAAGTTTCGTCTAATTTCAATATGTAATATGACACGGTATGTGGATAGTTCAAAACTGAAGAAGAAGAATAAGAGAGATGTTCAGTACAAGGTTCATCAAACGCTTCTTTAAAATAGCTTGCAAACATGTTTGCAATAACTTTAGGTTCATGGCTAGATGACGATATATTAGACATAGAATTAGGGTACCCACAAGTTTTTTTCTTGGAGTTGACAAAATTCCAGAAATTATCTGGATTAGATTAAAGAGTTTGAGTAATCATTAAATAATTGCTTAAGAATAAGGAACGTTCTAAAATCATCATCAGTTCTAGTCCTATTAAAATGTATGTAAATGGAAGAGGACCCCAATCAACTTGGAGTGTAAAGCTGGAGACAGCTAGCTAGGGACCGAGCTGGCTGGAGGAGACTGTTGATTGAGGCCCAAGTCCACAACGGACTGTAGCGCCATCTTAAGTAAGTGAGTAAGTAAGTTCATGCCATCCAATTCGAAACAATAATTTCCGAACAATTTGAAAAATAGGACAATTTCTTTAAGGCATGCAATGTACAGAGAACTGATAAACAGACTAACTTGTGTTAGTTATGATGAATTTGATCACAATCTCCAATTCTAAATTGCCCAATATAGCACGCTTGGAATTGTCTCAAGTTAAAAATGAAATTTTCCTTGATCCAACATTAATCATTAATAACTGAAACAAAATAACCGCTGGTCAAAAAAAAGTAAATAAAGCTTTTCTTTTAAACAGATGTCATTCAAGCACATTACAATATTGCTTTCATTTGGTTTACTTCTCTCGGGAACGATCCGTTTGGTATGCAGTTCAGCAGTTTTGATAGCAGATAACACAATGTCCGTCATGATTGAACTTTCTTCAAGACATCCGTTTTGCAAAATGCACCATGACAGGTAAGGCGACTTATGTTAATATTGCACATGCATTATATTTCAAGCGGTTTTGTTTAACAGAGGTGATATTCAGCGAATGTTGTTGCAATCCGATCAACGACGCATTCGCCAAGTACCAAGAGAATCAGTTCTGGAACTTGAAAATGTTTGCAAGGACGCTGGATCTTATGGCAAAACATTTCGCGGAGGTCTAGGATTTATTTATCCAGGAACAAAATGGTGTGGGCCAGGTAATCAAGAGTAGATAGAAAGAACAATAAGATATTTCAAGTTCACTGTGGCGTATACGTACTTTTTTGTTATCGAAATGACATGAATTGTATTTGTGAAACTAGGAACTGCCGCAGTTGATTATAATGACTTGGGACTACATGCTGAAGAAGACAAGTGCTGTCGCGATCATGATCTTTGTCCGAATGTCTTAAATGCCGGTGAATGTCGACGTGGACTCTGCAACACTGGTTCATTTACACGATCACACTGCGATTGTGATGCTCGATTAAGGCGATGTTTTCAAGGTCTTAACACAGGTAACAATATCTGGATTTTGATCATTATAAGTATATCACGAAATATTTGCCTCTTTTGCGTAGAAACCGCCAACACTTTGGGAGCAATATTCTACAACGTAGTTCAAGTGACCTGTTTCCAAGAGCGAAGTCCTTGTTCGTCTCATCAAAGGTTTGAACAAACATGTCCCATCGATTTTCATCAATCTGATTTGTATGTGCCTGCCAATTCTGGAAATCTCATTGCACACATTATTCAAAAGCATCATTCTAAACAGAAACTGTCATCAGTCGGTTTCGGTCAGCGAGCATTGAGTAGTGTCAATCAAAGACCAATTAGTCCAGATTTTGATACGATAGCAACACGTTTAGGGGTTAAGTTTGCGTCTGTAGGTTTAATTGCATTGAATATTTTTAAAGAGTTTAAAAGAAACTTGCCTAGAATTTTAAATGTTGACCAACGAAATAGCAACCAAGAACGGTCAAGGTACATTAATACTCCAAACGAAGTGAGTTCAAATTATCACAACAATCTCAATAGCTTTTACTGATAAGTAAGTGACAAATCGTCTTCCTTTTGAAATGTGATATAACGAACCAAGAAAAAGTTTCGACTTTCAACTCTTTTTCTAACATTTTCAAGACTTCTAGTCATTTATGGTCACTTATCATTTATTTAAAAGATTATTCTTTCCGTCCTACATTTTAAAGAAATTCATCGAGTAAGTTAGCTGATACAGTCGACTCTCCCTAAGTTGAATTCTAAATGGAAACCAAAAATTGTTCAGGTAAGCGACAGTTTTACGGGCCTTACTACCGTTCCCGTTCGGAGAGTTCTCGGATAGCTTGCTATTTATAACTCAAGACCAGCTCAACCGATCAACAGATTTGGTTGAAAATTTGTGCTACTTTTTATCAAACTAGCTGACCCAGTAAACGTTGTTTTGCCATATAAGTAATTTCTAAGAACCGAATTTGACTTAAAATAGGTGAGAAGGTACTTACAACCAGGAGACGGCTAAGGAATATTTTTTATCCTTCCTACTAGCTGACCCGATAAACGCTGTTTGTCATATAAATAATTTCTATGAACCGAATTTGGCTCAAATATGGTGGCTAGGTAGTTAGAACCAGACGACGACTTATCCTACTAGCTGACCCTGTAAACGTTGTTTTGGTTCTTTTAAAATTCCTTACTAGAGGTATTCAGACACTTATTAAGGTGCATACAATATTTTTCAATCACAATTAATATTAAAGAACTTCAAGCCTTTGATTATTTTATACATGTACATAAATGTTTATGTGTAGGTATTTTTGTGTTTTTTTTTTTTTTGTTTTGTAAATTTGTGCTCATTTTAATTTTTAACTTCCCAGAGGAAGTTATTGTAATGGGTCCGATTTTGTGAATCTCCAATTTTTGCAAATCTCAATGTTTCGAGGTCACTAGAATCCGAATCAAGCGTTTTTATGATGATGTCTGTGTGTGTGTATGTGTGTTGGTATGTGCGTATGTGCGGACGTGCGTTACGTTTCTTCAGCTCAATTATCTTGCGAACCACTCATATTGTATTATCATAAAATTGGTCTCATTCGACGCGGTATTGCGTTGTTTAGAGCTGATTAGATTTGATCGAAATCGGCTTAGCGGTTTTTTTAATGGTAATCAAAAATCTAAGACAACCCTAATATAATGAAAATTATAATAATTTCTGCAATAATTTCAACAATAATGCAAAAAATCTTATAGTTAGTGTGAAAAAAAAAACAATATTCAGGAGTATCATGGACTATATTTGATTACTAGCAGACCCACCAAACGCTGTTTTACCATAAAAATGTTAATCTTCGGATATACTATTCCGATTAGAAAAATTCTTACACTAATAGAAAACTACAATATTCAGGAGTAAAAGGCTTTATTTTACTGTGCAATGTTGTTCATGAGTCCACGAGTTGGTATGACCAATTTTTGACAAATGGCGCCACTATTATTCAATGAACTTAATGTATGTCCTCAAATCATCATTATCGAACTTTACTTTGAAAATCAACGTTCTTGTTCATTGTACAACTCCAACGGGATTCATTGGCTGAAGATTTTGCAAAACAACCATTGTTTTTACTTATTTTTCTACTCTGGGAAGTTAGTCGTGTGGACCACATGGGTTGCATTCATATTTTTTGCTGTGTAATCTTCTATTTTTAAGTTTGTTCCAAATAATATAATTTATAAGTGAAATGCCATATAATTATTATATCTTTAAATGTTGCTTATTGTTATTATTCACCTTTTTATTTTGCACTTTTAACCAAAGTTGTGTTTTTATTTTTAATAAAGTAAAATTTTATCTAAAATCATTAACGTTTATTTGTTACATTTTTTGCATCGTGTTTTTTTCTGTTCTGCTACCAAATTTTTATCCATGGTCTTACTTTTGGTGTTTTTATAAATTTCAAAGAGCAAAGTGCTATTATTTACTTTCCAGAGCTGGCTATAATAAGACAACTTCTGATGAAATATGCTCTCAATGGCAATATCAGCCAACAGAAAAATATGTCCCTAGTGCTCCAGGAAGGACTTAAGTCGCACAAGCATCAGCTCTTAAGACTACCAACAGAACGATGACTGGTTTATTAAATAAACAGATTAAAAAAATGATTTGGTTTCAAATGGACTTAAATAAAGAATGAACAATATTTGTATTGAATCTTAAATTGTGCAATTAAACAATTATCGTAGACACAATCAATGTCAAAAGTTACAGATCAAAAATGTAATTTATAAATTATTTCAAATAAAACTTCCAAATAAATTAAAAGCAATAATATTATGTAAAGAATAGAAATTTAAAAAGAATTTAAATTATTAATAAATATGCAAAAGAAAAACAGATTTTTGACAATTGTTTTTTATTTATTAGATTAAATGGTTGCCTGGTCGTGAGAAAGCAGGTAGGTAGAAATGGAGGCCACTAGCCATATTGCTCGGTGGAATAATTAGCGCTGGATCGCGTCGTTTTGATAAGATAAACTCATTCGAAAAAGGATTTTATCAGGTTTTTGAGCTTCCTTAGGTTGAAAACATACCGAAGCGGACAAAACGTCTTTTTATCTTACGACAAAAAATCGTGTCTTTGTGTCTATTGCTCTTATGAGGCAACACACACCGAAAAAGACACGACAAGACAAAAAGTCTTGTCCGATCGACACTACACGACAAAGATTCTTGTCCGCTCGTCGGTTGCAGTAAATAAATACATGCGGTCGTATAGGAGCAAAACACACCGAAGAAGACAAAAAGTCCGGGACAAAATGTCAGCACCGAACACTATACACCGTTTTATGAAGTAACACACTCCAGAATGAACAAGACAAACAAACAGAAATCGACAAAAAAATGTCAGTTGTATAGGCTGTAAGGAGCAAAACACACCGAAGTGGACAAAGGCAAGACATTTTGACTTTGTCGGCCTCGGTGTGGTTTGGAATCAGACAAGATTTTTTGTCGAAAGACAAAAAGACGTTTTGTCCGCTTCGGTGTGTTTTTAGCCTTACTTACTTCGTTTTCCCTATTTCTCTATATGCATATAATGAAGACATCCGCTCAATCGTCTCTAAAGAAATAAAATATAAAAATCATTTATATTTTTCTGATTTTTATCTATACTCCTTACTGGCCCTGTGTCGAAGTGAAGTTCTAATAGTACTTGGGACTTTCCGGCTGTTTTTTGCATTATGCCCATATATCTACATTTCGGCTTTACCGATTTTGTTAAAATTTTGCGCAATTATACTTAACATTTAGTAGTGTCCGTAGCTTAGTGGTTAGGTGCGTTGGCTGCGTTGGTTGCTAAGCAGAACGTCGTGGGTTCGAGTCCTACTCGTGCCCAAAGTTTTTATTTCATCTTTCACGGACACTGCATCTTGCGAAGAACAGACAAAACATCCAAGAGTATCAATCTGTCATGAAAATGTGCTTCTCAACTTTGCCGTTCGGAATCGGCGTTAAATTGTAGGTCCCCTCAATTCTTCACACGCACCTAGAGAATTGTTGATAAGAGTAAGTCACTTAGGCCTTGGCTCTTCAAGAGCTGTCGCGCCACTCTATTCATTTATTTTATACTTAACATTATCCTTAGTAATATTATATTCCAAGATGTCATGAAAAATATATTTTTGACCACAAAAACATCGAACAGCGAATACATTTTCCAGTATCTCTAACGTTTATTACACTTTTTTCTAGATTTCTCAAAAACGGCTCAAACATTCTCTTGCAATTTTGTCAACACGTTAAGTTGCAGTTCTTTCTTAGGGTAAACGCACTTCCGAAATCGTTTGATGCACATTTATAAAAGCCCGATAGTCAGGGTATTTTCCAGCATTTGGGTACATTTATCGGTATATTCGACTAGCAGTATAAGCATTGCACTGGCATTCTCCGGACACTATGTGCATGTTTGCGTATTCCAAAGGGGCATACGACAATGGTATGGTAAAAATGATGAAAGTTCAAGGATTTTTCAAAAATTAGTTCAAACATTCAAAAACACACTTGAAATTAACACATTAATGGAATAAAAAAACAACTCAGCAGCTAGTGCATCTGCTCCAGCGGCTTTGTTGGATTTCAGCCATGATATTGCGGATTTCACTTCTTCTAGGTCAGGTTCACGGAATTCTTGGCTATCATCGTATAAGATGAAAGGCTCCTGTCTGACGGCGGTGTTTTGTTCGTCGTCGCCGTTATACAGTCTACAGAATTGGTCTTTCCAAATCCCCAGCATTGACTGCGATTCTACTATGATGTTCCCTTGTTTATCTCTGCAGGCATCGGTTCTTGCTCGATGACCATGAGCCAGCTGTTTAACCTCTTGATAAAACCTCCGAACTTCCTGCTGTTGGGTCTCTCAACATCCTCGATCTGACGCTTTTAATGCTCTCTCTTTTTTTCTCCTGAGAAGACGGCGTTCCTCTCTCCCACTTCGCTCGTAGAGCTCACGAGCAGCTCTTGTCCTTCTATGCGGCGCCGCTTTGTATGCCTCCTGCATGGCTGCATGGGCCTGCCTGCATTCTTCGTCAAACCAGGGGTTTCGTTTTGGTGGCTGTGTGAAACCCAGCACATTAGAGGCGGCATCTCTAATTGCTTTCTGGCAATGTTGCCACTGGTCTTCGATACTTGATGTTGGCGGCATGGGGCTCCTTAAGAGGTAACTTGACACTCGATCTCTTGCGATTGTAGCCGTCCGCGTCTAAAGGGTCGCTGTTGTTGCAATCACCATAGTAAATGTGCCAGTTTTTCATCCTCCTTTTGCCCGGTCCATCCCATCGCATTTCCTGGATAGCGGTAATGTCTGCTTTGTAGCAGTTGAAGGGATTACCAAGATAGTTATTCCTTCTAATGGAGAGTGCCGGACATGAACACAGAAGGTGTTGGACTGTTTCCTCTTCCTCTTCGTCCATGCAGCTTCTACAGAAGTCGTTTGCGCAGAGGCAGTGTCCTGTTATGACTCCAATTGTAAAGCTTATATTTTGTCTGCTCAGGGAATTCAAGCTTTTTGACCGTTTCAGGTCTATGCTTGGCCATATTTGTTTAATTGCTAAAGTAAAACACGATTTATTATCATTGCAAGAAAAACTTTAGTCACTTTTTCTTTATTTTGTTTTATTTTTTATTTCTTCATCTTTAAAATCTTGGCTGTATTTTTAAGAATAATAGTTTAACTCAATCTTATCATAAAAAAATGAAATGTATAAATAGAATTTGAAATAAAATAAATCAAAAAAAGGAATCAAACAAAAAATAAAAGAAAAGAAAAAAATGATTTTACTCTGGCAATGCTCCGAAGAACTCGCGCGATTCGGTTGATTTGATGTTAAAAAAAAATAATAATTTCTTTTCCAAGTTATCTGTATAACCACTTATTTAATATACTACTAGAGAATACAACACAAAAATAAATAAACAATTTATTTACCCAGACCTATTTTCTTTGCATCAACTTCGTATATTAGTAATCTCCACATCTTGACAACAAACACTTCGGCTTCTTCGTCCAGAACCTGTTAATAAATGAAACAAAAATTACTCTCAAAACTTTGTGTTTATATAAACAATATGAGAAACTAACCATTTGAACATCATCTAAAATACTCTGAGGTGAACTACCAGCAAGAACTTTGGAACAAATGAAATCAACAAGCGTTGGTTCGGGTTCGCCAATATATTCAATAATTTTTTTATTGATCCACGGTCGAATCTTTTTCTCCATTAGATTGTTGTCGATTTCATTGCGATCTAATTTGTAGCTGAAAAGATCACTCTTTTGAGTGGGTATTCTATCGATAATGCTCTTGATGTGACGACGTTTTTCTTCCTGTAATTTGGTGGAATTGTCTTCCTTGTTATTGCTGGCACTGCCGCCTCCGCCACCGCCACTGCTGCTATTATTGCTCTCCTGTTTGTCTCCGCGCTTTTTGGAATTCGATTTGGAGGAGTGGTTTTGTCCGGATGGATGGGTTCCACTCGAAGCATTCGCTGAGTGAGATCCACGACTCTGAGATTGGGCGTTTGGAAATTGATTTTCATCATAATCTGTTGTTGGATACAAAAAAAAAACGTATATAAATAAGATCTATCATACAATTGGAAGAAGTGTAAACACAAACCTAGGGGAACTAATTTCCTCTTTTTCGAATTGCTAACATCATCGTTGTCTTCTTCATTGTTGAAAACATCCGAAGTAACCTCGATTTTTTTCTTCTTAGCATTAACTCCTAAATTAAGACTTATAAGTGGAGCGGAAATAGGAGGAGTACCAGGAGTTGTTACATTGTTATGATTATGACTAACAGGACTGAAACCATGACTGGACGACACCATCGATCCTCGCGAATCATCATCTTGGAAATGATTATTCGATACACTATCTCTGGACTCTGATTCATGCCGATTTGTCTGCTTTGGATGGTTTGTATTGGATGTAGCACGACTAGCCGTCAATGTTTCGTCATTTGAATCCGAATCGATGGGTTCGGTGTGCATGACTGCTGCTGCCATTGCCGCATTGTGGGCTTCCTTCTCTTGGATGTATTTTTCTTTTGCGGCGGCTAATTTTTCTCGCTCTTGAGGCGTTTGGTTTTTTCAATTTCGCGTTCTCGCTCCTTTTCTAGCTCGCGCTCCCTGCGTTGTTGTGCTTCTAAATTAACGTCAATTAGAATTTGAGGCTTGTATAGATTCTCACGTTCCTTCTTGGCTCGTTCAAACTCTTGTGTTGGGTTGTCGTAATCTCCGCTAAATATTTTGTTTTTGAGCTCTTCGAGTTCCTCCTGTTCGCGGTTGCGGTCCTTGGCGTCGAGATCAGCTTCTCGGACACGTTCAGCAAGTCTCCTCTGAAGTTCACGGCCTCTGTTATTAGCA
This sequence comes from Sphaerophoria rueppellii, assembly GCA_920937365.1. Classification (NCBI taxonomy): domain Eukaryota; kingdom Metazoa; phylum Arthropoda; class Insecta; order Diptera; family Syrphidae; genus Sphaerophoria; species Sphaerophoria rueppellii. Next base: position 38,745,440 of record CAKKXW010000001.1, read on the forward strand.
ATTAAAATGAAAATTAGTTTCAATTGTTCACAAATTGTGACACCAATCTGCTTACTTGTAGTATTTAGGATCGTCTCTATCGTCATCATAATCTTCGACGAATTCTTTAAGTCGTTTTGCTTCTTTTTCTCTTTCTTCTTGTTTCATGCTCTCTTTAAGTTTTGCCTGATAGCGAAAATTAAATATTATTTAAGAACAAACAATTATGAGGGCGAACATTTTTACCTTTTCATATTCCTTAGCTTTCCGCCGCTCTCTCTGTTCCCAGTTTTGTAGTCTTTCTTGATAGGCGGCTTCTTTTTCCCGAGCTTTTTTCTCCATTTTTTTACGCTCCCTCATCTCTTCTTCGATTTCCTTATCGCGCTGGATATCTCTTACATTTTTTACGATTTTCTCCTCTCGCTCCCTTTAATTATACGGAGATTTTAGGTAATATTTTCTGTTTGTTGGAGTAAAAGACTACACTAACCTTTCTCTTTCACGTTCTCTCTCCCTATCGCGTTCACGTTCACGCTCTCGTTCCCTTTCACGTTCCCTCTCCCTGTCACGTTCTCGCTCCTTTTCCCTTTCACGCTCCCTCTCACGTTCGCGTTCTCGTTCACGTTCGCGTTCACGCTCTTTTTCACGTTCCTTTTCACGCTCGCGTTCACGTTCTCGCTCCCTATCCCTCTCACGATCTCTTTCGCGATCCTTCGAACGTGATTTACTCCTTTTTCGCTTATCCTTACTGTCACGCTCACGATCTTTTTCCTTCTTTAATGGCGATGACTTTTTCACTTCCTTCTTATCACTTTCATCAATCTCGTCTGCATCCCAATCTTGTTCAGTATCTTTGTCCTTTTCCTTTTCTTTGACACGTTCTTTTTCGTCGTGCCGTTTTCTGCGATCTTTTTCCTTTTCTTTGCGATGATCGTCGGCTTCGGCTTTCTTACGAAATTTGCCAATTTCACTGCTAATTAAATTTCGCTTATCGTCCTCGAGATTGGCTTCTTGCAGGGTTTTGACTGCCTTGTGATCGGGATTATCAGATGGTCGTCCTGCAAAATTATATTAGAATTAGAATATATATTGACCGTTTCGAGTGCTTTGAAATTACCGTCGTTAACGTTTATAAGTTCATGTTTATGTTCTTCCATAATACGACTCATTAGGGAAAGAGCATAAGCATCTTCGTCCTTTTCAGCGTCATTCTTTTTGGCGCCGGATCTTATTTCCTCCTCCTTATAATTATCCAACAAGAGTTTATTTTTAGCATCAACTTTTGCCACTAGCTTTTTACCATCGATTTCCATCTCGCTAAGCAATCGGACAGCTCGCATTCCAGCAGTTGGACCACTAAAAAATATGTAAACAAACGTTACTTTAGTTTTGGTAATCTAGGTTTTGTATGCAAGTATAATACTGAAAGTTTGCATTCCATTTGTTGAAAAAAATACTTGGAAATATTTTTTAATAAGTTGTCATCGGTGATTTTAACGCAGAGCTGGGGAAAAAGGACATCTTTGGTGGAACAGTCGGCAAGTAAAGCCTGCACGCCATCACTTCCGACAACGGATTCAGGCTGACCGATTTGGCTTCGGGGCGAAATGTGATAAAAAGCACGTGGTTCCCACATCTCAACATCCATAAAGGAACATGGAGATCTCCCAGTCAATCAACCGTCAACTAGATTAATCACATTACGATCGACGGAATGCACTTTTGCAGCATTCTAGACGTTCGAACTTTCCGAGGAGCCAACATAGACTCGGTCAACTACCTCTTCGTAGCCAAGGTAATGCTACGAATATCCCGACAACGACCAAAACAAGGAAATGCTGCGAGAAAATTCGACGTCGGACGACGGCTGCAATCACAAGAAATCGCAGATCCTTCTCTCAATGAGTGTTAAGTAACCTCTAAAAAAGTCCTATGCCGCCAACATCAAGTATCGAGGACAAGTGGTAACTTTGCCAGAAAGCAATTAGGTTTCACACAAAGCGAAACCCCTGGTTTGACAAAGAATGTAGACAGATCCATACAAAGCGGCACAACATGGAAGAACAAGAGCTACTCGTAAGCTCTACAAGCAAAAGAGGAGAGAGGAACGCCTGCTTCTCAGTAGAAAAAAGAGAGAAAATGTGAAGTGTCAGATCGAGGATGTTGAGAGAGACAACAGCAGGAATGAAGTTCGGAGGTTTAGTAGAATTGCAGTTGATGCAAATCTCTAGGAAGACCACTTCTGTAGACGAACAGAATCCCGTCGTCAGACAGGAGCTATTCATTCGACACGAAGATAGCCAACAATTCCTGAACCTGACCTAGACGAAGTGAAAACGGCAATATCACGGCTGAAATCAAACAAAGCCGCTGGAACAGATGGTCTAGCAGCCGAGCTGTTCAAAGCATTAGACGTAGACGACGATATGGGTAAGAGCATGCACCGAATCATTTGTAAGATGTGGTCGTTTTTAAGGCCGCATGTGACAGCATCTACAGAGACGAACTGTATACAGCTGTTTAGTATGGCATCGCTGTCAAGCTCGTTCGCTTGTGCAAAATGGCGAGATCATACGACGAATAACTCCTGCTAATCGCTGTTTCTGTGGGCTAAGAAAGTAATTGTGTGGTAAATCGTTCTCTCGATTAACTAAGGCAAAACTATACTGCTGTATGATTCAAAAGCATGGACACTGACAAAATTAGATGAAAGTGCCTTAGGCTGTTTCGAGAGAAAAGTTCTTTGGCCCCATGTGCATTGATTGGGAATGGAGAATTAGATTTAACAACGAAGTTTACGGGTTGTACAACGACACGAACCTTGCCAGAAGAGTCAGCGACTCAGATAGCTTGGTCATATAGAGTGGATTGATACCGGCACAGGGACGAAGAGGTAAAGGAAGACCGCAACTCAGGTGGTGCACTCAAGTGGAGGAGGACCTAAATCAACTTATAGTGCTTAGCTGGAGACAGTTAGACAGGTACCGAGCTGGTCGGTTGGAGCCCAAGTCCACAACAGATTGTAGTGCCACCATAAGAAAGAAAGTAACGTCTCACTCTTATGAACGCCCTCTTTGCTGATAAAAGAATCAACAAATCGATACTTACTCGTATTCGCAGAACCCAAAAGTTGAAACTCTCTTCCAATTGACCACCGTTCCACATGCACTCAGAATACGTTTAATGAATATCTCAGGAACTCTTTCGCTGATATTGCCTGCAAAAGAAAACCGCCAAAGTTTTGTTTATAATTTTCATAATGTACATTTATGTTAAATCATAAATAAAAGCATCTTACCAACAAACACAGTGATTATTGGACCCTTGAACTGAGTAGCAGCATGCGGATCTGGATTAATCCTCGAATAGACTGTCGGTTGTGAGCTAATGGTTGCAGCACTTCGAAATGTTGGCGGTCTTGTCGGGGGTGGTTGAGTAAGAGGAGGCAAAAGCTTTAAGAAAAACACAAAGAACAACATTTCAAACAACCGAAAACATTTTAATACAATGTCTGTTTTTCTTACAGTTTACAAATAATTTTAAGGGAATTATGTTCCCCAAGAAATGAATAAAAATAAGCAATTTTAGAACTCACGGATTGTATTTTTCTTATATAAACTACGCCAACGGACGTAACACTCTTAGGCCAAGAGCATTCCTCGAGCTACAAAAATATATAACACTTTCGAAACTCTTTGTAGAGCCGTTTACATTGGGACAAATAGTTTTTAAGATAGGTAATTCAAAACTTACCAAGCCCTTGGAATTCACAACATATATGAACACTAGGTAAGGTATACATTTTAATGTCTAGTCTGGCTTATCGGGTGCTTTGGACAATTTTATGGCAACCTTATGTTCGATAGTTTTGTGTATTTTATATTTTTTAATTGTTAATAACAATAAGGATGCTTTTTAAAGGAAAATAATAAAATATATAAGACCTAAAGAAACCTACGTGTGCGCCCATTGGTGGCATGACAGGCGGTGGAATCGGTGGTGGTGGTAAAAAAGACGGCATGGTTGGTACCATCGGCGGACGCGGTGGATACGACATCTCTGCCAAATGTTTGGACCCTTTCTTTCACAAACGTCTTTTTTCTAGGCACTTCCTCCACAAACAGGTTATAATATTGAAAGGATTCCTGAAGACAAATGGAGAGTAAAAATAATTAACCACGATGAGAAAAAAAACTGTGTTCGGTGTTTTACCAACAAAAATTGAACAAGATTTTTATGTTTTCTTCTGCTAATAACACACAGATTGCGAGTAAACTTTAATGAAAAGTTGATCTTCTTTAACTTGATGATGAATTTGGCGAGTTTTTGTTGATACTTTTCTAGTTTTAAACGATAGTTTTTTTAAGCTCAAACACTCCTAGAAGTTTTCAGTTTTCACATTTGTCGCCATTTTTTCACGCCTCTCACTCTTATGCTCTTTCGTATTCATTTTTCTTTTTTTCGAAAAGCCATTTGACAGGTGATTCGTGCGACATCTGGCAGAAGGTAGTAATAGTAGAAAGATATGTTTGATTTGTTGGGATTACTCTTGAGAGCCAGTTGTATAAAATAAGGTCAACTCTGAACCAAGGTATAAATTAATAATTAATAGAAACGAAATTTCTTCGCTTCTAATTGGCCTTGCTCACACGTGAAGAAAATTGAAATTTTTCTTTGGTTAGTGTCGGCAAGTGTGGTTGCTTGAAGAAGGCGTAAGGGGAAAAAAAAATCAAAAAAATTTAAAATATTGAGTGTAGAAATTTGTGTTTTTCTATCATCGTCTTTTGTTTTTTTTTTTTCTCTTCAAAACATAATGAAAATACAGATACAAACACAAAATTTTGTTTAAAGAAAATAAAAGCATAAATGAATAAGCAAAATCTACAGAAGAAAAATACTCGCTTAGACTGTTATTACACGGTGACTCATGTTTCATGACCACTGATCATTTATAACAAGATGGGAAAGCTTGCTGTCAAAATTGCATTTGCCTACGAATTAAAAAGCAGGTTAGCTGCAAGAGCATGCGTGTAATACAAACTCAAAAAAGTAGGTTAGCTGCAAGAGTATGCGTTTTATTGCAATAATGATACAATTGCCTACATAATAAAAAGCAAGTTTGCTGCAAGAGTATGTGTGTATGAGATATTTGCAGGGTAAAACATAGGTAGGTTTCCAATCTTGTTATAACTGATCAGTGTTCATGACTCTTCTTCGAATTCTCTTTTGAAATTTTATCCTCTGAGTCGAACACTTATTACACGATGACTCTTAATTCAGCACTCAAATTTTGGCAACACTCTTCAATTCAGATATCTTGAAGTGAAATGAAAAACATTCTTTCCCACTTTTTCAAATAGCAAGGTATAAATGTGAACTTGAAGAAAGTCGAATTTGAATAAAACAAAATACAAAAATATTGAATGAGAACAAATCAAAATTCAAAATGAGTCGTTCAAAAATTTGCCAGCGACTCAACGGGCAAATTATTTTCCTTTTCAGTCCCTGGGTCAAAGCTGAGCCTCGATTGTACAATTGGCCCCTATATATAAAACGACAATTCCCGGTGCTTCTGTCGATGTTTTCCTCCACCAGTTTGAAGAGTTTTTATTTCGGTCCTCATATGAAGCCATCTCATCTTCTGCAGTTGCGCTTGGCGTTACCGATGTTTGTATACGGTTGGTTTTCACTGAGTTCTAGTTGTATTATCGAGGTTGAACCCTGAACCACGGATCAGTTCCATTGTAAGCCTGGTCTGGTAGTGCGAGAAAACGATGAGATCCGAGAAGCGTTGGATGTGAGTGCGCACAGTGAAAGCTAAAACATCACATACAAACGATTCTCGCAATGCATCGCTTTTTCGCATTACAGTACGCGCAGCTTCACATCATTGTTGGCTGAACATATGTTTACCCAGAAATATTGACATTTTTAAATTTAAAAGTGAACAAATATGTTTTCATCAATTTTTATTTCCTTTAGGATCAGGGCATAGCTTTCATTGGTTTCAATCATTGAAACAAATCAGTGGAATTTTTTGAATTTTTTTGACAGATCTGGCATAGCTATCATTGAAATGTTATGTCATTGAACAAAAATGTCAGTGAAAAATGGAATGGAAAATATTTGTACCTTGTGCGTCAATTGGACAATTGAGGTTAGACTAGATCATTGAGAGAACCACTGACAGTCCGGAACAAAAAGATATTTGAACATTTTCATTGGTCCGCTGGTACTGTGAAACGAGGAATGACAAATCAGCTGATCATTGAAAACGATTACATCATTGAAAAAATTAAAATGAATTTTAAGCAAAATATTTGGGCTAAATTAAATATTTTAATTGATACAAAAATTCTTGAACTCTTTACTTTCATTTTGGTACCAAACTTTACAATTATTTCTTGTTTAATTGCTTAAAAACCCGAATGAAAACTATCAATGATGAAAACCAATGAAAGCTATGCCCTGGCCCTTATCAGCGGTTTAGAGTTACCTCGATTGTACAACAGGCTCTTTATCACTGTATTATGACCTGTGGCAAAGTCTATTAGTCGAAAATTACATTCAAATACATTCAAAAGGAATTAACATCAAAGGAATGTTGTGATCCCCAACTTCAATATGCTTTGCCAACTTTCTTTTAAAGCAGTTTGCATTTCATAAGCAAGCAAACAGTTCATTGGTTTACCGGCTGAATTCGTCCGTTTACAAACGATTTTGAACACATTCACTTTTGACATAACAAACTCGACGAATATTCTTCGTTGAAAATGTCCACCTTCGATATGTTGCTTCTATCTATGCTGTGCTTGACTTTTTCCATCTCGAAAAGAAACTCGAAAGGAGTGATGTCTGCCGAAGACAAAACCAAAAATCCCCTTGTTTTTGATAATTTTGCACGGTCATTGCAATAATTTGTTCAATCATTTTATATATTATCGCTTGTTCACACTAAATATCATCTCATAACAATCGTTCTTTCCATAAAATTCAATGAACAGATAAAGCTATTTTCACCAACACCAGAAAAAAAAAGACAAACGTGTGAGAAGGAAGAGAAAAACAAAAGGATTTTGTTTGCAAACCCACTCAGAGCCATGTTTGTATCATTGGAGAAAAATGGGTACAATTGCTTCGGTGCTTCAATGGACATGTACAAATTGTAACATCATAAATCCCACTGAGTGTTTGAAATGTGTAAAATGCGGTAATATCCGAAAGATTCTCTCATCAACGGCAACGACAACAACATCGTCAGCAAATCATCTCCACCATCATCATCATCCATTGTCTAGCTCTGGAAAATCTGCGTCGTCTGCTGGATCTGCAAATGATCATGCTGCCAAAGACGATGACGGAGCCACCCTCTCGTCAAATGGTGCATGCCCTCAGGGAGGCAATTCTAGTCACCATCACCAACAAATAGCTTCATCCACATCCTCCTCATCGAACACCACTCTGCCGGGATATGTTGAAATCAGTTCTCATGGGTAGGTTGCTCTTGCTCTTGTGCTTTACACTTCTTTGTTTCCTTTGATTTCCTTTCGTTTCGTTTAATCTTTTTTTTTACTCTTGTTTCGGGGTGCTTATTGCAGCCCCCGAATCAGAAGAACCAGCGAAAAATCGATTCTCCAAAATGACAACTGCTGTTTATTTTAATATTGATTTATTCAAATCGCGCACATAAAACTGTCAGCACTCAAGCAGCAGCTCTGTTGGTTGTTTTTCTTGGTAGCAGCAATCAAAGGCACTGGCAGAAAAAGAGCTCTGCTCTGGTTTTCTTTTGTGTTGAACTTTTGCTTTTGGTTGTATTAAAAAAAAAAAAACGAGTGCGTTAAGTTTATTAATCCTAAAAAAAAACATTAAATCGGTTTCGGATAATTTTGGGTAAATTGGAATAACTTCAGTGTAAAAATTGATTGAATGTCCTTTTTGCCTTGCAACACGACAAGAAAAGGAAAAAAAAAATGAAATGAACAGCCATCGACCCTGAACAAATAGATTCCCTCAGCTTTGTGTATTCTAGATACATTTGGGGGTTTCTATTTTCGGGCATAATCAAAAGTACTGTGTGATGAAGGAATCGCAAAAAAAAAGATAACAAAATCATAAATATAATTGAAACGGTGTCATCAGAGTTACAATACAGATGAAAAAAATGTGCAATAAACATTGATACGCTCTTGTTTTTTTTGTAAGTTGCTATGGGGGTCAATTTCAGTTCAGCTTTTGGAGCAAAAAAAAAAATTGTATATGGGTTAGAAATTCAATTAACTACACTTGCTGTGGTGTGGATAAATTATCTTTCGTTTGTTGTTCGTCCTCTCTTTTTCCATGTTTCAAGGTGGTTAAAATTATATTGTACATTGTGGTGTTGTGTTACTATAGAGCAAGCAAAATTCATACAAAAGGCAGCAAAAACCACTTATTAAAAATCCAGTACAAAGGAATTATGTAAAATATTCCAAGTGTGTTGTGTGTTTGTTTGTTTTTTACTTGGAAGTGAGTTTTAAGTTCAACTTAATAATTGGATTAGAATACTAGGACATGCATATTGGATGGACTATCGATATTTGTAGCGGTAGGTTACTTTAACGCCATTGATATTTTTGACCGACTTATGACTAGGACATTGATGTGACCGAGTTTTTTGTTTATTTCTGGTTTTAGAGGGACTTGCTATGATTGCTTGAACTGATTCATGAGTTTATGAAACAAAGGAATTGGTACTTATTTTCTTCACTTCAGTTCACTTCTTTGTGCTCTTTAGAAACCCTAGGAGGAAATAGGTTAATCTTCCTTCATACACATTTTCATTTGGAAAAGAGAATGAAATGAATTCATTCGTACTTGTTAACGGTATTTCAATTGATGCAAACAGTGTGAAATATGAAATATAGTGATTTTGCAACGAAAACTAAATTTACATATTTGAATGGTTCACTGTGGCGTATGAGTAATTTTTGCTGTTTTATTTTTTTGTTGCGTTAAGAATATTGCAATGCCTATTGGGCTTGCTTTCCTAGTTCCATATAAAAATCAGACATGTAGAAACTGTAAGGAAGCTTGGCACTTGCAGTTGACGACTCTCAGGGATGTTTTATCTCCAATCCCCGATTCTTCTTCTACTGTCTTCTTACGTACTTACTTAAGATGGCGCTACAGTCCGTTGTGGACTTGGGCCTCAATCAACAGTCTCCGCCAGCCAGCTCGGTCCCTAGCTAGCTGTCTCCAGTTTTGCACTCCTCTTCCACTTGAGTGCGTCACCTGAGTCGTGGTCTTCCTCTCCTCCTACGTCCCTCGGGAATAGTGTCGAAGGCTTTTCGGGCCGGAGCATTGGTGTTCATCCGCTCTAAATGACCGAGCCATCTGACCCTTCTGGCTAGGGCCATATTGTTGTACAACCGATAAAGTTCGCTGTTATATCTTCTTCGCCATTCCCCAATAATGCACGGGGCCAAAGATGACCCGAAGAACTTTCCCCTCGAAACAGCGTAAGGTACTTTCATCCGATTTTGTCAAGGTCTATGCTTCTGCACCATACAGCAGGAATTTTACCTTAGTTGCTCGAGAGAGGCTTTTCCACTCAATTGCTTTCTTAGCCCAAAGAAACAGCGATTAGCAAGAGTTATTCTTATTGCCCATGTTTATTATAGACAAACTCCTCTACTACCTTGAAGTTGTATTCGTCATTTGTGACGTTCTGTCCGAGCCGTCGGTGTTGGGTGTCCTTCCTCGAAGACAGCATATACTTCGTTTTTCCCTCATTTACCGCTAAACCCAATTTTGCCGCTTTTGTCTCAATTCTTACAAAGGCGCCATTGTTATCACGCTGTGTTCTTCCCATTATATCAATATCATCGGCGTACGCGAGAAGTTGAACAGATTTTTGGAAGATAGTGCCTCTGGTGTTGACGTTGGAGTTCTGCACTATCTTCTCAAAAACGATGTTAAAGAAATCGCAGTGACAGTGTATCGCCTTGTCTAAATCCTTTGATTTTGAAAGATTCCGTAAGCTCGTTGCCAACCTTGATGAGCCAGCGTGAGTTCTCCATCGTCATTTTGCACAAGCGAACGAGCTTGGCAGGGACGCCAAAACTAGACATAGCTTTGTACAGTTCGTCTCTGTAGATGCTGTCATACGCGGCCTTAAAATCGATGAAAAGGTGGTGGGTATCGATTTGGAGTTCATAGGTCTTTTCCAGGATCTGCCGCAACGTGAAAATGTTGTCGATGGTTGACTTTCCTGGCCTGAAGCCACATTGATAAGGACCAATCAGATTGTTGACGAAAGGCTTCAGGTGTTCACATATAACGTCAGAGAGGATCTTGTAGGCGATGTTTAGTAGACTGATTCCTCTGTAGTTGGCGCAGTTTAGAGGATCCTCCCTTTTTCTACTGTCCTCTGCAATGTGTTTATTACTCGGCAGCCTGGCTCGTGTGTCGAATATATTGCCACTTAGGTCTTCGAAAATAAAGGTTTTTCGTACCTGTACTATGATGTTGATTAAATCTCTACTTACAAACGCTTGCAGCTTAGTTCCATATTGCAGGGTGAATTCTACATTAGAGCGAAACAGTCAAAGCTTGGTATTTAAGCTAAGATGCCTTGCTTTTGATGCCTTGTTGTGTTCGGCTTTTGGAAGACACTCACGGATCTTGAAGCTCTCTTCTTTCCTTTCTTTTCCCTGTTTTGGTATTTGCTATTCATAACCTTATCAGAGAGAAAAGATGTTTGGGTACGATGTAAAAATCTGTTGATTGCCCCTATTTTTCTTTTCAAAGCCGTCAAGTGAACTTAAACCAAGGTTTTCTTGCATGAAGTATTTTTTGTCCATCTGCATGCTTTGGCTGACAAACTTTTGTTTTCTTCAAAGCACAAGATCCTGGTAAAGATACGCCTTTCTCGATTCAATTGCTCTACGCCATGGGCACTACAGATTCGTTTGTTTTGTTTGTGTTTCTGCCAAGGAAGATCTTCTTTGTATCCCGATTGTTGGGCGACGCAGTCCAGTTCCCCAAGTCTCTGGGGGTCCTGTACTACGTTACGCTTCTTCGTAGTACAAATTCATAAAATTATGGATTAATATTCTTTCCCCAAGCGTCCTCATTTTATGTTTTCCCGTTTTTAGTTTTTCTTTCAATTTTTGTTTTTGTTTTGTGTGTGAAAACAACTTTCTTAAATAGTGAAAGAGAATTAAGAAAAATTGAAAAGACAGCAAATCCTCATTAAACATTTCAGAAACGAGTATCGGTGCGTATACAAAACCCTTTTGCGTGGCTGTCTAAGAAGGCCCCAAAGACAACATCCAAACGTTCCCCAAGTCAATTGTATTATCTGCGAAGATACACGAAAATATATAAAAAACTCAATCGAACTTTTTCATCATTTCTCCAATCCAAATCTAAATCGTCGCTGGATCTGTCAGGACTGTGAATTGGAAAATAATTCAGTAACATGGCATTGTGTGACATGTGATAGCGTAAGCTATTTAGCACCAATCTATAAGGAAACCCTTGTTTATCGCAAACAACAACATCAACAACAGAAACATTTGCAACAACAATACCAACAAAAACAATCACAATCCATAAATAATCAAAACCATGCAAATTCCAATACAACAAATGCCCATAAACATCAGGCCTCATTCGAGGATGATCTAACTGAAAAAAATGAACGCAAAAACAAAGCTAAACTTCTAAGACGCACCCGTAGTCTGAGTATGGACTCTGGATCGTCGTGCCGAAATTTATTAACAAAAAGCTGCCATATTTGTTTCGTTAATAATTGCAAAAATATTTTCAACTTACCGGAATCGAAGGAATGCAAACATCCGATTATAACAACAACTCCAACAGCAACAATCACTGGAACAACAGCAGAAGCATCAGCAACAGGAAGCAGTGTTCGTTTACCATCGATCGGTGGTGCTGGCGGTTCGATTGCAGAAGTACATAATCGAGATCGACGTGTTAATTATGATGAAAGAATCAACATACGAACGGGCAATTTGTCAATGCAAACCAATCGAAAAACAAATAAATCTTTGAGCAACATTTCTGATACAGTATTCGGTGAGAAAGATAATTTTTCTATTTTATCTTATTTAAAAGTTTACAAAATGCACTAACATACATTGTTTTCATTTGTTTTTTGAATAATATCTTTTACAAACTTTGACATTTTTTGCTCTAAAATGTCTTTAGCCAAAAACGAAAAGAGCCTTGCAGCGCATTTAATTTAAGTGAAGCTGTAGTCCAGGTCGAACAAGGGCCTCTTCCAACAATCGTCCTTAGACAAATCTATATAGCTGTCTCCAATATCGCAAATTGGTTGAGTTACTCTGCCACCTTCCCTGGCGAAGCTTGTTGTCCATTCGTTCTGAATGAGCCATTCATCTAAGTCTCACTGCTAAAGGTGAGATGAGCTTATATTAAGCATCTTGCTTGAGTTTTATTACCATGACTCTTGTGATTTAGCTAGATTACTTAGTTACTAAAGGTGAAGCTCGCAGTCCAATATGGGTCTGGCCCAACAAGCCTTTCCAGCCAGCTCGATCCCTCGCTAGCTGCCTCCAGTTGCACAAATCAAGTGGGTTACGGTTGGTCTCCAACTGCCTAACACAGGCTTTTAATATATGATTCCCTTTACAAAGAGCCTCTCATTTTCATTAATTTCTTTTCAAGAATAGGCCATTCTTTAGAAAAAGGAATACACTATGTGACTTAGACATTGAAGCGCTTTAAAATGTTGATACATCGTATCACTTCGCTATGAGACTCTAGATATTAATCTTATGATCAAAAGCAGGATCAATGGGTGATTTTCTACGAGAAGGTCTGTCGCAGGAACACTCCGCAAGGTGGTGTTGAGGGGACACAATATGGAAAATAGTAGTCACCGAACTGCTAATAGGCTAGAGAAAGGAGGCTTAATTTAATTTAATTATTTCAGAGTGATTGTCTATGCCGATGTTGTTGCTATCACAGAAAAACAACCTTATACCCTGAGAGACCTCCTCCATTCCGTTCAGAGTCAAATGGGAAGACAAGAAATTCCTGGAAGACCAGAGTATTCATTTTTTTACAGACAGATCCAAAACAAATTGTGATGTTGGTACCGCTTTCAAGCGGAAATTTTAGCGATCAAAGAAGTTCTATCCTGGCTAAGAGAAAATGTGATATCAATTTCTGATATCCGCATCTTCTATGACAATCAAGCTGCAATGAATTCTCAACTAACTCTCAAACGGCCCTCGATTGTCAATCGTCTCTTATGAAGATGGCACAGCAATTTAATATTCACCTATGTTGGGTTGGGTGTAGAGCTGATGACTCGATAAAAATGGAACCGTCGTATCTATCTCACCTCAAAGGGAAATAATAGGTATACCGATAGCTACTAACTTGTTAAGTCATGCTTAACGTATATATTTCACCGACGTGTGCTGCCACTGAACTCATTTTAACCACCACTTAACTTAAAGCGCTTCAAAGACGTGTTATCTCAAAGTAGATCTCATATAAGCCCCTAATAGGCGTCTCCACAGGACACTGTCAACAACTTGGTGTTGCCTCAAACGACTACTGCAGGAGTTGTATGGACGAAGAAGAGGAGGAAACCGCCTTTTCTTTACTTGCCCTACTCTTCACCTAGGATAATATTTCAATAATAACCCCAGTGAACTAGATACCAAAAATTTTAAAGGTCTTCTTCGCTTTATAAAAAAGCTCAAAATGATAAAACTATTAGGAAACAATCCCAATGGGCCTTTTTATGGTCTAAGTTTGTAGATTCTGCATCCGCAACCACTTTTACCTAACCTAATCCTAGCATAGTAACCCCATCTTCCTTCCCTAATCCTTGACCTGTTCTTCATAATGAAGGTTTTGGAAATTACCATTAAAAGTATGCAACCAAGTTCTTTCACCTATCCCGATTGTTGGCCAGGGGAATCAAGTTATGCTTCTCAAAGTTTCGGACATCCAGGTCTTCGCAAAACTGAGTACTCCCTCTATCTTCTTTCTTTCATTCATTTCATTCTATCTTATACCCGCTTTCCATCTCAATTTCTATCCTTGATGTCATTCGGCAGACTTCTGTTATAGTGAACTTGAAAATGAAGACTTCACCACCAGTCTCACGAGCTTCCATGTGGTGTTACTCTGTCAATTATCCATTAAGTATATAGGTGCTTGGTATGTTGACTAGCTTTGTGAGAATCCTATCATCAAGCTTTCCATCTGGCTTTATAGTTATCTCTTTCACCTCATCAATCTTAATTTATCAAGATTAAAAAAAAAAAACATCAAAAATATCATTCTTTTGGGTTCCATTTTTTTATTATTTGAATATATGTATGCATTGAATTAAAATCTACATCATTGTATGACATTATAAAAAAAAAAAAACGAAAAAATATTCATCTAGGCGAACAACCAATACAACACATTCATCAATATCCCCGTCAGTCATCATTTCCTGACTCGCAAACTAGTTCTTTCAGTAGCATTTCCAATCAGCATCTATGTGATATTTGCGGTGTTTGTAATCGCACCAATGAAAATAGTAATTTGACAATAACAACATTGTCTAGATCGTACAGTGTCAATGCAAATCGTTCTTCGACTAATCCAGCCGCCGCGCATTCGACATTTCCGCGCAACGGTGTTCTAATTGCCGTCAAAGATTGGTCGAAAAATTTAAACGACAATAATCGACCAAAAATCACCATAGGCAACAATAGCAGTGTCATTCCAAGTGGCAGTGGAGGAGGAAACTGCAGTAGCAGCAACAGCAGCAGTAGCAAAATCGTCGATTCTACCATCTATGAAACTCTGTTCAATAGTCGTGCTGCTGGTGGTAGTTCGGAACGTGGCAAGCATTATCATCCGATAGGTCATCATATTCAGCATATGTACGAGAACAGTACGATTATCCGACGAGCTAGACAGAATTTGGAAAAAATTAAACTAGTCAGTGGTTGTGGAGGCGGTGGTGGTCTATCGACTCCAGGTGCAGAAGCTGCTGAATCTACAGCTACTTGCGAACCAATTTATGCAGTGGTCAATAAATTGAACAAAAACAAGAACAAATCCAGACAGCAGCTAATGGACGAAGCTAAACAACAACATACTCACAATGTGGGAATATCGGAATCACAGTATGCATCGATGAGTGAGTTTACAACTTCGCCAGCAGCTCGAAAGTTATCCAATGTACACAATATCAATAACAATAATAATAATAACAATTTTGCATGTAAACTCCCTTCGATTGAGATAATGGGAAATATGAAAACAACGACAAGTCACAGCAATTCAGCAGCTGCTGCTGGAGGAACAGTAGTGTCGGCAGCGACCGGAGCTGCGACAACAGATTCAATGAATGCTACTGCGTTATGTGGCCAGTCAATTGAATCAGGAGCGACTGGCGATAGAGGCGATATGAATAACGAGAATGAAGAATATTCCATTTACGCCAAGGTTTGGAAAGGTCCCAAGAAACCCAGTGAATCTAAAATGTACGTTTTCGATATGAAATTTGACACGTTTATTTGTTTGTTTTTCCTCTGTTGCTGCATGTTTGTTTTTAAACTGAAGCGCTTATAAGTTTAATTCAAGTTAACTTAAGTTGAGGTTATGTTATTAAGTTGGCACTTTTGTGGGATCTTTTTTTTTTTGTAATTTCTTGATCAGATTGGGGATTGTTTTGTTTCTAATTCTTTTTTGTGTTTGGGCGAATTTATTAAACAGTGCAAAGTTTATTTGTAATTTATTAATATTTTAATTTAAGCAAATAACATTTTTTTAGCATTTTAATATTATATTTTAAGCAAAACGTGTTCATACCGTTTTCATTTAATAAACAATAAATTTAACAAATTAATCGAATCATTTTTTGTTTCATTTTCATTTGATGTTATTTCTTTTTCAATCCTCATTTGCCTTTTTGTTGAAACATTAAAAATAATAAAACATTTTGTTTGCAGTTCTTCATCGCATTTGTCGACTAAAAGTATTTTAACAAACTCAACAAACAGCAACAACGGCAATAATCCAGTAACGAATGCCCCAAGAATGTGGACATGCACAAAATGCTCGTACGCTTATAATCGTATATGGGTTGAACAATGTGATATATGTGAATCAACAAGAAGCCAACCATCGTTGACACAACCAAGTTTGATAACTGTTACAAAAATTGGCGATACAGTAGCTCCTTCGATTGGTGAATATTCTTGTTTTTTTGTATTTGATTTATTGAAGAGTAAAACATATGAATTTTTATTTTACTTTATAGAATCACGAAAGGAACTTAAAAGCAGCACGAAAATGGGACAATCGAAATCGTCTCATGCATTTGATGAAGTACCGTCAATTGTAGAAGTACCAATTGCTACATTTGAACAGGATTTGGAAGATGATTTTCAATTTATTTCAGGTTCGTTTTCTTATAATAATTTTACAATATATCAATGGCATAGTTTAGAAGTCTTCAAATTTGTCTGTCGTTAAGACGAACTGACATGCCTCCAGTTTTTGGTAAACCTTTGAAAACTACAATACCCTTCTCCGCGGCAGGAAAGATTTTAAAACACGACATAGTTCGATTACGACAAACTGTCACGCATGTGCCTTACAAACGTGTGAATGACAACGCGTCAACGCGTGGAACTATGCAGCATAAATCCCTAAGGGGTTGATCGGTTGAATATTAAAGGCTTAAATGGCATTAGCAGCTTAATTTTTTAGGCGGTCCCCAATCCATGAAGAATCTCAGCCTGAGACACCGCAGTTTTCCATCGGGGAGGGTCGGTTGCATGCATTCTCCAGTTCAAACCAAGCGCTCTGGCATCCGCAGTTACTTGGTCTTTGTAATGGAGGTTCGGTTTTATTGGTCGTTGCGAACCTGGGGCTACGAAGTAAAGACTATCTTGACTGACGCGTTGTCGTTCATTCGCTTGATGTGAGCGAGCCAATGTAGTCGTCTTTTCTTGACCATCTTGGTACAACTGGTACAGTTCGCGGTTGAACCTTTCTATTCGCCATCGTCTCCTAAAAAACGGAAAGAATGTCGAATATTTTTTTTTTTAAGTGCCCAATACCACTTCTCTTTTTTAAATGTCGTTCAGCACTCGGAGCCGTAGTGTAGCCTTGTATAGCAGGCACTTTTTCTTTCGAATGAGTTTTGAACTGTCGTTTGGGCAGACTGAAATAGCAGCGGTTCGTTATCTATCCGGATCTCCACTAAGTGGTTGTTTCAAGGAAGGTGAACTCATGTCCTAGGCGGTGGACAGATGTTATTTGTTTTGTTCTCATTCACTTCAAGACCAACGAGCTTCGCCTGTTTTTCAATCGCTGTGAAGGCCTCGAGCACAGGTCTCTGGAATCGACCGATGATGTCTTTGTCGTCCGCATAGCCTAGGAGCTGGATGGATTCTTCTTTAAACTCATGGGCATGTTTGAAACAACTCGGATGAGTACACATCACTGCGTATTGATTAACGTCATGCGACACAGCTGGATCAGTATGTTCGGTTTCCCGAATTCAGGCATCGCCACCATAAGCTCTTGGCGATGGATGCTATCGTAAGCACCTTTGAAGTCGATGAATGATGGTGGGTTTCGACTTGAAATTCGTTCGTCTTTTCCAGGATTTGCCTCTGCTGTACGTGCCGATTATAGTGCTGCAGAACAAATTGTAGATGGAGCTTATAGACCAGTCAGCGGACATGCCTTCTTCTCCCACACTTTGTTGACACCTCGTCCTTATTTATAGAGTTCCACCGGTTTGACATCCGACCTGGCGGCTGGCTTTTTATTTGTTAGCTTTTCGATGGCTTTTTCTACCTCTTTTAGGCTGCTCTTGCTTCTCTTTCGTAATTGGCTCGCTCGACATTATGCGCATTCAGCAGCTGCTAGAATCTAACTGCTTCGACCTATTTGAGAAACTTCGGGTATTGGTCTCACCACGTGAATTTCTTAGATCTTTAAGCTGAGAAGCTGCGGATGCTCTTTTCTTCCTTCGCTGTCTTTTCTCATTTCTCTTGTTGCTCTTGTTTTCTGTTGCAGCATCTGCAAACGTGCATTTTCCATTCCTCTCTTCAGTATTGGGCGAATACAAGAGGATATTGTGGAATTCAAATTCCGGTTCAGTTGCATCAGTTAATTGAATCTCACCTTTTCGGAGCTTTTCGAATTCTTTGAATTGTTCCTGTGTAGTCGTTGCAGGAGTTTGCTTGATGTCTTCTCCCCTGTTTGAAAGCTTCTTGTCCAAATCCCTCAAGCTCTACCGGGGCGGTATACTATAAACCATTACCATCGGCTCGGTCAATTTTACCATTTTTCCTTGTGTCAAAGTTGCTTTCAAAATCAATATGAAATGATTTGACTATTTTCAGGTGATCCATCATCTCACCCCGGACAAGAATGGACATGTAAAAAATGCACACTCGTTAATTCACACTTATCAATGGCATGCGTTGTCTGCGGTGGCTCCAAACTCAAAAGCATCACATCAATTGAAGACATGACCCTAAGAAAAGGCGAATTCTGGTCATGCAGCCAGTGCACACTAAAAAACTCCTTAAATTCTAATACATGCATCGCCTGCAAAGCCGTTCGTACCATACCCATAATATCCGGACAACAAACAAATTTCCGACCATACACATCAACACCGGCAAACAATAGCAACAGTGGTCACCATCAACATCATCATCATCACCAAAACAACAAGACACACACATCACTTCACAATCGACATGTGCTCGCAACATTGAATCCGAATAATTTGGGAACCACAACACCGTCGACGACATCACCATCATTAGCTAGTACTAACCAAACAGCTGCAATGACGCCACAACAGCATGGCTCAGGGATTTCTGCATCGAGTCTTGTTCCACCGACACCAAGAACATCGAGAAGTCCATCACCAAGGCACGAAAGGGTTTCATCAGGAGCAATTCCGAAGGTACATAGTTTTGAAATGAATCGAGTGTCTTGCAATGTTTAAACAATTTTTTTTTTTATTTTTAGCGTCACAGCACCGGAGCAGTTGTTACACGATCATCTTCCTCGTCTTCATCGTCAGTAAATGTCAATCGTCATAGTAGCAGCGGTTCCTCGTCATCGATCAAAACGTGGCAATGTCCGGCGTGCACGTATGAGAATTCCTCGGCCAGTGTTGTGTGCGATATCTGCTCGAGCCCTCGCGGTCTCGCCAGTTCGCTGCCATCAGAACCAAGTCTTACAAGTGGTATCATTGTCGACATGAATCGTCAGGAAAGTAAACTCATGGAAAACTTGCGCCAGATCGAAGAAAGCGAAGCTCGTAATAAATGGGAAAACATTATCCAATATTGTCGTGAGAACAATGAGCTCTTCGTGGATGATTCATTTCCTCCGGCCCCAAAAAGTCTCTATTACAATCCAGCTACCGGGGGCGATGGCAATCCAGTTGTTCAATGGCGTCGACCGCATGAAATAAACTGTGATGGCGGAGCATTTCCCCCTTGGGCTGTGTTTCGAACTCCACTGCCATCGGATATTTGCCAGGGTGTTCTTGGAAATTGTTGGCTGCTTAGTGCATTGGCTGTTCTCGCTGAGCGTGAGGATCTCGTCAAGGAGGTTCTAGTGACCAAAGAAATATGCCCCCAAGGTGCTTATCAAGTGCGGCTGTGTAAGGATGGAAAATGGACGACGGTGTTGGTGGACGATTTGTTGCCATGTGATAAAAGGGGTCATCTTGTGTATTCCCAAGCAAAACGGAAACAACTTTGGGTGCCTCTAATTGAGAAGGCAGTTGCGAAAATTCATGGTTGTTACGAAGCTCTGGTATCGGGGCGAGCTATTGAAGGACTGGCCACTCTCACAGGTGCTCCATGTGAAAGTATTCCACTGCAACCGAGCTCGCTACCAATGCCGAGCGAAGATGAACTTGACAAGGATCTTATATGGGCCCAATTATTAAGCTCGAGATGTGTCAAGTTCCTCATGGGTGCCAGCTGTGGTGGAGGCAATATGAAAGTGGACGAAGATGAATACCAAAGAAAAGGACTCCGACCGAGGCATGCGTATTCGGTACTTGATGTCAAGGACATTCATGGCCATCGGTTATTGAAACTTCGAAATCCATGGGGACACTATTCGTGGAGGGGCGATTGGTCGGATGACTCGGAAATATGGACTGACGAATTGAGAGAGATTCTAATGCCTCATGGGGCATCGGAGGGTGTGTTTTGGATATCGTTTGAGGATTTGCTTAATTATTTTGATTGCATTGATATTTGCAAAGTTAGATCGGGTTGGAATGAAGTGCGACTTCAAGTAGGTTTTTATCTTTTTGTTTTGGTTCTGTTGGACTTTTTTCAATTTGTTTTTGCTCAAGGGAACTCTTCAACCACTGTGTTCATTGTCATGTGTACTTTTGACTGTACTGGAACCAACCGAAGCCGAATTCACACTCTTCCAAGAAGGACAACGAAATTCGGAGAAATCCCAGCGTTCACAACTCGATTTGTGTGTTGTGATTTTCCGTACTCGTTCGCCAGCTAATCCCGAAGTTGGTCGCTTGGTAGAGCATAGTAAACGGCAGGTAAGGTTCTTTTAAATTACTTTCGAGAAAAATGCTCATTTGAATTGATACAAAAACACTCACAGGTCCGTGGATTCGTTGGCTGCCATAAAATGCTTGAACGAGATATGTATTTGCTGGTTTGCTTGGCATTTAATCATTGGCACACTGGCATCGAAGATCCCCAACAATATCCGCAATGCGTGCTAGCAATACATAGTTCTAAGCGTCTTCTAGTCGAACAAATTAATCCGCCATCACACTTGCTGGCCGATGCCATAATTAGTTTAACACTTACGAAAGGACAACGACACGAGGGCCGGGAAGGAATGACGGCGTATTATTTGACAAAGGTAATTTGAAATAATAGTCCTCATCTGATCCATGGCTTTTAACACGTTTTTGTTTCACTTAGGGTTGGGCTGGTCTGGTTGTGATGGTCGAAAATCGGCATGAAAATAAATGGATCCACGTGAAATGTGATTGTCAGGAAAGCTACAATGTTGTTTCAACGAGAGGAGAATTGAAGACTGTCGACTCTGTGCCTCCATTACAAAGGTACATTCAATTTAACGTAACGCATATTAAATTTTCTTTTAAAATCAAATGTATTTTTTCAAGGCAAGTGATAATAGTCCTGACCCAACTCGAAGGAAGTGGGGGTTTTAGTATTGCCCACCGGCTGACACATCGTTTGGCAAATTCACGTGGTCTCCACGATTGGGGCCCGCCCGGTGCTACACACTGTCCCCCTATTGAGAATGTACATGGTTTGCATGCGCCTCGGTTAATAACGTGATTGAATTAAACATAAATTTAACAACAAGACAACAACAAAAAGCAAATTAATTGAAATACACTAAAGAAACATAACTTAAGAAAATACTAGTCGCGAGGCGAAGCTACACAATACAAAGAATATTATTAAAAAGCAAAACATAAAACAATGTGTTTAGAATTATTATATATTAGTGTATCCATTAAGATTAACGTTAAATACCGATAATGTTTAAGAATTATAAAATATACTTCAATATACAAAACAAAAGTATTGATCGTTTTTTTTTTTGTTCTGCATTTTCTTTATTGATACTTATATCAAAGCAAAATAAATGTATGTACATCATTTCAAAATCGTTTATTTTTACTCCTTATTCTAATTTTTTGTTTGTCTCGTTATTCTTGCATTTTTTCCGGCTTTCGCTTTTTGGCAGGAGTCTCGGGTTTTTCTTCTAAATGCAGTCTTTTGCCAGCAGCAACTTCCTCTTTTGATGGCTGAGTTGTTACAGAACGTGTCTTGGGTTTAACGTAGCTACCTTGACCGGCAGCACGTTCAGCTTCCTCAATCGAGTATGGTTCGACTTCCAGAGCCTTTAGACGTCGTTTATGGACCTTTTAAAAAAAAATATATGTTTCAGTACCTCAACCTGTTTATGTCGTCATGATGTTTTTATTTACCTTAGTTCTAAAGTGTGCTTGCATAGCCTTATCATCGGTAAAGTATTTTGCACAATGTACGCAGTAGAATTGAGCGAAACCCGGCTTATCCAGATCGACTTCTTGATTAATTAATTTTTCACCACCAGTTTTTATGTCTTTATCAATCTAAAAGAAAAATAGTAGATTTTTCAATTGATTTGTTTTGTTTTCGATTTTGATTTGATGAAAAGTACCTGATCAAGATCCCTTTTACGATTCCGAACCCTCCATCGACGCTGCAAATGGGTATCCCCATAATGCATCTTTTTTCGCTTCGATACCATACCCATCTTGAGTGTTTATTTATTTATTTTACTTTGCAAATTAACTTATAAATTTGTAGAAAGCACTAAAAATGTTTTCTACGTTTTGATTATGAAAATGAAAATACCACACGTGTGTAAACTTTTTAAGGGAATAAAAATATTTGAGTGTCAAAATAAATTATACGTCAGAAAATTGTCAATCTTTTCATATCTGTTATAAATAAAACAGAGATGTTATACATCTGTGCTGTTCACAATGATGGTAAGGTAGTGTTAGTAGGATACTCGTCTCGTTTCAAAACATGCAGTAAAAATTATTGATTTACAAAAATCAAACCTTTATGTATTTTTACTTGTTTATGGCGTTTTTAATTGGCAATATGGAATCTAAAAGAAGCATTCTGGTTTTAAAATCAGAAGGAATTCTCTTCTTTTCAGAATCAGAACTGTCACTTTCGCGCAATTGAAGGTTTTAAGAATGCTTTTTTTACTTCCAGATTGCCAATTAAAAACGCCATTAAAGGGGATGAATTTAATCAAACCTGATAAATACTGCAACGGTAAATTGACAATTAGAAGCAAGAAAAATGACCTTTAGCCTATTAAAGCCTATAGCGACGACGCACGTAGTGACATTTTCTATCACAGTAGTTATGGGATTTTACATTTAACCACCATGTACAAGATGACATCTCACATTATCTCATTGCTTGGTTGATGAATCGTTTCTGGATTGTTGGCATAACATCGGTCCTTTGCGGTTCCCCACAAAATAAAGCCCAAAAGGGCCAAATCGCAGCTCCGAGGTGATCAATTGACACCGCAAAGGCGGCTGATTACACGATTTGGGAATTTGATGCTTAAAAGTTCGATTGTGGCATGACCTGTGTAGAATGGCGCGTCATCCTGCATGAACCAGAGGTCGTCCAAATCTTCGCGTTCAATTTCAATTTAAAAAAAAAATCGGATAACATGGGTCTGTAACGCCCACCTTTGACCAAAACGGTTTTCCCAGCTATTTTTGTACAAACTTGCGTACTGCAGGCGCGGTGTGTGCTTCATTTCAACCAATTTAATTTCTTCCCAACGGTTTTCAAGCGTAAAGCGATTCATTTCGTTCCGCGGAGGTATGATACTTAGTTTCTATCAAGATTTCGAGCGGGAGACAGCTATCAATAGAAAACGAACCTATGATTAAAAAAGAAACCACTAAATGGCCCACCCTTAGCTTATTGAAATCATACAGTTAATCGTTGTTGAAGTCCAGTCGAGAGCTAACTCAATAAAAAAGCAAACAAAATACAAAAAATGCCTGTCTAATTTGTCCAAGGGTTCAACCAGGTTCAAAGTTAACCATGCACATCTGGCTTTTCAAGCTTTAGACGAGAATTTTAGCCCCATATCTTGGAAAAGGTTAAAATCCATTGGCACGGTCGACTTGATCACTTCCCATATAACTAAGAGCAAGTCTTGCTCCTGGCTGCCGAGATATTTCAATTGAATGACAACTGTTCCTTGAAAGAACTCTCAAAGATTCAAAGCTAAAAAAGAACCAAAAGAAGAAGTTGTAATCAATTAAAAAATATATATATTTTCGCATTATTCCGTTAACATACATTCTTTAAATAATAAAATTAAACTTTACAAGATTAAGACCCCTACAATCCTGTCCACAAAAAAAAAAAAAAAAAAACATCAAAAAGGAATCCGTAATCAATCTATGTCGACCACATGTAAAAATATGTGTCCTGCCAGTGTGGAATGTACTCTTTGAGGGGTTCACATATTGCCTTCGCAAATGGAATTCTATTGGCAAACAAATCGATTAAACCATCGATTCTACGTTTGCTTACAGCCTCGTAGAATGGAGATCTAAGCAAGAACATAAGTACACTGCATGATCTCCGTGATAGCTCTAATTTTTGCTCCTTTGTTAATAAATGTTGTTTGTTGTAATATAAGCGAATGCTAAAATGAAATTGATCAAATTGATTTTAGATAACGAATTGAATTGTCTTGACGTTACCTTATAATATCCATGGCCAAGGCCACCGAGTAGCTCTTCCAACTTTTAGTGCCGAAAATCCCTGTTGACATCAAATGCAACAGGGGCTTGGCAATGTACAAGGCTTCCGCTTTGAATAAAATTAGAGAATTTTTGCTGGTAGTTGCATTACTTTGTAATGATTGCCAGTCCCGGAAATGTAATGGTGGAGCTCCCTCTACCTTGCGAATAACTCGACCAGAACGTTCAAGTCTAACCGTTCCGTTTGAGGCATCGTTTAAGCCCATGTCGGACTGCATGGTCTGCCCGATAGACTTTCGATTTAACTGTTTGATTGGTGGGGAGCGAGTAATGCTTTCGGAGTACTTGAATAGTAAAAGATATCTTCCAATGGCCCTAAATATTATTAAAAAAAAAAAAAAATGCATGTGAATATTTCTCTCAGTGTCACTAAAAATATCTTACTTAATTGTTTGGATGGTGATAATAACAATCCATCTAATCTTTTCGCCATAAACTCTTCTTGCAGTCGTTTCTAAAAGCACTTCACAATATTCCAATGTCGTTAGAATGACCTTTAACCGGTGGCCTGCCTTTTCAACTACACAGTTTGCCTCATGAGCCTTTTCAATTATTTTATCGTTAAATAAAATAAGTAAATTTGACAGCGTGTAAATGAGCTCGGTGCCAATTGATGAATTTGATAATCGTCCTAAATTCGATCATTCATAAATTTGTTTTCGATGCAATTTTATTTTTTTTAATTTTTATTTACCAGCGATGAAATAGGACACCCATTTGGCCGTCGTCTCAACATCTGTAATAACTTGTGGATTCTGGGCAACAAATAGTTTGTAGGAATCAAATAAATGTTTAACTGTATTAATGTAGGTAGTCATTGTGCACAAATCTTGTTTGTTCTTAAAATAATTAAATATGAATTTTTATTTTAATAAATTTCTTGAACAAATAAATTTTTAGTTTTACACAGCCATTTTTTGTTTTAATTTTGACGGTTCACTCTTTCACAGTTGACACAAGAAATTTAAGGGTGCAAATACAGCAAGGCTGAATGTGATACGTGCTGCCAAAATTCTAATTATTGAGTATAACAGTTTGAGAATATTTACCATCAGATTTTGTTAACAACAAAGACTGCTATTTCACGACGATTCATGAGTCGCGGCTCTTTTCGAACTAAGTTGGTGCAAAAAGCATAGACAATTCGAAAAGATGAAAAGGAAAATAATTTGCACGGTGAGTCGCAAGCAAATTTTTATACGACTCATTTTTGAAGTTCTTCACTTCTCATTAAATTTTTTCGTATTTTGTTTTATTTAAATTCGTCTTGCTTCCAGTTCACTTGTATACCTCTCTTTTTAAAAGTGTGAGAAAGAATGTTTTTCATTTAATTACAAGGAAATCTGAATTAAAGAGGGATGCCTATATTTGAGTCATGACTTATAACTAGGGGGGTTCACATGGACCAGCATGCTCGACAACATGGCTCGTTGGCCATCAATGCTCGATCATGTGAACACAAAGACAACTGCTGGACCAACATGTTGAACGGATTTCAAAATTTTTTGATAACTTGGGTGTCCAACCAACCAACTTGTGCGAACAGATGCTCGACAACTTCAGTATTCATTTTCATTTCGTTAATGTCTCGGTCGCGTTCATATCATGCGGGAATAATGGAAATAATTGCAAAAAACCTCCACCCTTCCGTCCCATATCTATTTCTTAATTCTCATTTTTTTTCCTTTTTTTTCTTTCGTTTCCCTTTCCTCCTATTCTCCTTCGAGAATTTCATTTATGATTTAATGAGCCCAATTTTGTTTCGGCATATCGGCATAAATCGGATGTTGGGTTCGTTTTGACACCGAGCCAATGTTGTCGAGCATGTTCGTCCATGTGAACCCTCCTACTTATGTAATAGTGTTCGACTTTAGGGATGGAATTTTAAAAGGGATTTCGAAAAAGGGTCATGACTCATGAGTAATCATGTAATAGCAGTCAAACAATAAGTTTCGATTAGAAATCATAACATATGAACATTTAAGAACTTTAAACTATAAAACAAAGAATTGTGTTAATTGTTGGTCACGTAATCTAGGCGAAAATGGTTAATTATAATTTATAGGTAAGGCACCAGCCTTAAGTCGGTAGGGTAGATTTCTAGGTTGCACATCTCTATGCCTTAAAATGACAGCCAATTGACAGCGTCAAAAACACGGAAATCAACAAAAACTACGAACATTTTCACAAGCTGCTTACAAATTTGTGCTGTTTTCTTTAATTTTTATAATTATGGATAAACAAATCCTCTGATTCTTGTTCTTAAACGTTTGAAAAACAACTAATGAAAAGTATTAAACTATACCATGCACATAAAACAGGTAAATTGAACTCAAATGGAAAACTGGAAAAATGCATTTTTTTTTCATTTCTACCCAAACAAGCGCCATTCCTCAGATCAGACGCCTCCAATGAAATTAAAAATGAAAATTTAAATAAAAGATCCTCCTATGTATTTAAATCCATATTTCCACAGATCATTATTCAAGGATTTAAATCCTACAAGGATCAAACTGTTGTCGAACCATTTGATAAAAGACACAATGTAGTCGTCGGACGAAATGGGTCTGGCAAGAGCAACTTTTTCTATGGCAAGTATTTTTCCTTTTGTTTTCTTGAAGCCTAAAGAATTAATTCCAAATTACAGCCATTCAATTCGTATTGAGTGACGAATTCACCCATTTACGACCAGAACAAAGGCAGGCTCTGTTGCATGAAGGCACAGGAGCAAGAGTTATATCCGCATATGTGGAGATTATTTTCGATAATTCAGATAATCGTGTCCCCGTAAGTATAAATTGCCTTTCATCTGTAGCGCTGTTTTTTAAATCATTCCTTTATCAACTTCTAGATTGACAAAGATGAAATCTACCTACGGCGTGTTATCGGAGCTAAAAAGGATCAATATTTCCTCAACAAGAAAGTTGTCCCACGAACTGAAGTCGTCAATCTTCTCGAATCGGCCGGATTCTCCAATTCCAATCCATACTATATTGTCAAGCAGGGAAAAATCAACCAAATGGCCACTGCCGCTGATTCATATCGTCTCAAATTGCTCCGCGAAGTTGCTGGTACTCGAGTCTATGATGAACGGAAAGAAGAGTCGCTCAATATTCTTGGCGATGCGGTGGGAAAAGTTGAAAAAATTACTGAATATCTGAAAACAATCGAAGATCGTCTACAAACCCTCGAAGAGGAAAAAGAAGAACTCAAGGAATATCAAAAATGGGACAAGGCTCGTCGAACACTCGAATACATAATACACGAAACCGAACTCAAAGAAACACGACGAGCTCTCGAAGAGTTGCAGGAGCAACGAAAAACATCCGGCGACAAACAGAAACAATACAATCAGGAGATACAAAAAGCACAAGAGAAAATCAAAAGCATTCAAAAATCTCTCAAAGATGCCAAGAAAGATGTCTCAACCACAAAAGACGATCGGTCCGTGCTATTGACCGAGCAACAACAGCTTTTGCGGGAGAAAACCAAACTCGACTTGACCATTGTCGATTTGAACGACGAAGTTCAGGGTGACAACAAGTCCAAAGAGCGAGCCGACCAGGAACTCAAACGTCTGAAGATAACCATCGCTGAAAAAGAAAAAGAACTCGAAGACGTCAAACCCAAGTACGAGGGAATGAAGCGGAAGGAAGAAGAATGCGCCCGTGAATTGGCTTTGAAAGAACAGAAACGAAAGGAGTTGTATGCCAAGCAAGGGCGTGGGTCACAATTCGCCTCACGAAGCGAACGCGACAAATGGATTCAGACGGAATTGAAATCACTGAACAAACAAATCAAGGACAAAATCAATCACAACACAAAACTCCTGGAAGATCTCAAACGTGACGCCAATGCAGAAAAAGAACTGGGAAAGAAGATCGAAGAACAAACAGCTGAAGTGGAGCAGTTGCGTTTGCAGATTGATGAGCACAACAAGCAATACTATGAACTTAAGAAAACCAAGGACACGTATCAGGCTTCGCGCAATGAACTCTGGCGCAAGGAAACCCAAATGACTCAACAGCTGCAGACTCACAAAGAAGAACTATCCAAGTCTGATCAAGCTCTGCGGAGTATGGCTGGAAAACCGATCCTCAATGGCCGAGATTCGGTGCGTAAGGTATTAGACAGTTTCATGGAGCGTGGAGGTCAATCTGCAGAGATCGCTCGAGCTTACTACGGTCCTGTTATTGAAAATTTCAGTTGCGACAAGACTATCTATACTGCGGTCGAAGTCACTGCCGGCAATCGTCTTTTTCATCACATCGTCGAGTCCGACCGAGTGGGTACACAGATTCTCAAAGAAATGAACAAATTGAAGCTTCCTGGTGAAGTGACATTCATGCCCTTGAATCGGCTGCAAGTGAAAGTCCACGACTACCCGACGATCCAGATTCAATCCCAATGATTTCCAAGCTCAAATACGTCGAACAGTACGACAAGGCGTTGCGTTATATCTTTGGAAAGACTCTTATCTGTCGTAATTTGGAAAGAGCGACAGAACTGGCTAAGAGCACTGGTCTCGATTGCGTCACACTCGATGGAGATCAAGTTTCTTCAAAGGGTTCCCTCACAGGTGGATATTTCAACACTTCTCGTTCTCGTTTGGAGATGCAAAAGAAACGAACCGAATACTCTGAGACCATTAAAACCTTCGAAGAGGAACTGGCTACACTGCGCAATGAATTAAAGCAAACTGAAGCAAGCATTAATCGCGTTGTAACTGAGATGCAGAGGACCGAAACGAAGCAGGGAAAGTCAAAAGACGTCTTTGAAAAGGTCCAAGGCGACATTCGTCTAATGAAGGAGGAACTGTTGCGAATCGAAAAGTACCGAGCGCCCAAAGAACGATCGGCCGCACAATGTAGAGCCAGTCTTGAGGCAATGAACAATACCAAGACTGGTCTAGAGTCCGAAATCCAGCAGGAACTCATGTCAACTCTATCGGCCCAGGATCAGCGTGAAGTTGATCAGCTCAATGATGATATTCGTCGATTGAATCAGGAGAACAAGGAAGCATTTACCCAGCGTATGCAATTGGAGGTGATCAAGAATAAACTGGACAATTTGCTGACAAACAACTTGTTTAGAAGACGCGATGAATTGATCCAAGCGCTGCAAGAGATTTCAGTCGAGGATAGGAAGCGGAAGTTGAATAATTGCAAAAACGAGTTGGTTGCAACCGAGAAGCGTATCAAGAAGGTCAACCAGGATTTGGAGGAAATGGAAAAGAAGTAAGTATCCCTAACACTTATCCCCTTGTTCTTTTATTTCAATAAATTATTTTAGAGTTCAAGAAGCAGTCAAATCACAGAAGACGCTTCAAAAGGATTTAGAAGTCTGGACACAAAAGGAGAAGGAAGCCCAAGATAAAATCGGCGAGGATTCCAAGAAAATGGAGAAATGGGCTGCCAAGGAG
Source organism: Sphaerophoria rueppellii (assembly GCA_920937365.1). NCBI lineage: Eukaryota > Metazoa > Arthropoda > Insecta > Diptera > Syrphidae > Sphaerophoria > Sphaerophoria rueppellii. Next base: position 38,775,259 of record CAKKXW010000001.1, read on the forward strand.
AATTTGTTGCATCAAAAAATCGACGAATGTACTGAAAAAATTGCCAGTCTGGGTGCTCTGCCTCAAGTCGATCCCGCATATCAGCGAATGTCACTGAAAAACTTATTCAAAGAATTGGAAAAAGCCAATCAGCATTTGAAGAAATACAATCACGTCAACAAGAAAGCCCTCGATCAGTTCTTGAGCTTTTCCGAACAAAAAGAAAAGCTCTACAAGCGCAAGGAAGAACTCGACATTGGCGACCAGAAGATTCGTGAGCTAATGCAATCGCTGGAAATGGAAAAAGTCGAAGCTATTCAATTCACATTCAAGCAAGTGGCACAGAATTTCACGAAAGTATTCAAAAAACTTGTACCCCAAGGAGCGGGTTATTTGCTTTTGAAAACAAAAGACAACGATGGCGAGGATGCTGAGCAGGAAGTTGCCAATTCGGATGCATTTACTGGGATTGGTATTCGTGTGTCGTTTACGGGCATTGATGCTGAAATGAGAGAAATGAATCAATTGTCGGGTGGGCAAAAGTCTCTGGTCGCTTTGGCACTTATTTTTGCTATTCAGAAGTGTGATCCAGCTCCGTTCTATCTGTTCGATGAAATCGATCAGGTATTTCTATATTTTTGAATTGTATTTTTCACATTAACATTGATTGTTTGATTTCAGGCTTTGGATGCCCAACACAGAAAAGCAGTTGCTGACATGATCCATGAACTAAGTGACAAAGCACAGTTCATTACTACGACTTTCCGGCCGGAATTATTGGAGAACGCTCACAAGTTCTATGGCGTTCGTTTTAGGAATAAAGTCAGTCACATAGATTGCGTCACACGGGAACAAGCGAAGGACTTTGTGGAAGACGACAATACCCATGCATAAATGATTTATTTTTTTGTATTTTTTTTTAAATATTTATGTTTTTCTCAGTGTTGTTCTAGTTGATAGTTCAAGAGCTAAAGTGTTCAGACAACATTTTTCTCTGTGGTAAAGGCTAGACATGATCGAGAAATTATTTAATAAAGATAACAATTGGAGTCGATTAATGTGTCGACCTAAGCAAAATCTGTTCTTTTGTAATTGAGTATTGGTGATCTAGGATGCCGAGGTCAGTCAGGAGCAAGGGTAACCTCATCCGTAACACCTAAATAATCTCTTTTCGTTTTCAATACACCATGGAAGGCCGAAGCCCGTTCTGAGACATTAAACTCCCAAGAAAAATCAAGGTTTATATTTTTTGTTAGAGGATTTTATTAAAGATATATTTTCTTCAGTGGGCCAACACATAACGACCTTTTAGAATTCTTCTCATTAAAACTCTTCTTCCTTCGGGCGTCGACATTCTGGTATCCCATCCATGGACCTTTATCCGTTTGATTTCTCGAGGTTTTGGGAAATGGCACCTAACCTTTGTTTTTAAGATGCCGCGGTCGAAAGCATGAGCCTCTCGACTGAAGAGTAATTGCACTGAAACGTTGGCACATCTAAAAATATTACTATAAGGTATTACATTGAATTGCTTGTTTCAAATTTATTATTTTTACCTTCGCACAATATTTGGAATAAAATTCATAATGAAAATTATAAACTTTTTATGTGTTCAGTGTTCATTAAAATGCAGCTGTCAAAATGAAATCAGCTGCTCAATAGGTTTGGAGATACCTGGTGTAAAATTGTACTAGAATCGAGTTATTTTCTGTGGTTACAGTAATGCCAATTTTATGGAATGAAAAGTACTGAACAAAAATTAGGCCGCGTGCGAATTGGATGAATTGTGGTTAAAAATGGATGAATTTTTAACTACTATTGTCATATTTTAACCTGCTCCGCAGCTAGTCTAATTTTTAACACATTTTATTTAATGCGAAGTATCAAAATTTAACCAAACGTCAGGTCTTAACCACTTTTTACCCCAATTCGCACACGGCCTTAGACAAAATCTTCTATAGATTAACCCGGCGGCCACATGAGCAAATTTTGGCTATAGCAAGTTGGCATACAATCAAATATTTTACTCACGCATTCAAACTTTTAGTACTTGCTTTAGTACTGGCCAATCAACTGGCTTCCGAATTTTCAAGCCAGTAAACGAGCAAATAGAAAAGCAAGTAAGGTTTTGCCAAACTTATCAAAATAAATACAATTAAATTAGAATAGTAGTTTAGGCGGGAATTTTAATTTCTTTTTTTGTTGGCGACATCTTCGAAATTCAAAATTAGATGTTAAAAGCAAGTGAACTTATAAAAAAGCGTTCAAATGGAAAAAAATATGTGAACTTGGAAGCAAGTTTACTAGCAAGTTGCTTGCCACCTACGTCACACCAAGTACACCGATAGAGATTTGAAAAATAATATATGTACGCTACTTTCTAGCCAGAACTTGCTCGTGTGGCCGCAGGGTAAGGGCCAGTTCGTTAATGCGGCTTTTCTTACAACCACGAACAATCCCTTTTTTGAATGTCTGTGTTGTCTGGTCAGCTGTAAAATCGTTTTGTACATGGAGTATAAAGTTACTTACTTTACTTAAGGTGGCGCTACAGTCCGTTGTGGACTTGGGCCTCAATCAACAGGCTCCGCCAGCTAGCTCGATCCTTGGCTAGTCGTCTCCAGTTTTGCACTCCGAGTTGATTGAGGTCCTCTTCCACTTGAGTGCGCCACCTGAGTCGCGGTCTTCCTCTCCTCCTACGTCCCTCGGGAATAGTGTCGAAGGCTTTCCGGGCCGGAGCATTGGTGTCCATTCGCTCTAAATGACCGAGCCATCTGAGTCTCTGGACCTTGACCCTTCTGGCTAAGTCCATGTCGTTGTACAACCCGTAAAGTTCGCTGTTGTATCTTCTTCGCCATTCCCCTTCAATGCACACGGGGCAAAGATAACCCGAAGAACTTTCCTCTCGAAACAGCCTAAGGCACTTTCATCCGATTTTGTCAGGGTCCATGCTTCTGCACCATACAGCAGGACTGGGATGATGAGTGTGTTGTACAGTTTTACATGGAGTATAAAGTATATGTGTAAAATCTGTGCACAAGTATGTGTAAATAAGTCTCCGAAAAGAGATTCGAGAGAAATCAATCCTTCGAGAAATAAATTCAATTTCTTTGTGAAAGAAATGTGTTTAAGGGGAAAAATTGCCACTTTTACGTCACGGATCAATTTTTGGGTTGTAAGAAAAGCCACAAAAGACTGGGTTATATCTTCAATTTGATTATCACGGATATCCCTTAATTCAGAATTTAGAATCCATGATACTCAAAGAGCATGTGTTCACTTTTTTTCACCTTGATTGACAAATCATGGTTTTTCCACAAATCATTCCTTTTTCCAGTCTATCAGCCAGTTTCACTGCCGTAATGCCATCATTTACAAGAGAAAAAAAGAAAAACGGGATAAAAAGCGGATTCTTTCGGAGGCAACTGTACGACAAGTCACATGGTGCGCTAAAAGTCAACCAACAATGTCATCTGTTGAAATCCGCGACGAGTTAAACCTAACCTTCGGTATTCATACGATAAGAAGACGTCTACGAGATCGCCAACTGAATGCTCACAGCCCACGTAAGGTGCCGCTTTTGAAAAAAATTCATGTGACCCGTCGCCTGCAGTTCACTAAAGAACATCTATCTGGCTTGGCCTAATGAAAAGTGGCGGAATATTTTGTGGACAGATGAGTCCAAAATTGTTCTGTATGGGGTGGTAAGGGATCTCGTCAGTATGTAAGGCGTCCCCTAATACAGAATATGATCCCAAATACACCATAAAAAAGTTAAACGGATTAATCGGATCTAATATTATGGTTTGGGCATTTGGGGCTGCTTTTCCTACAGAGGTGTGGGTCCAATCCATAAAATCAATGAAATTATGGACAAGCATGCTTATGTTGAGATTTTGCAAAACACTATGCTGCCATTTGCTGAGGAGGATATGCTGCTGAAATGGACATTCCAGCAAGATAACGACCTGAAGTATACAAGCAAGTTGGCAAAAGAATGGTTTCGTTCCAGTGGAATTGAGGTTATGGAATGGCCAGCTCAATCTCCCGAACCTCAATCCCGTTGAAAATCTGTGGGCTGATATTATGGGATACTAAGCCAAAAAATAACAGCGAACTTTGAGCTGTAGTTCAGCACACTTGGCAGTCTATACCATTAAAGAGATGCGATGGCCTCGTAGATTCCATGAAAAAGCGATGTGAAGCCGTTATTAAAAACATGGACATGCTTCCAAGTACTTAGTTAATGTATACTAATACTCGTAGTTGTAAAAATACCGTTATTTCGCGAATAATATACTTTTCAATTCCATACTACTCTTTCATTGCTCTTGAAAATTGTGGTGTAACATGTTTTAAAAAAAAGAAAAAAAGAAAATTGGATTTAAAAATCAACTTGTTTTTATTAAAGAACACACTAGGGAATTGTTCTTCTCTTTCACATTGAAGATCATGGTAAATAACGTTTTTGTTTAACCAACTCGAAGGTTTTTTTTCCTTGTATGACAGATTCTGTCTGCAGTCTGTCCCCATCACTCAACAAAACAAGTTGTGTCCAGGAAAAAAAATCACAGAGTAGAAATTAAAAAAAGGTAATTTGTGCATGGAAAGTAAAATATCTGCGTAAACATTGAGTGATTTTTTTTAATGTGTGGACTTACTGTGCAAAAGAGTGTAATAATTAGATAGCAACACCATTTTTGAAGTGAATTAATCGTTGTTTTTTTTTTTAATTAGTGCCCCACGAAAAGTGATATTATAAATTATTTATTCAAAGTGCCCATGCAGGATGATTGGGACATCACTAATCCACCCCATAGTTGTCCCAATCCTATTGCTCGTAGGAGGAATGGGACAAAGTGAGTTGGTTCCTGAAATGATTTTTTGCTTTTCTTCTGTCGGACTTTTGCCTTCTTTTTAACTGAAAATAGGTTGCCAAAATGTTATTTTATCTTTAGAAATTAATTTTGCTCAGATACGATCTATAAGATCTTGGCAAATTTAATGTATTCGAAAAGTGTCCCAAATATACCCACTCTCCTCTATACTGAATTTCAGCACCAACTACTGTTTTATTGCTCGTAGCTGTACAAGCCAAAGCTGGTGCTGTCAAAAAAAGGATACATTTCACCGACTTTGAGGAAAATAACGAAGTTTGTCTACTTAGGAACAGCTAGATATAAATTAAGAGATTCACAACAGTTATTTTATCAAAGAAATAAAAAAATCTATACACGCTACACCACACAAACACAATTTTTTAAATCAAAGTTATCCTTTTACTAATGTTGTCAAAATCAACAAATCGAAATAAAATATTGGCATTTCTTAAGAGTTTCTCTAGATTTTAATAGCAAACAGCAACAACAAAGATCAAAATCGAATATGCATAGTGGAATATTAAGCACACGATCAACTATCGCTCGAAGTCTTTTTCAAGTCAGTTAGGATGAAATATCTACTAGATTCTAATGCTTCAAAATGTTTCGATTTCTTCCAGGCATGGAAATCAAAAACGAACACAAACAATAAATTTTATTCAAGCGCGAATATCGATGTCACAGTAAGTTGGTAAAATCTTAAGGGTTGAAAAGCAATTAAAACACGATCTTACAGTTTTATTTGAAACTGTCCATTAAATTGTAATTTAATTTGTCCAAGATTTGTTTTGGACGGATGCAGTTACATAGAAGGCGCGTCTAAGACGTTTGTATTATTTAATCCTTCGTGGGTGCTGCCTCTTGCGAAGTACCTACTTATAAATCGTTAATGACCTTCTCGTAGGCACAATAAGCAACAAATAAATTGGCTAAAAGCAGTTTCTTAAAATGTACACTAGGGCGTATGAGTATTGTTACAAACAGATTCAATAAATATCTTTTAAGCTTTTTATTGACTGCAACAAAATTACAATTGACACTGGCGCATTTCTTATACGTTTTTTTAGCCATTCAAATATCATAAAATTGATTGTGGTCCCGTAACGAACGTTACCTTAACTCAAGAACAAGCCAAAACTTTCTATGAACAAATGTATGCAGTTCGACGAATTGAGAATGTTTCCTCATCTTTATACAAAGATAAAATCATTCGAGGTTTCTGTCATCTATATAGTGGCCAAGAAGCAATCTGTGTCGGTAAGTTTAAATTTTTGGGATCACACACATTTGTTTGAGCTAATTTTTAATTGATAGGCATGAAAGCAGCGATGCGTGATATTGACAATATCATAACATCATATCGAGCTCATGGTTGGTGTTATGTCATGGGAATTTCGGCACACAGTATTCTGGCTGAGCTAACTGGTCGAACTACCGGCTGTGCTCGTGGTAAGGGTGGTTCAATGCATATGTATGCACCGAGATTCTATGGTGGCAATGGAATTGTTGGAGCTCAGGTTTTAATAAAAACACATATATACTGAGCCTATTTCTATTGGTCTTGTATACTTATCATAGATTCCATTGGGGACGGGAATTGCAATGGCTAGCAAATACAAGGGAACAAATGGCGTATGCTTAACACTTTATGGAGATGGCGCTGCCAATCAAGGACAATGCTTTGAATCCTTTAATATTGCCTGCTTGAAAAATATACCGGCTGTATTTGTTTGTGAAAATAATAAATACGGTATGATCAAGACACATTTCACACTACACTGGTTCAGTGCTTGTATGCCGTTTTGCAGGAATGGGAACTGCCGCCGAACGATCATCATGCAATCCCAATTACTATACTCGAGGTGATTATTTACCAGGAATCTGGGTTGATGGTATGGATGTTCTGGCTGTACGCAGCGCTACTGAGTTTGCTATTGAGTATGCCAGTCAAAATGGCCCCATCGTATTGGAAATGTCAACTTACCGTTATTTTGGACATTCAATGTCTGACCCGGGTATAAGCTACCGAAGTCGTGAAGAAGTCCAAGAAGTTCGTGATAAACAGGATCCTATAGCTAAATTAAAAACTAGAATTCTTGAAACTGGATTAATGACCGAAGCAGACATTGCTGTAGGGTCACTTCTCATTGATGTTATTTTATTTTTATCTTTTTGTTTTTTTTTTTTTAGCAAATTGAAGAAAAGGTAAAGAAAGAAATTAATGAGGCAGCTGAAAAATCCAAAGTAGACCCAGAAATTGCTTTAGAAGAATTGACTTATGATATTTATTCAAAAACTGTGGCCCCAAGTGTTCGATTGTGTTCAGGAGTATACGGTAAACATGAGGTGAAGGGAAAGCCAATCAACATAAAATAATTGAAAATTGCTTCAGTTTCAATGTTTTTTCTTAAGAAAGGATAAAATTATTTCATTCCGAATTCCAATTGAACACGTTTTTCTATTTTTAATGGATCTGAAACTTTTGATTATTTATTTAAAAGTACCTACTAGTCGATACAGCTCTAGAAATTCGAGTTTGTTTATTCTTCATTTAAGTGGATTCACATCAAACAACATGTTTATCAACTTTTGTCTGTTGCCTTAATTCTAAATGACATATCCGACTTCGCTATTAGGGGCCAGTTATAGCGATCATTAAAAACTATCATTAAAAATTATATATTTGATCATACACTACCGGTCAAAAGTTTGAGACCACCTCTGAAATTTGAGAAATATTGAGTTTTAACCCCGAAACTTCAGTTTTAGGAAAAAAGTTAATACGTGAAAAAAGTGAAGGGTATGTCTTGTTGTAAATAATAGAAAAACAGAAACTTGGTTTTTACTAAACATAAATTATTTATTTAAAAAACCAATAAAAGTCCTAAATAGAGTTTTCGATCAAAAAACCCTCCTTTAAATTCAATAATTTTTTTTAACAATTCCGGGCAATCTTCTTACAAGTTTTTGTATTTTTTCTTGTGGGATATTATTCCAGCAATTTTGTAAAGTTTCCCAAAGAGCAAGCTCTGCCAAGCTCTTCCCATAAGAGCTCAATGGGGTTAATATCTGGAGATTGCTGTTATACCATTACTTACTTACTTAAGGTGGCGCTACAGTCCGTTGTGGACTTGCGCCTCAATCAACAGTCTCCGCCAGCTAGCTCGGTCCTTAGCTAGTCGTCTCCAGTTTTGCACTCCAAGTTGATTGAGGTCCTCTTCCACTTGAGTGCGCCACCTGAGTCACGGTCTTCCTCTCCTCCTACGTCCCTCGGGAATAGTGTCGAAGGCTTTCCAGGCCGGAGCATTGGTGTCCATCCGCTCTAAATGACCGAGCCATCTGAGTCTCTGGACCTTGACCCTTCTGGCTAGGTCCATGTCGTTGTACAACCCGTAAAGTTCGCTGTTATATCTTCTTCGCCATTCCCCTTCAATGCACACGGGGCCAAAGATGACCCGAAGAACTTTCCTCTCGTAACAGCCTAAGGCACTTTCATCCGATTTTGTCAAGGTCCATGCTTCCGCAACATACAGCAAAATTGGAATGATGAGTGTGTTGCACAGTTTTACGTTAGTTGCTCGAGAGAGGGCTTTTCTACTCAATTGCTTTCTTAGCCCAAGGAAACAGCGATTAGCAAGAGTTATTCTTCGTCTGCTCTCGGCGCTGGTTTTATTGCCCGTGTTTATAGCGGAGCCTATAGGTAGACAAACTCCTCTACTACCTCGAAGTTATATACGTCTATTGTAACGTTCTGCCCGAGCCGTCGATGTTGGGTGTCCTTCCTTGAAGACAGCATATACTTCGTTTTTCCCTCATTTACCGCTTAACCCATTTTTGCCGCTTCCGTCTCAATTCTCACAGAGGCGCCATTGACATCACGCTGTGTTCTTCCCATTATATCAATGTCATCGGCGTACGCGAGAAGTTCAACAGATTTTTGGAAGATAGTGCCTCTGGTGTTGACGTTGGAGTTCTGCAATATCTTCTCAAGAACGATGTTAAATAAATCGCATGACAGTGCATCGTGAGCGTGAGTTCTCAATCGTCATTTTGCACAAGCGAACGAGCTTGGCAGGGATGCCAAAACTAGACATAGCTTTATACAGTTCGTCTCTGTAGATGTTGTCATACCGATGAAAAGGTGGTGGGTATCGATTTGGAGTTCAGAGGTCTTTTCCAGGATCTGCCGCAACGTGAAAATTTGGTCGATGGACTTTTTGGACTTTCCTGGCCTGAAGCCACATTGATAAGGACCAATCAGATTGTTGGCTGCTATACCATTACTTTTAGAATTTCCTCGTCTTCTCTTTGTTTCAGGTATTCCCGGCAAAGTTCTGAAGTGTGTTTCGGGTCATTGTCTTGCTGAAATACAAAACCTTCACCGATTAATTGGAGTCCAGTCCAGTTTCATTTCCTTTTTATGCCAAAGCACAGTGCGAGCGTTAGGGAAAATGGGATAGTCGGAGAGGGTTTAGGATGAGGTGTCGGTTAACATTTGTCTTGAATATTGCAATGACTGGTGAAGACAGAGTGTGGAACATGACCGTACGACCAAAGTTGGGCTCGAGGGTGAACTGATGGCATTCCTGGAGGCGCGGGTATTACGGTTGAATATCTTAAGAGGAGGAATGCAACTGGCTATTTCTCTAAAGCATATACCGTTGAAATAACGGTAGAATGGGGTGAGGCATGAGACATTACGTCGATGTTCGAGTGGCGTAAAAGTCCCAATGATGGTATGGTCACCAATCATCTTAAATGTTCTGCTCTGTATACTGTCCAAAAGACTTAAGTACGTCACTGGAGCACCAGCCCAAATGTGGGAGTTGTACTCAAAATTTATTAATAAATTAATAAAGCTTTTTTTTATTATTTTGTTTATTAAATAAGTGACATTAAAGTAATAACATATTTTTAATGATCGCGATAATTGCACGTAAGTAAAATAAATCAAATTTCCATGTGTTCTAACTTTTAATGATGGTTTTTAATTATCGCTATAACTGGTTCCTTAAATTTAATAGCTGTGATGTTGTTGTATTTGACAACACTGTGATAGGTATACATTTGTTTAATTACTTCACATTTTCATTGTTTTTAAACAATTTCGGTACATAGGTACAGATATGTTTGATATGTAGTTTATGCGGTTTTTGTAGGCTGTGGAAAATGTAGTCGTTTTATAAGGTCATTCATTTCGTGGTGTCAACATAGTTTTTTCGAACAACATTTTCTTCATCTTCAGCTATAAGGCAGGTTTCTCACTGGATGGGTATGTTAAAAAAAGGAGATCCACAAGTGATCGAAGAGGTGCTCATAGCAGAGATAAAAGGAGATCGGAAACTGACTTACGTTTTACCCTCCGGGTACCGCAAATTTATTTTACCTTTACCTCGTGTATGTGAATAAATGAGAAAAACCAGTAACAAAAATGAGGTTGTTTGCTCAAGTTTACTGAGCTAGTATTGGTAAAACATGCATACTCTTGCAGTAAACTTGAACCATAGCTTGTAGGCATTGTCATTTTGACAGCTTGGTTTCCCATCTCCCTTTTAAACTCATCTGTGGCCCATAGAGAATATATAAGGTCCGTTCTTTTACTTTTTCGTCAGTTTTTGTAAAAACTGTCGAAAATCGAGCAGTGGGGATGAAATTTTGTGATTGCCCCAAAAAGTAAAAGAACACTTGACAACCTAAATCTCCCAAATGCTCAAAATTATGTCAAACGTCAACAAAAATCAATGTACCTACTTCTTATGGTTTGACAGAACTTACAAAAACTGCCACAAGAAATTTTTGTGGCTGAAATCGGCAGGTAGGGGAAATATTTTTCTCCTTCAAAAGTGACAGAACTTACAAAAATTGTGAGTAAAAGAACGGAAAAGTGGAAGAATATGTCTGTTTTTGGCAGTTTTAGGGGGTAAAAGAACAGACCTATAATAACTAGAGTCACGACTTCGGGAGTTCGTTCTCTTTTTGCCTACACGTGCTCTAATCGTACTAATTATAAAAGGTATCAGCATTCATTTATCATTTTATATTATACCACCTTTCCTGCTAAGTTGTGTATTTCTTCTTTTTGTATTTAACATTGAGCTTAAGTCATCTACTACATTCTATCACGAAAGGGTAGTTTATGTCATTTTCCATTGGTCGTCCAGAAGCATCCGAAAGAGTCCAGAAGTCTTCTGAAACCGTTCTATTGGACTGACTTTGACAGATGGAATGCTTCCGAGAAGAACAGAACTCTTCCCTTTTGAAAACAGAATAGTCCGAAGAATGGCATATACATCAAAACCCGTAGAAGAATAAACGTCAAAAAAAAGACCAATGGAAAAGGCCATTTGTGAATTGCGTTAAAATGTGAAGTAAAACTTCACGTTTGGTTAAAACATGACAGTAGCGTCGTGAATAAAATGGGTTAAAATTTATCCAGCTGTTGAGCAGGTTATGTGGATTCAAAATTTGAAGTTTCTGTTTTTTATTATGAATGATAGAGAAGTTTCCTTCGGTTTGCTGGATTTGTCCGTGATTTGCCAGATTCAACCGTTAATATGTCGGGTACACCCGTCTATTTGAGTTGAGTTGCTGAGGCCAAATACCGAAAAGTAGATGAAAGTGCTGCATGACCGACCATTGGCTCTTATATACAACGAGAAGACGAAATATAAACCAAGAAAAATAAATCATAGGCCTACCGAGCCAGGACTTAGGAGGAACTATTACCTCGCACCTACCATTAAAGTTAAATGATTAAACCATAAATCCCACTAATATTATATACTGAACATTTAGTTAGCTGGATGTATGTTTGTTGGTCAATATCTCCAAAAACGACTGAACGGATCAAGATAAAATTTAGTACACAGATAGATTATAGGAAAAACACATAGGCTACTACGGATTTTTTTTCATATACGTAGAGGTAATTTATGGGTCAGAAAATGGCAAAGGGTAACACCCCGGTCATAGCTAGTAGTTGATGTTCTGAAGGAAAATAAAGAGAAGGTAAGAAGACCGCAAGCCAATGCTCAGCCTTAGACCCAAAATCTATCACAAACTGACGCTTTTTCTTATTGAAGGCATCAGAATTGTCAAAAAAGATTCTAGATTGCCTATTATTGAATTCATGCTGAAACCATAAAACCTATAACATATACATATATTTCCAATCGTCTCATAGTGTTGCTGAAGAGTTCACTGTCCTCAAGTCTTATGCTTATTGTAAAAGAACTCTGTACTCAATACAATCCAAATTTTCAAATTGGTTCTCATTAACGGTTCCATTTGCATATACACCTTTCGAAGACATGTTGATCTAAATGGAAAATTGATTCCTTATAATGTTGCTTTGGCATAGAAGAGCTTTGAAATCCATGCAGACGAATGAATAATGTATTTTTTGAGGAATAATTTTTTGTACGAATAGCCTCCATCTAGTGATGGTTTTTAATATGAAGATACCTTTTGTTAGTTTCATGACGAATAAGTGACGGTGAGCAATACCAAGTCAATCCAGAAATACGAATTCCAGACAATATCACAAATCCTTTAATCCAGAAGCTTATTGCTTATTCATTGAAGACAAGCCCTGAACTTTTTAACTTTGCTTATTAATAAATTAATAAAGATGTTGATTTAAAGCTTTTGATTTTCAACTAAATGCAGTGTAAGGCGGCGACCCATAGAAACCGTCAATCCGTCAGCGTTGACGTTTTCAACTGACAGCTCAATAGAATACACAATGTTCTTATGGTACGCATAAGCAAAGTACGTGACGAATGCGATGGGTAGAGTTGGTCAACTTTCTACTCTTTGTGTCCGTTGATCCGTTGACAACTGAAATTGTCAGTTCAATGTGTTCCCGCTGCAACAAGTAAAGCAATGGATGATCAATATTTTGTGCAAAAAGTCAATTTGACACAATTTTGATGTTTAAAATTTAAATTTGCATACTTGCCCTGCAGATTTGTGGTAAATTTTCACACTAAGCATATGAAACTGACAAAGAATACAACGCATTTTATGGGACGGTTCCATGCGGCAAAGTTGACAGCTTAGTATGCGTTGACACTTTCGGATTTTTTTTTGTAATTAACGCACACTCAAGGGCTTTTTTCATTACCCTTTATATGCCAAGAGCGCAGTGTGAGTTTTAGGGAAGGGATAGAGTATGTAAAAGGAGATGTCGGTGAACATTGTTTTTGAATTCTTGAATAATACAATGACTAGGGAAAACAGAGTGTGGAAGGGAGTTCCAAATTCGCGTAGTACGGCTGAAGAATGATTCTCTGTACATGACAGTACGTCGAAAGCTGGGTTCAAGGGTGAACTTATGCGCATTCCTGGAGGCGCGGGTATTACGGTTGAGTTTCATAAGGGGAGGATTGCAACTGGCTATTTCACTAAAGGGTATAGGTACCGTTGAAGTATCGGTAAAATTAGGTGAGACATGAGACATTAAGCCGATGTTCTAAGGATGTAAATGACTCAATGATGGTATTGTCACCAATCATTTTTAATGCTCTTTTTTAGATACTGTCCAGACCAAACGTGAGATTTGTACTCAAGTTAAGGACGAATGTAAGTTTTGTAGATGATAGCCAGATCAGAAGGGGGAACAAAATTCTTGCATCGTCTTAAGAAACCCAAAAATCTTGCGGCTTTTTTTGTGACATCTCGTTCCACACATCTTATTTATAAGCCAACTTAAAAACTCAAAGCTCTTTTAAAACCACGACTTTATTATTTAACTTCTTTAAACGAAACGCGAAATCAACCTACCAATAACACCCTTTACACATTCATTGCACTCAATCAAAGAAAGAAAAAAACTTCCCAAAACATCCCCAATAAAGCTGCATAACTTGGAATTAATCATCTCTCAACAATTTACATGAAACAATACAAGAAAGTATCTAAATCTCAATCAACAAGTTAATGAGAACACGAACACCAATGATCTTGTACAGCAAGACAAAAGAGCTTTTCCCGCAGTCATCTGTTCGCCTCTGCGAAAAAAGCACCTTAACAACGAGTACTCACTCACGTATCGTACATTGCAACTTTTATTCGCGCTAGCTTCAGCTACATCTTCTAGCTTTTTGAGATATATTCAGATACAGATAGCTTATCTAATGTGATCGGGCCGTTAAAAACACATTCAATAAGCATCCCCAGAGAACGTTTGTTTTTACGCTCAACAGTCAGTCTGAACGCCTTCAGGGTGAAGTTGGCGCCAGGGAGCAAAACATTACAACGGTCTCAATATTGTGTCGTTAGGCATTTTCTTGTTGTTGTTGTCGTTGTTGCAGTATGTTAATTTCGTTCGGTTAATATCGGCATCACTAAGAGTTTCGTTGAAATCTTCAAACAACATACATAGACAGGATGTCACAACAGTAATTTAGAAAAGGTTACCTTAAGGCAGTTATTTTATTTATTTAAAAAATAAAAAAAAAATAGACCCATCAGTTTATTGAGTCAAGTTCGTTCTCGGATTGTGGTTGTTTCTTAGTTTTTTTGTTTGTTTTTTTCTTTTGTTTTATTCAGTGAAAATAAATCGGTGTCAAAATAAATAATAAAATTCAGTGTGGCAAAAATTGGTTTTCTGCACAACAAAATTTAAAAATAAAACAACACGAGCGACTAAGTGACAAAAACGGCCGCAGCAGTGTGGCGGGGAAGAATATTTTATTTTATTTTGTGTATAGATCAAGAGTTTATATACCTACATAGGTATATTGTGTGACGACGACAGATTTTCAAACTAAATCAACCGAAGAAGAAAAGAGGATTAGATAACATTAGCGGGAGGATAAAATATTTAAGCAACGGGTGAGTTTTTATTTTGTTTATTTTTATCCTTTGTTAATTGAATACGCACATCGCCCTTAAAGAAAAAAAAAAAAAAACCGGGAAATCATTTCAATGCAATTTAGTGTTTTTGCTTTGACAAGAAGTTGGAGTAGTGCCAAAATGAAGTACAAATGACATCAACATCTTACCCGTCAGTTTTTGCAAAAGTTCAAAGTGTTGTTGACACTGATAGGTCAAAAACTGACCCAGTAAAGTGATATTAAAAAAAATTGCGGTATAGAAATTTTCTTGCATTAATTTTACTCATAAGCTAGGTTTTCTTCGATTTTAAAAGCTTCTATTTTCTGTTGTTAATAGTTACAAAGCCAGTAAAAACGTTTAGTCTTTTGTGAAAAACATGACGAATTCTTCTTCTTCCTCGGTCCCAACTCTCGTTGATGATGATACTCCAGTTGTTAGCTCCCTTGCGAAAGCTAACCTTTTTGCTAGGCAGTTCGCCGCCAACTCTTCGCTGGCAGAGAGTGTCATGACTCCCCTAGTTCTTGAGCGCGTCAATGATTCCATTGGACAAATCTTCTTTCGCACTCGTACTGTAGTGAGAGTCCTAAAAGATCTCAACATACACAAATCTGCTGGCCCGGATGGTATCCTAGCTATTGTTCTGAAGAGGTGTTCTTTATCGCTGTCAAACCCTTGCGTAAGCTTTTCCATCTATCCTATTGTTCTGGACTCGTTCCGAGTAGTTGGAAAACAGCTTTTGTCCAGCCAAAACCCAAAAAAGGCGATTCCTCCTCTCCCTCCAATTATCGGCCGATTGCACTAATATCTCTTCTTTCTAAGGTCATGGAAACGCTGATAGATTATCAGCTTAAGAAATATCTTGAAGACCGAAAGCTTCCTAATGACCGGCAATACGGCTTTCGCAGCACAGGTCCACTGGTGATCTGATAGTTTATCTCACCGAATAGTGGAACAATTCTTTACATCGTTTTGGAGAAAGTAAGATTGTTCTACTTGATATTTCAAAGTCCTTTGAAGGAGTTTGTCACCAGGCTCTCTTATCGAAAATGCGTGCTTTCGGTATCGATGAGTCCCTCCTTCCTTGGATTAGAAGCTTTCTTTCGAAGCGTTCTTTACAAAATGTACTGGACGGGTTCAAGTCTGAAACATACAAAAGAAATGCTAGTGTGCCTCAGGGCTCTGTTTTGTCTCCGACCCTCTTTCTCATTTTCATAAATGATGTCTTGTCTGTAACTTCTAATCCAATCATTGTTTCGCTGACGATAGTACCCTTAGCTTTTCATATTCGTTCCCAGACTCACATCCCTTCTCTTCGGATGTGGAACTGCAACGACTAAATATAACCGCGTAGAGTTTAATGCTTCGAAAACCCAATGCTGTCTTGTATCGTTGAAGCGAGATATACCTCCCTTGCCACTGTCCATGAGTGGCACTTGCATCAGTGAAATCGAACACCTCGAAATTCTCGGTATGTGCATCACCGACCCAACCTCTTGTGAAATGATCACATATGCGATGTCGCCAAAAATGCCGCAAGATGCTTAGGCTTTTTAAGACGATGCAAGAATTTTTTCTCTCCTTCTGATCTGGCTACCATCTATAAAACATATATACGTCCAAAGCTTGAGTACAACTCCCACGTTTGGGCTGGTGCTATAGTGACGTACTTAAGTCTTTTGGACAGTATACAGAGCAGAGCATTTAAGATGATTGGTGACCATACCATCATTGGGACTTTTACGTACTCGAACATCGACGTAATGTCTCATGCCTCACCCCATTCTACCGTTATTTCGACGGTATATGCTTTAGAGAAATAGCCAGTTGCATTCCTCTTCTTAAGATATTCAACCTTAATACCCGCGCCTCCAGGAATGCCCATCAGTTCACCCTCGAGCCCAACTTCGGTCGTACGGTCATGTTCAGAGAATAGTTTTTTAGCCGTACTGCGCGAATGTGGAACTCTCTTCCACACTCTGTCTTCCCCAGTCATTGCAATAGTCAGGCATTCAAGACCAATTCTAAACGACACCTCATTCTAAACCCTCTCCGGCTATCCCGTTTTCCTAACGCTCGCACTATGCTTTGGGAATGAAACCCCTTGAGTGCGTGGTGATTATAAAAAAAAGAAAGTTGAAAGGGAGTAGGTACGCACATGTTTTTGGAACATTTTTAGTGCGATTTTTAACCTGAAATACGGGAGCTAATAAGACTTAACAACTATAACTATATGAAGTGTTCTTTAAAAATATCAGGAAATAAGGAAAACAATGTCAACAGCTCACTTTGCAATTGTAATAAGTTGATTGATAAAGCAGAGCTCTCAACAAACATTTTCATTTGCATAAATGTTTAAGCGTGCTCAACATACATTTTGGCCTTGTTGAAGAAATGTTTGTAATGCAAGTCAATACAAACCGACACCATTCACGAATAACACCCGCTTAGACTTATACAGCCGTACTCATTATTCAGACAGAAAAAATTGTATGCTCTACTGATAAACACAAAATTCGTATAATTCGATCTTTCTCCTCAATCAACCTAGGTGTTTTTACCTTTGGTCGATAAGAGCACCGCAACTACGTAGAATATGGTCCGGTGTTATCAACTGCTTCGTTGCTGAATTTGCATGTTGGACTTTCTACTAGTTTGAGGATGCGAAGGTGCCTTTTTGATTTACAATGACCCCAGAGAAAACCAGTAACTATCCTGAGTTTATTCTTGCCAAGACTGATGCAGGTCAAAAGGCGCTTTTGGTTGTAGTCACCTAGAAGCATCTTCACCTTTCTCAGACCGGGCCGTTGTGCCCAGTTGTTTCTTTTCCTGTTTTCCTGTTATGTTTTCATTTTACTTCTAATAGTGTCTTCTCCTATTCCACAGTAGGCTTCCGGTTGTTCTAGCGGAGTCATCGGACCTGTCTTTGCCAGTATATCTGCCTTCTCATTTCCCTCAACAATCAACACCTACATGTCCAGCTTTAAGCTTTAAGCGCTGCCTGTCTATCTGACATAATGGCAATATTTTTGTTGCGATAATTCATTTCAAGATTGAGTTCTACACATTTGCTAATTGCGTTGACTTCTGCTTGAAAGATATTGGAAGATTAACCAATTTCGATGGTGAGTCCGGTCCCAGGCCCATATATTTCCGCACCATTTCTCTCAGATGTTCTCGACCATCTGTGCACCATTTGATAGTGTTTTCTTTGAATGAATAGTTGTAACTTTC
The DNA here is from genome assembly GCA_920937365.1 of Sphaerophoria rueppellii. Lineage (NCBI taxonomy): Eukaryota > Metazoa > Arthropoda > Insecta > Diptera > Syrphidae > Sphaerophoria > Sphaerophoria rueppellii. Next base: position 38,793,186 of record CAKKXW010000001.1, read on the forward strand.
ACCTATCTATTCCATTCTTCTTTACTGCTAAATTGTATATGACACTTTTTCACAGTGTTAAAGTTTGTGACCATACTATCTCTCATATCAAGGAAGTTACCTAAAATGAACTTGGAAAGAAGGCCTCTGTTGCTTATGCATTTTTCAGATCCAGTTCCTTCTTTTGCAAATCTTATAATGGCTGCCCTAGCAGTGCATTCAATAATAATATTGAGTGGAGTCAAATGTAGAAGTACCTCCTTAGACTAGCGAAATTATCCCATTGTAGGCATAGCTTCGACTAGGGATTGAATCCCATGTACTGTTGCCTAGGGGAAATATCCCACTGTAGGTATCGCCTTAGCTAGGTATTAAATCCCATCTTTTCGTCAAGGCTAGGGAAGTTATCCCATTGTAGTATAATAATAATAATACTATTATTGTTGTCAGAACTAGGGATATTATCTCGCCGTTAAATTCCTAGAACTAGGGATTGAATCCCATCCGCCGCCGTTTGTTCTGGGTATCCACCGTTTATAATCTTTATGACTTCAATAAAAAATTTGAATCAAATCTTTCTTCAAAAACCGAGTTTTATTTGTTCTTTTCTCGGAGAAACCTGGCCCCGCTGACCTACCTCAGCTGAGAAAAACAAAAGAACATCACAAAATTATGAACACTTAACTGAACATTCAACCTGCAAATGTGAGATTCTTAAATATTTGCTCTTTAACTATTGTTAACACGTTCCTTTATTTATTTACTCAACTGCTTATTTTCCTTCGTAAGACTTCTGATTTCAAAATTTGCTTGATGATCACAAAACATGACATATTCAGATGTTTGTTAGGCTTCATTTAAAGTAACTTATACATACCCCACTTGTCAGTCCATAAAAACATATATTTTTGTTCTTTTGTTGAAAATCATTTAGCAACCAATGAAACTGAGTCAAGTAAAATCTCAATATGATACGAAAAACAAAATAAACAAATGCGAGAGTTTTTACCTTTTGTTTAAAAAAAAATTGCTTATACAATTTTTCACGGGCATGCCTCTTGCGTAGAACTGACAAAACTTCCAAGAGTATCATCTGTCATGAAAAAGTGCTTCTCAACTTTGCTGTTCGGAACGGCGTTAAATTGTAGGTCCCCTCAATTCTCCTAGAGAATTGTTGATGAGAGTAAGCCACTTAGGCCTTGGCTCTTCAAGAGCTGTCGCGCCACTCTATTTATTTTTAAATAGTGCGAGTTCACACATTGTAAAGTGGGAAGTACGCACTTTTGTTAAAATAAAAAATCGTCCTGAAAAAGTAAGTGTTTTTGAAATAACTAAGCGAATTTAAGTATAATCAATATTGATTTTCGGGGCAATCCGATTTGCGAACTGAGTTGCAACTAGGTTTGCAAAAGAACCAATTCGAGTTAACTTGGTTTATAAAATTTACGGTTCGGCACATCATTAATTAAAATATTTCAAATCGAACTCGTAAGATCTTTCGGACAATACCAAACGATCTCATGTAAACTAAGTCTCTTTTTCCTTGGCCCCCATTCCAACGCCTTTTCTTTAGGCGCGGTGCAGCGGTTTCGGTCAAACTATAGTACGAGATACTTTAAACATAGGGGCGCGCGCCGATTAGATGCTTGCCTATGGCGCCCTCAACGTTTAATCCGCCACTTAGTACATAATGAATATTTTCTTTTCTTTTAAAGAACAGTGAATGGAAAATGGGATACAATAAATCAAAACATGATATAACGATAAAATGCTCCAGTCACTCCCTCACATATAATAGATTTTGACTGTATTTACATGCATCATTGTGAAGTTCTAATTTTTGTTATAAATACTGCAAGCCAATGATAAACTACTACCAATACGATTTCGAATGTTGTTAATATTTTTTGTTTGAGTTTGAGGTCGATTTAACTTCACAATTAACATCTCAATTGCATATCGACTAAACATAACTCACGTATTGTTGGCAAATGCTCAGAAATAACGTGGCTTGCATAGTCCCACATCGTAAATTTTTTTTTGTTTCACTTTTTCAGTGAAAAGAGTCTAATATATCGCTTATCGTAATTTGGGTGACCAGAGATGACGGTTTGGGAGTAATATATATTACTTGGTGTATTTCACTGATAAGTAAAATTTTATCTTGTTTCTGAAACACCAATCCCACAGAAAATTAAATTTTTTTGATACTATCAACACCTCCAGGGCTTATACACCCCGAACCAAAGCCTATAGAAACCACCATGGGAACATGGTAGTGGAACCGCAGTCAGTGCTGAGAGTATGGAAAGACCACTTTTCCAAGCTGTATAATAGCGATGACGACCAAAACTCCGTCAGCAACACAGAAGAATTCAATTTGGGTGCAGAAGGCAAACAATTCCACACGCCCGACATGGACGAAGTGAAGATAGCGATGGAGCAGAAGGGCTAGCCGCCGAACTGTACAAAGCAGCTGGAGACGATTTGGTAAGGAGTATGTACCAGCTCATCTGCAAAATTTGGTTGGCGGAAAGCATGCCCGATGAATGGAACCTCAGCATCGTATGCCTGATCCTCAAAAGAGAAGATCCCCTAAACTGCACAAACTATAGAGGTATAGAGTCTCCTTAACACCGCCTATAAGATCTTATCTGCCGTGCTGTGTGAACGTCTGAAGCCCTTCGTCAACAACATGGTAGGTCCTTATCAACGTGGCCGGAAAGTCCACCATCGATATCTACCACCTTTTCATCGATTTCATTGCCACGTATATGACAGCGTATGTAGAGACCAACTATATAGAGCAATGTCTAGTTTTGGCATCCCAGAAAAACTCGTCTGTCTGTGTTAGATGACAATGGAAAACTCTCGCTGTTCCATCATGGTCGGAAAACACTTAAAAGGACGCTTTTGATATCAAAAAATGTGCACGACTGGGTCGTACGAACTTGCTCCTGCATGCTAAAACTAAATATTTATGATTACTTAAATTGCAAAAAGTAGTGTTAAAATAAGAGATATACTATAAGCAATTCTGATTACACTCTTACTTACAGCTTACACGTAACTCACAAAAAAAACTCAATATATAAAAATAATTAGAATTCATAGAAAATTAAAATTTGAAAATGAACCTCGTAAAAACATTTCATTCCAAAAATTTAAATTCCTAACAAATTCAAACCTTATTCTTGATTTATTGAATTTTTTTTTTGAAAATCGTCGGAGCCGTTTTTTTTTAAATTAATTTTTTATATATAAAATTTTTCAAAAATGTCTTAAAATTAATTTGAGTATGCAGTTTTTAAGACCATGTAAATATACATATTATACTCCAATTTGGATTTTTAAAATTGATCCGTTTTTGAGATACAGAATTTTGAAAAAAAAGTTAAAAATATTTTTTAAAAATCCAAAAAAAAATTTTAAATTTTTTTGAAAACAAATATTATTTGAACAATATATACGTACTTTCAAAAAAAAACTTACGCTGATCGGACTTTCAGTTTTCGAGAAAATCTAATAACAAAAAAACGGTTCTATGGGAGGTACCGTTTTGGAGCAATACAAAAATTTTTTTTTTACATAAAATACATGAATGTTTAAAAAAATTAAACTCAAGAAAGTTTAAAAAAAATCTATCGGGCCGTTTTGGAGAAAAAAAAATGTTTTGGTTTTTGGCCAGAAAAATCGTATGGTGGCTACCCTAAATTTTGATCTTAAAACAAAAATAAAAAAATTGGGATATGACTTTTTGCTCAAACCTCTAATTTTCAAATTTGAAGTCAATCGGACCAGTAGTTAAGGCTGTAGATGCCTGTAAACTTTCCGACAGACAGACAGACGGAATCGCCGGACCCACTTTTTTCGACTTCTCTATCATCGTAATATCATATCTCATCCTCATCTCAATTTTTTTTTTTTTGTACGAATTCAATACTTGCCATATATTCTATATGTCGCAAGTAAAAAGGTTTTAGACAAGGCGATGCGTTGTCATGCGATTACTTGATTACTTCAACATCATTCTTGAAAAGATTGTGCAAAGCTCCAACGTCAACACCAGAGGCGCAATCTCTCAAAAGTCTGTCCACCTACTAGGATACGCAGACGACATTGACATAATTGGAAGCACACAGCGTGATGTCAGTGGAGCGTTTGTGAGTCTTGAGATGGAGGCCAGGAAGATGGCTCTAGCGGTTAACGAGGGCAAGACCAAGTTAATGCTGTCTACAAGAAAGGACTACCAACATCGACGTCTTGGAGCAAACGTCAACATAGACAGATTTAACTTGGTGGTATAGTTAAGGACTTTGTCTAGCTGGGATCCGCTATCAACTAGGACTTCACGATATTCGATAAAAATATCTGTATCGTATCGTTTCGTATCGAAGATCGATACGATAATCGATAGGATATCCAGTACCTGCGATACCGATATCGATACGATAAATGTGTAAATATAATTGTCGATATTATCGTATCGCCGATAAGCACTGACCGATAATTATCGAATTTATCGATATCGACTAAAAGAATTCTTTTTTCGACCCTGCGTGAGCAAAGTTCGAATTTTCTTTCAATAGCATTTACTAACAGTAGTTTACTTGCAGTAATATACTTATTTGATGGTTTTTTCACACGTTCTTTCGTGTTTGCGTTGCCGATCGACTTCTGTAAGAACCCGATGAACACCGATACCGATATAAATGCACCAATAAATAAAGTATCACACCTGCTCCAGAACAACAGATATCGCGAAAAGGTACACCGCTCTATATTTTTCCCTCAGGACGGTGAAAGGCTTGTGGGCTTTCAACAAATATCGATTTAAAATTGCAGGTGAGACGAGGTTTGAGGGTTCGGATAGTCTATAATTCAATTCAATTAATACTGAATATCTTGTGTTTCACTTTTTGCCTTGCTATATAGTAATACATTTTTTATTTCGATTTTTTATCGAGTATCGTATCGGCATCGTATCGAAGTCGATAACGATACGATACATTTGTCTTCAAATTATCGCCGATATCGATACGATACGATACATCCGATCGAACAGTACCACTACTATCAACTCAGACAACAACACCAGCGCTGAAATCAAACAAAGAATCACTCTTGCCAATCGCTGCGTCTTTGGACTTAGAAGGCAATTGAGTAGTAAGGTCCTCTCCCGAACAACTAAAGTGACACATTACAAAACCCTCATCATCCCGGTCCTCATGTATGGTGCTGAGACATGGACCATGACAACATCTGATGAAAACGCTTTGGGCTGCTTTGAGAGAAAAATTCTTCGAGTGATTTTTAGTCCTGTCTGCATTAATGGAGAATGGGGACGAAGATTCAACCAAGAACTGTACGAGCTGTACAGTGACACTGACCTAGCCAGAAAAGTTAAGGTCCAACAACTTAGATGGTTGGGTCATGTTGAGCGAATGGAAAATAATGTTCGTAGAGTCTTCGAATCCAACCCGAAAGGTCGTCGCAGAAGAAGAAGACCGTGACTCAGGTCGTTCGGAATCGGCGTTAAATTGTAGGTTCCCCCAATTCTTCACACGCACCTAGAGAAGTGTTGATGAGAGTAAGTCACTTAGGCCTTGGCTCTTCACGAGCTGTCGCACCACTCTATTTATTTTTTTTATCGAATTTGATAAATCCAATTTAAAATTCAAAATTCACCATTAGTGTTCCAAGAGATAAACGAAACAAAAATCCCAGCGAAATCACTTTAAGGTTGCCTACAATTTTTTTGTTTAATTTCTGTTCACTTTCTTAAATTTTGTTGAAATTGGGAGTCACGTACTAAACAAAACATTGCTTCGTCGTATAAAATGAAAGTAAGTGAAATTCACAACCTTTTTAAGTACCAAAACAGATCTTAAAAGAACATTAAACTAATTTACGAGCTTCACACCTTTGACGAAAATGTAGCACATAATGCAAATGCACGAAATTCGCGAGTAATTCCTTCCCCGAAAGTCATTTCACGTTTCTTCTCCAGATACAATACCTACATTATATGATTTCTTTCTGATATAACTACTAAAAAAGGCTCACATGCTCTATAGAAATACTTAACTTACGTTGGAAATATTCAGCAGATAGGCATAGAGAGAGAGGCGCACCTTTCCTTAGTAACTACCCAAAAAGATTAGGAAGTGAGAAGTGACATATGATATTGAACGAAATTGTGTGGTTTCTGGGAATCTGTCAAACACTTAAAATAAATGCATTCAAAATTAACAAAACCACAAACCTTTTCTTATCTTCAATCTAAAGGGTTTTCCAATAAGAGGTGTTATTTTAAATAGCCCGCTATTTCGGTAGCTGTCACTTTTGAATTTGACATTGACAAGTAGAAACTACGCCATTAATAAAAATTGCACGACACACGCGTCAAGAACGCATTGGAATTATTAAAATTCACTATAAAAATGGTGAAAATTTGGCAGAGACGATTCGTAAACGGGAAAAGTTTCCGGACAGTGTTATCTCTCAAAGAGGTGATCACAATTGAAACCGAGATCTTGTGGTTTAACACCTTGCGACTTCTTCCTTTGGGGCCATGTGAAAGATAAGGTCTACGCCAACAGTGAGGCTATCGAGGGCAGCCACTTTACGATTTGGTTATGGAATATTTCATGAAAAGGATATGGTCCTTTAAGCGTGGTCGTGGCGGCCATTTGGCTGGTGTTGTGTTCCATTATTAACGGCATACCTTCCTCTTTACAATGAAATAAACATCATATTTCATATCTCAAAAAATTCCATTTTTATTTGAATATCAAAATAACACCTCTTATTGGAAAACCCTGTATTAAAAAAAAAGTTAAGACTAATGAGAGAAGAATGTCTTGTTTTGTTCTGTTTTGAATATCATTCATGACCTCTCTTCCGGAAAAACAACTCATTTCAGAATTTCTCATTCCATTGATAGACGTGTTTCTTAACTTCTTACCTTCATAATTAAATTACTAAGAAAAAAAAGCTAAAAATAAAAACTTATTAGGATATAGGACGCATTACACGATGTGTACTCTGCTCTACTGCACTTGACCATATTTCAGCCTTCATGTGTTATGCAAAAAAAAAATGTTTTATTTTCTTCATTTCGCTTCTTTCGTCTAAAAATAATAACAAATCAGTGTGCAAATTTATTTTCTTTAAAATTATGTTTAACAACAATACAAGCCTAAATAAATCATGACCCTCGGATAAAATGTAAATTCTAGATAGAAGCGCACATGACAGTTTCTCTCGCGCGCTGCCGATAGCCGATCGCAGCTCCAAGCAAAAAGCTGGTCATTTTAAAAATACAACGCACGTCGTCGGTCGTCGTAGAAGGTAGAACGTAGAGTATTGCTTTTTTGGCAATGATTAGTCATGCCTGTTCGTCGTTGGTCGAAATGTTGTGTCGTTACCTACAACTATTCCTTTTTGAATTTGAGGGTCCGACGTCTGAGTTTATGTTTTCAAACACTTTCACGGTAAATATATTTGAAAAGAAATGCAGTTCTCTTGAATGTGAATTTCCATGTGTCTTTTTCATTAGACTGGTTGATGCAAATAAACACGCGTCTTTTTGCATGGTGCATTCTGTATACCTACTCTATCTACGATAAATATATTATTTAACATATAGCGGAGGCGTGGAAGCTGGGTTCATAGTAAAAATAAATTGCTTGTGAATTGTAATTATTGTATGGGAAACAAATAATTATAAATCTACATCAGAGACCTTGACAATATGCTCATTTTGCTGGCACCTTTGAAGAATATTGAATTTTCAAGTTCAAAATATTTAATGAACTGCAATCTGAATGTTATCAAGTTTTTGTTTTTCTTTGAAACATAACAAATTTTATATTAAACAATAACCAATCGAAATAACTTATTTTGCATTTTAAGCTTCTCAAGCTCAAGCTCAAACTAGACTTTTTTTTTTATGAAGATTCATTTTTGTACAAAAGCGATCTCGAGTAGTCTCAACTACGGCCTTAAACACATGGGTAATCGACCCAGTACTCAAAATTGGTATGAGCAAATTCGCATACCTAAGTGTTCTTTTTTTATTTTAAGGATAAGAATAGAGGTAGCCTCCATACAAATGTTTTGAGCAGAACGAATATTCTCACACATTTTTTAACAGAATACTAACGCACTTTTATTGGGATCTGTAAAACAAAATGTATTTTTGATAGGGTAAAAAAAAGTAAGTTCGTCTCAGATCGAATAGCGAATGTTGACAAAAAATTCGTATAAGGTACCAGGCTGATCGAAAATAGAATGAGAGACAACACACTATCTTTGGTTTTTGGTTATCCTAAGTGTGGTCTTTTCCTTCAAAGCAGAAATGATGAGCGATAGGAATATGAATTGAATGAATTGCAATCTTTCAAATCAAGGGGCTTGGTAGTGCCCAGCCAAGTTATCTTGCAACTTTGGCACTACACTCTTATTTACAGGAAACAACTCAGGACATTTTCCACACCACGCTAACTTCTATACCAAAGAAGCCAAAAGTTTCAAACTCACATTATTTGTTAAGCTAGTCAAGAAGAAGCACCTCAGTAAATTTCAGATAATCAGCATAGGTAATTTCTAAGATACAATGTTCCAAAAATCACGAAAACCATAACTGACTGACTGACTGACTGACTGACTCACTGATTCACTCACTCACTGACAGATCATCAACATTATGAAGCACTTCCCGTTGTCCTAAACTTGAAATTTGGCACAGTCATAGGTCATGTGGTACATACAAAGCATTATCTTCCATTCGCTCACCATGACCCAACCATCTAAGTCGTTGGACCTTAACTTTTCTGGCTAGGTCAGTGTCGCTGTACAGCTCGTACAGTTCTTGGTTGAATCTTCGTCTCCATTCTCCATTAGGACAGGCCAAAAATCATCGAAGAATTTTTCTCTCAAAGCAACCCAAAGCGTTTTCATCAGATGTTTGTCACAGTCCATGTCTCTGCACCATACATGAGGACCGGATGATGAGGGTTTTGTAGAGTGTCACTTTAGTTGCTCGGGAGAGGACTTTACTACTCAATTGCCTTCTAAGTCCAAAGAAGCAGTGAGGTGTTCTTTTGATTTCAGCGCTGGTGTTGTTGTCTGAGTTGATAGCGGATTCCAGGTAGACAAAAGTCCTTAACTACCTCGAAGTTAAATCTGTCTATGTTGACGTTTGCTCCAAGACGTCGATGTTGGTAGTCCTTTCTTGTCGACAGCATTAACTTGGTCTTGCCCTCGTTAACCGCTAGACCCATCTTCCTGGCCTCCGTCTCAAGGCTCACAAACGCTCCACTGACATCACGCTGTGTTCTTCCAATTATGTCAATGTCGTCTGCGTATCCTAGTAGCTGGACGGACTTTTGAAAGATTGTGCCTCTGGTGTTGACGTTGGAGCTTTGCACAATCTTTTCAAGAATGATGTTGAAGAAATCGCATGACAACGCATCGCCTTGTCTAAAACCTTTTTTGACATCAAAAGCGTCCGTTAAGGTTTTTTCCGACCATGATGGAACAGCGTGAATTTTCCATTGTCATCTTACACAGACGGATGAGTTTTTCTGGGATGCCAAAACTAGACATTGCTCTATATAATTGGTCTCTATAGACGCTGTCATACGCGGCCTTGAAATCGATGAAAAGGTGGTAGGTATCGATTTGAAGTTCCTGGGTCTTCTCCAAGATCTGCCGTAGGGTGAATATTTGATCGATGGTGGACTTTCCGGGTCTGAAGCCACACTGATAAGGACCTACAGGTTGTTGACGAAGGGCTTCAAACGTTCACACAGCACGGCAGACAAGATCTTATAGGCGATGTTAAGGAGACTTATACCTCTGTAGTTGGTGCAGTTCAGGGGATCTCCTTTTTTGAGGATCGGTCATACGGAGCTGAGGTTCTATTCATCGGGCATGCTTTCCTCCGACCAAATTTTGCAGATGAGCTGGTGCATACTCCTTACCAAATCATCTCCAGCTGCTTTGTACAGTTCGGCGGCTAGCCCGTCTGCTCCAGCGGCTTTGTTGACTTAAGTTTAGATATCGCTATCTTCACTTCGTCCATGTCGGGTGGGTGGAATTGTTGGCCTTCTGCACCCAAATTGAATGGTTCTGTATTGCTGGCGGAATTTTGCTCGTCATCGCTATTATACAGCTTGGAAAAGAGGTCTTTCCATATCCTCAGCACTGACAGCGGTTCCACTACGATGTTCCCATGATGGTCTCAACAGGTTTCAGTTCGGAAGGTTTGTTTACAACCTTTTTGTAGAACTTTTGAAACTCGTTCCTGTTGTGACATCCCTCTACCTCCTCGATCGCGCGCTTCTTAATGCTCCCTTTTTTTCTTTCTGAGAAGTTTATGCTCCTCTCTCTTTTTCTGCTCATAGAGCTCACGAGCTGCTCATGTTCTTGAAATCCTTGCAGCGCCGCTTTGTATGCCTACCTATATTCATGTGTATTTTTTATATTATTTTGTTTAGTATCTTTTCACTAAATAAAATTGTTATGTTATTTTGAATTATTAAAAGCCAACTCTTACACTGAGTTTGTAATAGATATTCACAGAAAATTAATTTACAAAAAAAAAAAAAACCTTGACGAAACAACGTTCGTCGGGTCGGCTAGTAACAAATAAATAAACAAATTCAAATCGATCGCTTTTGCTGGTTTGAAAGTTTCTATTTCATGTTTCAATTTTTCATACAAAGAACTTGACACTTATAGTGGTTTTTTTTATCGTCCGGAACTGTTCCGAACGTTTCTGAATTCTTTCACTTGGCTTGCTTTTTTGTAGTTTTGTCTTTCTGTGAATTTTTCTTGAAAATTTGGAAACATACATACATGGACTTACTTTTGCTGGTGTGAACCAAGTCTATGACAACCTTTGTACAGTTTATCAACTGCCAACATGGCAAGAGGTGACCATTGTGTCGAAATGAGGTCATTCATTATGTTTTTGACTGTTTGTGTTTTCACTTGTGCCAGCCTTCCCGGAGTGTAATGTGGTTTTTTCACACACATCTATCTTAAACATGTATCCGAAGTTTATGTGGCGACATAATGCAAAATCCTATTTCACATAGACTTTGAGGTAGTAAATTGACCGTGACATAAACTAATTAACCAACTTTAATATATTTTTCTATTATTAAACGCTTCAAAAGTAAAAAGAATAACCATTGCTTGTGCAGGTATCGGAGCGATGTGTTGATGAATGAATGAATGGATGAACATGCAAATACATTTCCTTATTTGGAAAACTGTTGACACACAAATTTTAATTAAAAGAAACTAATTGACATCTACTTGAATGTTTGTTTGTTTTTTTCTTTCTTTTTAACTGCCGGCCAGGCTAAACCATACTGAAATAACATTTATCTATACAAAAGTGGAAGTGGCGATATTCATAAAATGCCAATTAACAATTGCTTAGCTAAAACGGCTATCCGAAATTTTATATATAAATTTTAATTTGTTTTATAGTGTTGCCATAAGCAAAATCTTTCAATTGCATTACTTTGATCATTATCTTGTTTTAGAAGCACGTACTTACTATCAAAACGGAGTAAAAATATTCATTTATTAATGAATGAACGATTGATATACATAATCATTCCTATATCGTCGTATCCGTTCAAGGAAACTTACGATCGTAACATTTATTTTGTTCATGGTATCCGTTTCGTAGAGGAAATATTAGCGTATAATAACGCATGTCGTTCCGCCAATGTTCCGACACAATTTAGCTGTCGGAACAATCGGAGACGCATACAAAAACTAATCGCTTTGTATCGCATACCTACTTACTTACTTATGGTGGCGCTACAGTCCAGGTCGGACCAGGCCTCACCCAACAAACTTCTCCAGCCAGCTCTGTCCCTAGCTAGCTGTCTCCAGTTTCGCACGCCAAGTTGGTTCAGGTCCTCTGCCACCTGTGTGCTCAACCAGAGTCGCGGTCTTCCTCTTCTGCGACGTCCTCTACTGACCGGAGCATTGTTTTCCATTCACTCTATGTGGTCCCGCCATCTAAGTCGTTGGACCTTAACTTTTGTGGCTAGGTTAGTGTCGCTGAACAGCTCGTACAGTTCTTAATTGAATCTTCCTCTCCATTCTCCATTTACGCAGACTGGACCAAAAAATCACTCGAAGAATTTTTCTCTACAAGCAGCCCAAAGCGATTTCATCCCATGTTGTCATAGTCCATGTCTCTGCACCATTCATTAGGACCGGGAAGATGAGGGTTTATACAGTGACACTTTAAGGATTTGGCTATTCAATTGCCTTCTTAGTCCAAAGAAACAGCGATTGGCAAGCATGATTCTCCGTTTGATTTCAGCGCTGGTGTTGTTATCAGACTTTATAGCGGACCCTAGGTAGACGAAGTTAAGGACTCGAAGTTAAATCTGTCTATACAACGTTTCTTGTTGACAGCATTAAAATGGTCTTACCCTCGTCATTCGCTAGACCTTTCTTCCTGGCTTCCATCTCCGACTCACGAACGCTCCACTGACATCACGCTGTGTTCTTCCAATCATGTCAAAATCGCCTGCTGGTGTTGACGTTGGAGTTTTGTACAATTTTTTCAAGAATGATGTTGAAGAAATCGCATGACAGCGCATCGCCTTGTCTAAAACCTTTTTTGGCATTAAATGCGTCCGTTAGGTTTTTCGACCATGATGGAACAGTGTGAGTTTTCCATTGTCATCTTAAACAGACGGACGAGTTTTTCTGGGATGCCAAAAAAAGACATTGCTCTATATAGTTGGTCTCTATAGACACGATTTCAAGGCCGCGTATGACAGGCCTTGAAATCGATGAAAAGGTGGTAGGTATTGATTTGAAGTTCCTGGGTCTTCTCCAAGATCTGCCGTAGAGTGAATATTTGATCGATGGTGGACTTTCCGGGTCACACAGCATGGTAGAGACGATCTTAGCAGACGATGTTAAGGGGACTTATACTCTGTAGTTCGTGCAGTTCAGGGGATCTCCTTTCTTGAGGATTGGGTATGCGATGCTGAGGTTCCATTCGTCGGGCATGCTTTCCTCCGACCAAATTTTGCAGATGAGCTGGTGAATGCTCCTAAAAAAATCATTTCCAGCTGGTTTGTACAGTTGCACATAGAACTCGCAAGCTGCTTGTGTCCTTCTTTGCAGCGCCGCTTTGCATAACTCTTGTTTAGCTGCATGTGCTCGCCGGCACTCATCGTAAAACCAGGGGTTTTGTTGTGGTGGCCGTGTAAGCCCTAGCACTTTAGAGGCGGCTTCTAATAGCTGCTTGGCAGTGTTGCCACTGCTTCTCTACATTTTTTGCTGGCAGCAAAGGACTTCTGAGGAATCTGAAAAGGATCTCACAATGACTTGCAATTGTAAGTGTTTGACGTCGAACTATCTAACGTGTTGGCCTTGATCAGGATATCCGCATTCGTACCTTGGCTACAACAAAGTAGTGGTCCGAGTCGATGTTGGCACCTCGGAATGTGCGGACATCTTGCATGCTAGAGAAGTGTCGTGCGTCGATTGCAATGTGATCAATCTGGTTGACGGTTGATTGATCAAGAGATTTCCATGTCACTTTGTAGATATCGAGATGTGGCAATCGCGTTCTTGCTACCATTACGTCTCGCCCCGCAGTGAAGTCGATTAGCCTAAATCCGTTATCGGAGATGGTATCGTGTATGATATGTCGTCTGATTATTCTACCAAAGGTTTTTTCTCTGCCAAGCTTAGCACTTAAATCTCCAAGCACAATTTTAATGTCATAGCACGGGCATTGCTCTCGAGGAGCTCGTAGAACCTGTCTTTGGTGAGCACAGATGAAGCTTACATTGGAGAATTACTGAGTTGAAACTCAAGACCTTACCTCCTGAGTCAAGTCCCAACTACAAATCCACATCCAAATAGACGCTGACGCCATAGTAGATATCACAGTTGTTCATCTTACGTAGGCGCGGACCATCCCATTGCATTTCTTGGATGGCAGTTAAATCTGCTATATAGCAGCCAAGTTGTACCGCTTGTTGTTCGGTTGCACGTGGTCTCTTAAGGGACCTAACGTTCCAAGTGAAAAACCGAAATTCGTTCCTTTAAATCGTTTGCGTGGGGCGTTATCATTAATTCCGTCCGTATCTGAGGCTTTTTAGTGTTTCGGAACTATGTTTTCCTTATGTTGCCGGACCCGAAGCACGAGCCCCAACCTGGAAGGCCAGATCTTTAGTTTAACTCTAAGAAGAGCCAGCCACACCATTCCTTTTAGGCCTGGGCTGCGAATATATCGTAATAGCCCTATAAGGTGTTCACTGACTGACTGGAACTGTAGACGAAACCAATTGTTCCATCTTGGGAATTCTTCCGCTGCCGGCCGCCTGTTGAAAAAGGAGGCATGCCATAGTGGACGCATACCTCCTTCCCCTCTCTCTCTTTGCCATTACCCTATCTTCGGTAGAGGTACTAGGCTCCCGATGTTCATCGCGGGGAGATGGAGACGTGGAGAGTAGGAGTTGATAGACAGATTTGAAAGCTCATATTCCAATGATTCATCGTTTCAACTCTGAAGAAAGGAACCACACTCAAGATACCCTTCGGTATCGATGAATCCCTTCTTCGTTGGGTTGGATTAGAAACTTTCTTTTGAACCGTTCAATACAAGTTGTATTGGACGGATTCAAGCCTGAAACCCACAATATAAATGCTGTTGTGCCCCAGGGCTCCGTTTTGTCTCCGACCCTCTTTCTCATTTTAATAAATGATCTCTTGTCTGTTACTTCAAATCCAATAAATTGTTTTGCTGACGATAGTACCCTTAGTTTCTCATATTCGTTTCCAGATTCACATCCCTCCTCTTCGGATGTGGAACTGCAACGACAAAATATGATAAGCTCATTAAACTCTGACTTAAACAGCATTGTCCAATGGGGAATAAAAAACCGCATAGAGTTCAATGCTTCAAAAAGCCAATGCTGTCTTGTATTGTTGAAGCGAGATATACCTCCCTTGCCACTGTCCATGAGTGGCACTCGCATCAAACAGACCGAACATCTCGAGATTATCGGTATGTGCATCACTGACCACCTCTTGTGGCCCGAGCACATACGCGATGTAGCCAAAAATGCCGCAAGTGTTTGGGTTTCTTACGACGATGTAAGAAATTTGTCTCCCCGTCTGATCTGGCTGTTATCTATAAGACTTATATCCGTTCAAAGCTTGAGTACAATTCCCATCTTTGGGCTGGTACACCAGTAACTTACTTAAGCCTCTTGGATGCTAAAAGAAGAGCCGTGAGAATGATCGGTGATAGAGAGAGAGACATCACTGATTCATTCACTCCTTTAGACCACCGTCGTAACGTTTCGTGTCTCTCACTGTTTTATCGTTACTTCCACGGTGAGTGCTCTAGAGAAATAGCCAGTTCCATTTCACCCCTTAAACAATTCAACCGTAATACCCGCGTTTCCAGGAATGCCCATCAGTTTACACTCGAGCCCAACTTCGGTCGTACGCTCAAGTATAGAGAATCGTTCTTTAGCCGTACTACGCGAATGTGGAACTCTCTTCCACACTCTGTTTTTCCCGATCATTGCAATGCTCAGGAATTTAACCAATGTACACCGCCACCTCCTCTCTAACCCCTTCCTTCTTTCCTAAAGCATACACTGTGTCTATGGCATAATAAAAGTATAAAAACCCCTTGAGTGCGTGCTTATTATAAAAAAAAAACTTGTTGTCTCTTTCACTCAGCCTGATATAGGCTTAATGCCTATGGAATTTTTGATTAGCATCTCACGGTTTTTGATCTCGTGCGTACTTGCATTTTTTTAAAGATCCTAATTCCTTTCTATTTAAGCAAAATAACTATGTTGTTGATGCTAAGCAACTTTATACATACATCCTATGTAAATGTAATGAAGAAAAAACAAATATGTATTTTTGAAAATAATATCTCCATTGGTTAAGCCGAAAAAAATAACAACCTAATCAAGAATTCAAGATCAGTTTCGACAGTAGAGGGAAGTACGTGCAACGGGAATGCCGAACTGAACAGCAATCAAAATCTTCAACCAACACTGGCACTTTGTCATATTTAACATGACTCAATATTTACCCAAAGGGAATCAGTAAGTTCAAAAATTATAATTAAAAGATCAACCTGTCTCGCACATTCTTTACCAGATGCACCTAATTAAAAAAACCAATAAGTTTTGATAGACGTGTTTAGCAAGCAAAAACAAACATCTTGCATCGCACATCGCACTTTAATTAAATCTCAACAGCGCAGCAGCGCGCAAAGTCGAGTGTGAGTGATCGAGTTTTGCGAATTTATTGATTCAATTTTATTATTTATGCACCAAAACGGCAACATCAAAGTTTGTTCAAAGTCAAAATATTACCTTTTTTTACGCTTTATGTACACATTGGTGCACAGTGCATATTAATGTGCCAAAAATATAATATGCATTAGCCGCCGCGCGCTGCTAAGAACAACAATCTTCGACTAAAACACACTCGATTGTATACACAAGCTCTTCTTCGGCTGCTTCGAAAGTGCTGGCAATAATAATAATAAATCAAACAACAAAATATTTAAGTGCGATGCGTTCGAGTATACAATGTTCCTACACCTATTTTGGAGGTTATCTGAAAGTTCTCTTCAAACGATGGATATTAATTAAAAATTTTAACAAATTCCTCTTTGCCTTTGAATTAAATTTTTGACTAAAACAAAGATAAAA
Organism: Sphaerophoria rueppellii; assembly: GCA_920937365.1. NCBI lineage: Eukaryota > Metazoa > Arthropoda > Insecta > Diptera > Syrphidae > Sphaerophoria > Sphaerophoria rueppellii. The sequence continues at coordinate 38,809,916 of CAKKXW010000001.1, forward strand.
ACAAATGCGGAGTGCATTGATCGGAATGAGATTGCTATCACTTAGGGCCGGCCGGCGCGACGGGATTACGGATGCCACGTAGCTGTCAGGCGCCAATGTGTCGGGCTGCACCTCGAATAAAAATTTTCCCGTGAGGTATTTTGCAAATTGAAATTATTTCTTAAAAGCATTTTTAGGTCGATTGGAAGCATTTAACCGGGAAGACTATTAAACGTACGCAGTAGATTTTACTCTCTGTTTGCCTTTGCATCCATTACCATATAAATACTCGAACGATTTAAGTCAGAAAATGTTTAGAACAATTCTGAATGTTGAATTCGTTTATTTGTCTTTTGGGAATTTGTGTGTAGCGATGAGATATGGTAAGTTCATAAATTGGAAATTTTTGTTTGATTGGACTTCCGACGTGCGTCTTTGGTTGTCGTGTGTGTGTGTATTTGTTACTGAACAGCAATTCAGATATTTATAATGTTTAGAATATCTTGATTTGTTATGAAGGAATAATTAGTGGACTCCTGACACCAGTGATGGTTTGTTTAATTTTTTAAAATTTGTTTTTGGTTTCGATGGTAACTAAAAGCTTTTTATGACTTTAAGGAAAGGGCAGCAATTCGCTCTTTATGAATCCTGAATAATCAATTAATGTACACATTAATTAGGTATTTCCGATTAAATTAATTATGTTAAGATAGGATTTTTTTTAAATCAGGTAAATTAGTTTTTAATCTTTGTTATAAAAACCAGAGATATTTTTGCAGAGAATAAGAAAAATCTGGAAAACTGCAACATTTAATTTCGTAACGGTAATGCGGGTGTTCGAGTTCCTACTGCTCGTGCCTCTGCCTCTTGCGAAGAATTGACAAAACTTCCAAGATTATCAATCTGTCATGAAAAAATGCTTCTCAACTTTGCCGTTCGGAATCGGCGTTAAATTGTAGGTCCCCTCAATTCTTCATACGCACTCAGAGAATTGTTGATGAGAGTAAGCCACTTAGGCCTTGGCTCTTCAAGAGCTGTCTCGCCACTCTATTTATTTTTTTATTTATTTCACAGTTGATATATCTCATCATTCAAAAGACAATCACAATAATTTCTTTCGTATTTCGATTTTGAACTATGATCAATTTAAAGTATCTATTTTATATTATTACTATCTGACCCGACAGACTTCGTACTGCCTCAATCGATATAAAAAAAAAGACGTAGACTTTTGTAGCCCGCAAACATACCACCCCCTACCCTCTCTCAGCTTCTCTACCCGCTTAACCGGTAATCTCTACAAACTACCCACTATCCCACTACCCTCTACACGCTATCCCGTTATACCCAGCTACCCTGTTACCCGCTACCCCACTTCTCGGTATCCAACACTTCTAAAAGCTACCCGCTACACCAGTAATTGCTACCCACTACCCACTACCCGCTACCGACTACCCTGCTCCTAAGTCATTAGAAAATAAAAATAATAATCTTGCAAAAAAAAATTAAAGTTTTTAAATTAATAAATAAAAAATAAGGGTTGATCATAGAGGGGTGAAAATTTAGGGTTTTATGTATTTTAGAATGATGTATTAAAAAAACAATAAAATCAAACAATTTTGTGCAAAAAAATAAAAAAATAATCATAATAAAATTTTAAGGGTGGATCACCCATAACATTTAGGGGGATGAAAAATAGATGTTAGCCGATTCTCAGACCTACTCAATATGCTCACAAAATTTCATGAGAATCAGTCAAGCCGTTTCGGAGGAGTACGGGAACGAACAAGAGAATGTTATATAAAAGATTTTAAAAAATAAACGGATTCTTTTTAGCTGACCTTCTAGCTGACCAAGTTAACGTAGTTTTGCCAAAATCTTCACAAATACTAATCCGATTTGAATAACATAGTGGCAAATTTCCCAATTTTCACCAAGGAAATCACTATGTGATTAACCAAGAATTGGAAGCTTCACTCATGAATTTGAAGGTGAATCATTTGGTGAAATTTACACAGGGGCTGTTTATTGGATTTTCACCAAGCGAATTTATTGGTGAATATGAATCAGTGAAATCTCTAATATATATAAAAATGGATGTGTGTTTGGTTTGTATGTTCCTTATAGACTCCCAAAATGGCCAAACAGATATTAGTGAAATTTTCATGGTTGATACTGTTGTATTCAGTGATGATTTCTGTGAAAAAAAAAAATGGAAAAACGTCATGGAAGAGTGGGAAAACTGGTAAAACCAAACAAAGGTAGGAAATTAGATTTTTTTTGCTAGGAATTTTTCAGTTCAAAATGGGTTTTCGAATGGAAAAAAAGAAAGTTCTTGATTTAAAACTCGGAAAACTCATTGGTTTTCAAATGGAAAATTGCATGAAATTGTTGATGCATTATTTTTCAAATGGAAAAATGGAAAATTTCAAATGAAAAACTGGAAAATTTCAAAATGGGTTTTCGAATGGAACTCAGAAAACTCATTGGTTTTCATGAAATTGTGGATGCATTGGTTTTCAAATGGAAAACTGGAAAATTTCAAATGGAAAACTGGAAAATTTCAAAGTGGGTTTTCGAATGAAATTCGGAAAACTCATTTGTTTTCAAAGGGAAACTGGAAAATTCGTGATGGGGAACTGGTAAGAAAGAAAAAGTAAAAAAAAAAAATTGGAAAAATGGAAAATTTGAAATGCAAAAAAAAAATTGGTTGCGGGTAATAAGTAGTGGGTTTCTGGCTAATGGTGTAACGGTAAGCGTGTAGAAATAAATGGTAGCGGATAACAGAGTAGTGTCGTAACGGGGTTATGGATATGGGTAGACGTACGGGTAGCACAAGCGGGTAGCGTTTAAAGGGTAGTGGGAAGTGTTATAGATTAACGATTGAGGCAGTACGAAGTCTGCAGGGTCAGCTAGTCATTGAATAAAAGTATTCTGTGTTTTCATTTGTTCTCTAACTCCGATGAAATGTTAAATGATAGCTCATTGGTGAACACATCTCGTTTTGAAAGTTGAATTTTCCACTACTTTTTTCATGAATGGAAAAATGCAGCTGTGAAATCAAAAACCACCGTAAATATCAAAACAAATTTATTAATTTTTTTTTTATTGAAATATTTCTGAAAAGAACACAATATTGTTTTAAATAATAATGTGATCGTCTACTTATACTTCAATTTTTTGCCGCTAAACGCCTCCTTTTAAGTTGCTCCACATTCTAGATTCCAGAATACCTTTAAAAAAATTTTTAGATACTTAGTTTAATTTGTTTTCCAAATATGTCGAAAATAAATATTTACATATGTATATTTGAGGACTACACTCATGTTGTCTTCTGCGCTGTTTATTATTATTAATTCACTTTTTAAAATAACTTACACATTCTTCACATCAATTGTCTTTAACTAAGATTTCGATTGCACTTATTGAACATAGAAAAAAAAAAACATTTTTTTAACGATCGCTGATAAAAATAGTGGAGAAAACCAAAACCATTACGTCGTCACCGGTCGTTGTTGCGTCGTCCTAGATCAATAAAAGTCGAAAGTACATAATGTTTATATACACGGATTCTTAGAGGTCATTTCCACCCTTAAAAGAAAATAAAAAATATTATCAGCTGCACTAGAAGCTAGACAATATTTTTGTTTTTTTTTTGTTCGTTTATTCTTCTTTTTATGAGTACATCACATAGTGCTCAATGCCAATTGCGAACTCGTGAAGCTGTACAGGACTTGTCCTTACTGAAATCACAACGTTTAGGCACCTATTCCTATTCCTATGAAATTATTTCCTTATTTTTCCTCATTCCTTTCACCAAAATTTTGTCATAGATGATGAAATTTGCCACTGGGTAATTCTTTCACTAACACAAAACACAATACATATGATTGGAGTAATTTAAGCTGTATTTTATAACGCTGTTTAACCACCGTAAAATTAATCTTCGCAAATATGTATTTATCCGATAATAAAAATTCTTTCACAAAAAATTACAATATTTGGGAGCAACATAGGCTGTTTCTTATTAAGATAAAAAAAATCCCATCTCATTGGGAGCTCACTAATGGAGATTAAATTATTTTTATGGTAAAACATGAAACTCAGTGAAAAGGCGCTAATCCGAAAATTTTACACACATATTTTGCCATTTAAATACCTGGCAGTCTTAGAAAACAGGACGTCTGGGAGCATAACCTATATTTTCCCGCTTTTTTAAATCACCATCACATTCATTTTTCTAGATAGTCTATCCAAAATTAAACACGAAACCAAATACCTAAATGCTTTTCATCAGTCATTTTTTTTTTTTCAATTGTTTTCGATTTTTGGGCCCGAGTTATGATCTCAAAACCATATTTTTTAAGATACTTCTCTTCAAATTCCTTAACCATTCTAGAATGAACAAAAGTACCTCATAGGATTAATACAAAAGAAGCATTTAGCACAAGCAAGCTATAAAAAACATAATAGCAAAGGGTCACTATGGCGTATGAGTGTTATTTTTTGTATGTTCATTTTAGAAGAGGATTTATTAATTGTTTTTGTTTCCACATACATATGTTTTTCTTTACTCCCTATAGGGAAATTATTTATGTACATTGAGGTATTGAAAAAAATCAAATCAGGATCCATCCTTGATAATGCAATTGTACTTTACAAATTTAGATCAAGAAATATAATCTGTGGATAAGCATGAACAGTCTAAGGTTCCCGACAGAATTCATAAAGAAATGTTTATACATCGAGTCACCAGAGTCTTAATTTAATTTTGAACAAGAAAATATTAATCATGAAAACGTTGTTCTTAAAATAAATTAAACGCACGTATGATGAGGATGACTAATTTCTGTATTGCAAGCAAACAGTTTTAACACCCCAGAATCAATACAGTTCAATGAATTCCCAAAAAACTTTTGTTTGTTTTAGTTTAGTTTTCCATATTCGTCAGTGTCAATGTTAAATATAATTAAAAATATTTCACCTTGTCCCTTAAAGTGGATTTTAACAAAATTTGGCACAAGTTCAATTTTTTTTTTTAATAAAATGTGTTCATTATTGAACAAATTAAAACACAAGTTCATGAAAACCGCTTAATAAATATTAATATTTGGACAGAGTTATAAAAACTATAAAAATCAAAATAGAAATTATTAAAAGGTATTCTAGTTCTACCAAACCAAAAATATAAAACTTTGACTATTCTGTCCCAAATTAGAACAAGACTGACTTGGGTATTAAACCCTCCTTGTTTTGTTGAACATGAGGCAATGACAGCTTTTATGTTTCCGGTATTTCCATTCACTTACAAAACAATAAAGTAAAATAAAATTAAAAACAAATCTGAAAAAGCCTTAAAAAATGTCGGTGTAGAAAAAAAAGATATTAAACGCCTCCGCTTTCATCCGCCAAAAAGTTTTAACAATTCCAAAAATATAATATTTTATATTTCCAAAACCCATTCGCACCAAGTTCCTTTTTAAAAAATTCATTTCTTCTTCGAGCAAATTGTTTCAAATGCCTGCATAATAGTCTATTTTAAAGCAAATATTGCATTTTTATTTACTTCAACAAAAAATAATCTTTTTGGCTATTAATTTAAGTAAACAACAATAAAATGACGACAGCTGTTCACGTTAAATCTATCAATGTGTGTTGTCCAATATTTCAACGTTAATATGTTGTGATCGCACGGTGTTTTTGGCCTCGAAAAACATTTTCCGAATAGTTTATATATTTTAATGTGTTCATACGTCATTTTGTTATTCTCTGCGCTGATACTTATAGCTGATAAAGTGATGGTCAAATTTATAAACATTTATGTCACAAGAAACACGTCAATGTCATGGCTCATTTGAAATAAATCTCTTATACTTATTTTGGTTTTTGAAATCATATTTTTATGTTTTTGTACTTTTATTTATATGAAGTGCTTTTAGTTCAAAAAGTTAATATAAATAAATGTTATACTATTCGTATAGACTGAAATATCTTAAAATATATTAATTTTGTTCAGTTCTACTTACTCTAAATCAAATATAATTGTTCTCGTAAATTTTGAGAAATTAGTTATTAAAGATAAATGAGGTGTTAACACTTTTGAAAAATAATGGAATATGAAAATATTCATTGAGCTTTGAGATGTTTTTGACAGTTTGTTTCAAGTAGATAAGGTAAATCACTTTCCAGATATTTCAACAAACTGCGCAACATGTATCATTGTCTTTAGTGTAGAAGGACTACTAGGGAAATGACATGTCATGAAAGCAAAGAAAAACGAATGCATTTCAACGATTTAATTCCATGACTGCGGAGATACTAAGATGACTAAAATATTGCAACAGCTTTACCACGAAAATCGTTCAGCTGTCTGGGATGGTTATATACTATCAGAATGGTTTCCTACAGAAACAGGAGTTAAACAAGGTTGTCTCCTTAGTCCACTTCTTCTTTTTCTCTTCCTGGATGACCTCAGCGTACACCTACCAGGAGGTATAAGATACGCGGAAACTAAGATCAAAGTTCTGATGTACGCAGATGATTTAGTCATGTTAGCTGATAATACAAATACAATGCAACTAATGATTAACAAACTCCAAACTTATTGTGACTTATGGAACTTAAAATTAAACACCAGTAAATCAAAAATCTTGATTTTCCGTAATGGAACCGGACGTATGCGAGTAACGAGAAATGGTACTGGGGACGTGAAGAATTGGAGAAAGTCAAAGAATATAAGTACCTGGGCGCCCTGCTAACCCCCGAATTTGAAAGAGGCAAAAAGAGCATAAACAGCACCTGGAGTAAAATTTTCGAAAAGAATAATATTGTGGCAAGTGCCAAATTTAGAATATTCGAAGCAGTTGTCCGTGCAATCATGTGTTATGCAGCTCAAGTATGGGGAATATGGCAATTAGAAGAAGTAAAAAATCTCCAAAGATACTTTGTCAAAAAAATGTTCCGACTTCCAGTTAACATACCAAACTATATACTGCACACGGAAACCGGACTACCAACAATGTTCACATATACCCTAAAACTCCATCTGGACTACATGAAGAAGGTGTTGAACCAACCAGCACATGGCCTCACATTTATAATTGCTTCGCATCTGCAAAACTGCAACAAACAATGCTTCTACGAACGGACTAAGCTCTGCAGAGAACATAATGTCACTGAAGAAACAAATGGACAGTGGGTAATACAGGAGCTCATTACAAAAGTTGACTCCGCCCAATTTGCAAACTTCCACGACCAAATCCAAGATAGCCAAATGAGATTGACGTATAAGCATCTCCAACATGATCTAGCACTTAACAATTACTTCCATGACGATCTAAGTGTAGATAAGATATCAACAATCTGTAAGACCAGAAGTGAACTCATGCCTTTAAACTATAGACCATACATAACTGACGACTCTGATTCAACGTGCACGCTATGCAACCTCAGACAAATAGAAGATACGCAACATCGCAATATGCCCAGTGTTGAAAACAATTAGAATACGGGTCTATGCTACAAACGAATGAACTTATGGAAATACTAAACGGAGAAAACTGGAACCTGCTCTACAATTATGTCAAAACGGCACTCAAGTACAGACAACAAATAATAAACGAATACTTTTAACAGAAAACTTTTTTAGAATAAGATATATTATCAAATTTTCGTAAAAAACAAAACTCTCTTTTCCGGCTGACGGCACAAAGCCAATTACACTATTGTGAAAGATATAATATGATTAAGAAAGAAAAAAGAACCATAAAATTCACTACTTACTTACTACTTACTACTACTCAGACACACATGTATGTACATTGTACATAGTATTTCAAGTATTAATACTTCTCTGGCTAAAGACTTATACAGCAGATGTTGAAGACACATAAACTTGAAAATTAACTCAAAATGTTTATTATCGGTCACTATACTATACATTTTTGGTTAGATGTATAGAATATTTATAGAGTGAAATCCAAGCGCCTTGTTACTTTTGCCATAATGTTTATAACATCTTCATAATCGATGTCAACTTCTTTGTAGATTTTAAGTAACATCAAGCCGTTTAGCTGCTCCTCACCAGTTTTGTTTTGCAGATAAGTCTTTTATCTCCACAGACATGAGAAAGACCGCTCAATTGTAGCCACAGATACTGGCAGTGTCGCACCGATGTGCATATAGAAGAAGCATAGCAAACATTTAAAGTTTTTGGGCCGTTTTTCATTTGACATACTCAAGCAATGTCTGCAACAATAGTTTATTAAACACTGACAACTATAAATATTTTAGAAGAAACTAGCTGACCCGCCAAACATCGTACTGCCTCAAACATAAAACCTATACTTTTGTATCCCGCTAAACAACCAGTACCCGCTAGCGTATTATACCACTACCCCCTACCACGATAGTCTTTCCCAGCTTCCCAGCTGCCCGCTAACCCGTTACCAGCTACAACGTTACCACTCTACCGGGTATCTGCTACCCACTACATGCTACACTGCACTGCTCCCTCCTATCCAGAGTCCGCGCTTTCCTCTCCGAAGCCACTTCCCGCTACCCTGGCTACATCTCATGAACAGCTTCGTCGATCTTGTAAGAAATATTTAAAACCCATCTACAGCACTACCAACATTCCCTTAAAATTAGGTACATAGGGATCTGTGGTAGAAGGATAAAAATTTAGGAGCTGACGCGCCGAACTTCGTACTGCCTCAAACATAAGAACTTTACTTTTGTAGCCCGCTAAACAACTACTATCCGCTACCGCATTATCACACTACCCCCTACCACGGTAGTCTTCTCCCGGTTCCCAGCTATCCGCAACTTCTCCCCGCTACCCGCTAACCCGTTACCAGCTACAACGTTACCCAACCCGGTACCTTCTTACCTTTTGCCCGCTACCTACTACCCACAATCTGCTACCCGCTACACTCCACTGCTTCCCACTATCCTGTATCCGTGCTACCCCCTCATATATGAAAAATAACAAAATCTCTCAGGTTTTTCCCTGTTTGTTCGGTATCGATGACGTTGAAATAATAAATCCTCAAAACTGAAAACTCTTTCCACCTATTCGGAGTAGCATTAAAGATGATATTACTTTTCAAAGTTATCTTTTTTCAATCAGGGTTAATCAGTCTGTGTTCCTGCATGCAAAATATTATAAATTCATCGTTGAGGAAACAGTCATCCATTAGAAAAGACTAAACAGGGACTCACACTCGAAATGAAGTAATCGATGCCTCGCACCTTACATGAACCACCATGCCTTCTTTCGAGAGGAACGGAGATATTTTTTCCCAGATAAGCTTTAAGCGTTTGAAGCGTCAAAAATTGTTTTCGAAAATCTTGTCTATGTTACATTCGAAAACCCATTTTGAAATTTTCCAGTTGTTCATTTGAAAACCAATTCATTTTTTCCACTTTTCCATGAGGTGTTTCCATTTTTTTTTTCACAGAATCCACCACGGAATACAACAGTATTAACCACGAAAAGTTCACAAATATCTGTTGGGCCGTTTTTATCCCTATATATAAAGCAAACGAACGGCGTTAGATTTTTATAATATACTAGCTAACCTTCGGGACGTTGTCCCCGCTCTTAAGGAGAGCTGTTAACGGTAAATTAAAGGTTGAGTATGTCTGTGTAGCCATCCTGTCACTTAACAGATTTGACTAAATTCAAGAAGAAGCAACGGGTAGTACAATTACTTACAATCTCTCCACCAATTTTGAGCCAAATCGGACCAGCCGTTCTTAGAAGGCAGGAAGCGAAGAACAAATACAAAGAAAACTGGTTTCGGGACCATAACCCGGTAACCAGATTTCGCAAATAGTGTGACAGATATATCTGAAATGCGCTGTATCAGCCCAAATTTTTCTTTAAAATTTCACTGGAATACCAACAGTTTATTTGCTTTGAGCAATTTAATAGAAAACTGTTTCTTTTAACCATTTCTACGAAGAGGGTTTCATTTTTTTCATATTTTTTTTGACTTGTTACTGTCAACATTGTTGATTCAATTAGTCAATTAGACCCTTCGCGTCAAAATAATAAATAAATAGAGCACGACCGACTAAGCTGGCTAGAAGTGCAAATTTATGTGCATTGTGCAGATTTTCCATGCGTCCCCAGACTTTGGAAAACCCTTGAATCTACACTGCAGATTTTTCTGCGCTCATGGCTTAAGAACAAAATTACATGTTTATATTCATTTTTTTGTTCATCTTTAATCATTTTTCAACTAATCAAAGCACCGTATTAAATTCAGTTCAATTTTCACCAACAAATATTTAAACTGATTGAACGTGTCATCTAGTTAGCAAAAGGGGTATGCTCATTTTCGGCCCGGAGTGTACACCAATGAGTTTGGTATCAAATTAAAGGTTGTTCTAAGCCGGATACATCTTCAAAAATATTTTGTCGATAACTCATGGGAGATCTGAGATATTTGAGATTGAAGTTCGGAAAGTGCAAACATTAAAAATCAGCACTTTTTCGACATAAATGCTTATATCTTTAGATTTAAGAAAGCTAGAAAAATCACAGTGGTATTAAATTAAAGCTGTCAAACATATCTCTCAAGTGAAATAATAATTACATTTGTAAGATTTATATGTATTGAGATATTTTTAATTGAAGCCTTGAAAAACAGCAGTTTTTTAGACAAACTTTTGTTCGATAATATTTTTGAAATTCAATGACGACATTTATTTCTTTTAACACCGTTAAGTAGCCTAGTTCACAACCTTTATTTTCATATACAATTTATCGGGTTCACCTTAATAATTTTGATTATAACCAACAAATCCTTCAAAATATGCCTCAAACGAAATATTGTGAAGTTTCTCTTTTTTAGTTATTCTTATATATTTAGTTATGTAAGCATGCCTTTTTGGAAAGGTACTGACAACATTCTGAGCAGTACCATTAAATAGTTCCTGAAAGCTTACACGAAACTGAGCTGATTTTGATAACCTTCAACTTTAAAATGTTAAAAGAGTACCATATGAGTGGCATAAGCCTATCATTCTGGATATTTTTAACCACTTTGCAGCACTCACAGTATTATCTGGTCATGAATTATATTCTAGCAGATTTTTTTTTTATAGAAAACAGTTTCAATAGGAGACGAATTTATTTTACGATCATAAATGTTTGTTTTACTCGCTTTAATTATAATTACCATATTTTGTTTAGTTGTGCAACTTATCGATTGAAATAAGTACTTTCTTATTAAGAGGAGTATATCCGAAACTATGGCTCTTATAATAAACAAGGACCCAATCAACAATCTCCCAGCAGGTTTACACTTATCAATATATTCTAAATTATTAGGTGGTAGGATTCAAGCATACGTTTAAGTCGGAAAGTATAATTTCTGTTTTGTCAACTAAGAACATTTTTTTCGTGTAAATCTTAATTCTCTTCTATTTAAGGCTGTGCAAGAAATGTATATCTTTTAGGTCATCTGAATAGTTAAACAATTTTAATTAATTTATCGGTATTCTGACTAAGAAAAGAGATATAAAGACGTGTGAACTTATTGAAACAAAACTTTTTCCTTAAAAAACACTATGACGTCGCTTCCATTTTTCTTTTGTAACCCAAGAAATATAAGACTTTTGAAAACATTAAGGCAGGCAGGCAGCATCGTCATTTGTAGGGTCCTTAAAGACTTTGCATATCCTTATAAGTCATAACACATACTTAATTGGCTTTCAAAATAAGATTTTTAACTTGCAAGCGTTCTGGATGTGGATACATATTTTAAATAATCAAAACTATAGAAGATTTTGCTCATATTTCGAAATGTTTTCAATCTTTTAGGAAAGATATTTTGTAAATAGTCTGGGAAGCTTGTTTTAATTTTTTAATGTCAGATTAATTTTTATTAAGGATTAATGATTATTGAAAGAAATAATTTATTTTGCTTTCATCCTTCTAAAAGCATGCAAAAATGAATTTTAACTCATAACACGTGTTTTATGTTTATGATGATGATCAACAGGACATAGAAGCGGATATTCAATGTTAGTATGTCAAAGAACGGTTGGACGCTGCGCTCTTGTTTTGACTATAATATGGTTACTAAGTTGGGCAAGATATGAAAATAATTTTAGACTCCCTTCCTGATTCTTAAATAACCTTTTAATAAATAATGATTCATTAGAATTAGAATTATTTATTTTTCTTTCAATTTCCCTTCCATTCTTAAAAAGAATTATTTATTTATTGTTTTAATTTTTTCCACCATTACTATGGGTAGATACTAATTATTTTTATATTTTATTTTAGTGTCATAAGATTATTTATGCATTTCGACAGCATATTTCTTATCTATTATTGTCCAAATGAAGGAATTGTAATGAAATCTTTATAAATTGTATATGAAAATAAAGGTTGTGAACTAGGCTTCTTAACGGTGTTAAAAGAAATAAATGTCGTCATTGAATTTCAAAAGATATTATCGAACAAAAGTTTGTCTAAAAACTGCTGTTTTTCAAGGCTTCAATTAAAAATATCTCAATACATATAAATCTTACAAATGTAATTATTATTTCACTTGAAAGATATTTTTTGACAGCTTTAATTTAATACCACTGTGATTTTTCTAGCTTTCTTAAATCCAAAGATATAAGCATTTATGTCGAAAAAGTGCTGATTTTTAATGTTTGCACTTTCCGAACTTCAATCTCAAATATCTCAGATCTCCCATGAGTAATCGACAAAATATTTCTGAAGATGTATCCGGCTTAGAACAACCTTTAATTTGATACCAAACTCATTGGTGTACACTCCGGGCCGGATGTCCCTTATAAAATGAGCAATCCCCTTTACAATGTATGCGGTGTTCTTAATTTATTCAATTTTTTTTTAGAACTCTGCAGTGCAGTTTTTTTTTTTTTGGTGATTGCACATTTTTTAAACAATTTTATACCCATCCAAAAATCGCAGAAAGGGCATGCCTAAAACTTATGAAGAAAACAAAAAGCCTAAGACATGGAACAATTCAAAACCGGGAGGCCTGCCGACGCTCGCGGCGTTTCCTGAGGTCAACCCGGCGAATTTACATGTGGAGCCATAATGGTAGCATCCGGGATCATGACTTTTGTCGGAAATGGAGAAGAACAGAAAAAGAAAATTTACCCTTCTTCATATGTATGCATTATGCGGGGAGCCCCCATACAAAAATTGCGCAGCCTTCTTGCCTTCGCTTCTTGTTTGGTGTCGCCTTCGTCCTTGTATAGAAAATATTAAACTTTTAAGTAAAATTGTTTTCGATACGACATAATTTAGTAGTGTCCGTAGCTTAGTGGTTAGGTGCGTTGGCTGCTAAGCAGAACGTCGTGGGTTCGAATCCTACTCGGGCCTAAAAGTTTTTATTTCATCTTTCACGGACACTGCCTCTTGCGAAGAACTGACAAAACTTTCAAGAGTATCATCTGTCATGAAAAAGTGCTTCTCAACTTTGCCGTTCGGAATCGGCGTAAAATTGTAGGTCCCCTCAATTCTTCACACGCACCTAGAGAATTGTTGATGAGAGTAAGCCACTTAGGCCTTGGCTCTTCAAGAGCTGTCGCGCCACTCAATTTATTTTTTTACGACATAATTTTCAAACAAAATTGAGTGTTCGTATATTGATCAGTTTTTTTTGTAGTGCGAAATACAAAATTTTTAACATTTTTTAACAATTGAACCATTTGTGATTTGAAAAGTATACATTTTATTTTTACTAAACCTTCTACCCTAAAACCTCTTGCATTTAGAGAAAAAATTAGGAAAATCGATCAACCAGTGTGCCCAGTTAGCGAACGAACACAAAAATTAGGCTGTTCTTTTATATATATAGATATTGATATAGATAAGAATAAAATTTGTACCTGCGCCACATTTTCATCTCAGTTAGAAAATCATCCAAACATCCTCTTATATCATCTGGTCATTCATGAGCAAATACTTCAATAGTTCTTTTCATGTCTTCTTCATCAAGTTTGCAACATTTTTCTTGCAAAATATTTTGAATTTTGGAAATTAATTCACGATGGTCGAAGAACCGATTTTTTAACTGAACCAACAAATGGTCCAAAAAAGGCACATAGATAGACCGACGAAAATATTCTTCCGAACCACCCGCTTAATTGTCTCGTTTTGTCTATTTGGCAATAATTCTAGTCTCGACCCAATTGTAAGTCCATTTTATCAGCCATTTCTCTAGCTGCTGTAAATATGCTACCAAATATTGTTTCGGAATTATGTCGCATTTCAACAATTTCTTCGCAGCTTGCAGGCAAATCCAATTTGACAGCTTGGTTACCCATCTCTTTATTTTATTTCATCTCTGGCAACAATGCAACATGCTCGTTTGCATTATTCCCTACACGGCGAATACAGAATTGGCGAACATCATTTCGTAATTCGTACATATTGTGTTGATTCTTTAAGGTGTGTGTGAGGATGTGTCAAAAAGAGAAGCAAGTCATTAGGCTATTGGTAAAAAAAAAATATATAGTTGAAAGCTCACAAGCCCACGAGAGAGGGCTTTTCTACTCAATTGCTTTCTTAGCCTAAAGAAACAGCGATTAGCAAGAGTTATTCTTCGTCTGATCTCGGCGCTGGTGTTATTGCCCGTGTGTATTGCGGAGCCTAGGTAGACAAACTCCTTTAATACCTCGAAGTTGTATGCGTCTATTGTGACGTTCTGTCCGAGCTGTCGTGTTGGGTGTCCTTCCTCGAAGACAGCATATACTTCGTTTTTCCCTCATTTACCGCTAAACCCAATTTTGCCGCTTCTGTCTCAATTCTTACAAAGGTGCCATTGTTATCACGCTGTGTTCTTCCCATTATATCAATATCATCGGCGTACGCGAGAAGTTGAACAGATTTTTGGAAGATAGTGCCTCTGGTGTTGACGTTGGAGTTCTTCTGAAGAACGATGTTAATGAAATCGCACGACAGTGCATCGCCTTGTCTGAATCCTTTTTTGACGTCGAAAGATTCGGTAAGCTCACATTGCCAACCTTGATGGAGCAGTGTGAGTTCTCCATCGTCAAGCGAACGAGCTTGGCAAGGATGCCAAAACTAGACATAGCCGTATACAGTTCGTCTCTGTAGATGCTGTCATACGCGGCCTTAAAATCGATGGAAAGGGGGTGGGTATGGATTTGGAGCTTATAGGTCTTTTCCAGGATCTGCCGCAACGTGAAAATTTGGTCGATGGTTGACTTTCCTGACCTGAAGCCACATTGATAAGGACCAATCAGATTGTTGACGAAAGGCTTCAGACGTTCACATATTACGGCAGATAGGAAACGTGTAAAACCATCAAATATGTGTTTTACTGCAGGTAAACTACTTTTAGTAAATGCTATTGGAAGAAAATTCGAACTTTGCGCACGCAGTGTTTAAAATAGAATTCTTTCAGTCGACATCGATATATTCGATAATTATCGATCAGTGCTTATCGGTAATACGATAATATCGACAATTTTAAAAACATGTTTATCGTATCGATATTGGTATCGCAGTTACTGGATATCGTGTAGATTATCGTATCGACCTTCGATACGATACGATACGATACCGATATTTTTATCGAATATCGTGAAGCCCTAAACACGGCTAATATCTAACCATGAAAAATGGAATAAAAATATTGTAGGCACTAATAAAAATACGAACTCACACCACTTATGTTGCTGTCCAAAGCAAATGAATCATTTCTGATCGTTTCAAAATCTGCCTTTATTATGCTGTTATTTGCTTTCCAATCTCCCTTAATTCAAACCAGAATCAACCAGTCAAATTCCACATACAATCCGTTCTCGTTAAACTTCACTGCCCCTAACCCCAAAGTATACCAATAAGTTCATTAAAATAATAACATAAAAACAATGCCACTTTAAAAATCACTTTCGCAATAAATGTCGTAGCGCTTGTTGTGTTGTTGTTTTTTTTTTTTTTCTTTTTTTCTAAGTCTTAACGTTCTCTTAATTCGAATCTCCTCGGACTCTCGGGTCTCGGGTTAGTCTTGGATTTGAACTAGGGAGATATTAACATCGAATTGATGATGATACTCTATTATTCAATTTGAGGCAATTTAATGGCATTGTGAATTTTCTTGGCTTGGCATTGCTCTCAAGTTAACATTGACTTCGAACTCTTTAGTTTTGTTATGTTTGTTTTTGTTTCAATGGGTGTTGTTTATTGATTCGATTAATTAATTTAAACACAGAGACACCGCACCCGTATTTTTTTCTATATTTCCGTCACTAGGACCAAAAAAAAGAGTTTAGTAGAATTGCACTATAAAAGCAACCCACAACCACAACGCAACACGTTTATTAAAACATTAGCGGGCGGACGTTGGAATGGAAATATGCAATTTGGTTTTATTGAAATGCGAACATTTCACTTTGTTATTTTAAATACAGTTAAATATGTCTTTCCATCGTTTTCTAACATCTGGCTCATAAAAATATTTAATGAACTTATCCAGTATTCGAAAATAGCAAATTTAACAACAAAGAGTACAACTAGGCACTGAAATAAAAAAGATTAATGTAGACCATTTCCAAATAATTGACGTTCCTAGGTTATTTGTTTTTGAAATTTTGCTATGAATATCAACAAAAGATTTTTGAAGGTGTTGCTGAAAATGAAAGTACACATTTGGAAGACTTCATCATTTCAAAGATCTCTTAAACTTTTGTTGCAATGAAATTGTATAAATTTGTACGACACAATTATGTTTACAAACATTTTGAATACTCGGAATTATTTCAAGAGAAAACAGCTTCAAGGATTTTCGAAAAATATATTACAAATTGCATTCCCATTTTTTAGTGTAAACTCTCCATAGACATTTTGACACATGTGCAATTTTATTTGTGTAGTAAAGGGTCATTCATTCTTTGGTTTCGAAGGTAAAGCCAAATAAACACAACAACAATTTGAATGAACATTTTTATTTCATTATGAATTTTGGACTTTGCCATTAAGTGTGAAAAACAATATTATTCAAATGGCCGCCTTGGGAGTTCCCGCATCACGGCAGAAACTCGATTAATGTTAGTTTTTAATGCGGCTTGAGTTCGGGGACTCGTCGCGATCAAATCAAATGATCTTGGTGGCAAAAATGTGAAATAACGCGATCAAGAAACTTATGCATAATTGGTCATGATCTTCTATCGCAGCCAAAAAAAAACGATTATCATGTGACCGTATCGCTCCGATTTAACAGTTAGTGTCCATCGGATATGGAAAGACCACTTTTCCAAGCTGCATAAGGGCGATGACAAGCAAAACTCCGTCAGTAATACAGAAGCATGAATTAGTTTTACGTCGGCACCTAGCAATTAAGCCTTATACGACGTGTGACCATTCACACAGGCGTCTATTTGAAAGTGTTGTCATTCACCCTGATGATCCACCAGCATGCAAAAGCACACCTCAACTTTCTAAAGAAAGAAGAGGATACCCTGCATCTGGATTCACACCAGTACCAATTGAATTAGTGCCAGCCCTTATTCATCTTGGTTTGATTCTAGACTACTATTCATGCAACACACGGAACTGCACTCAACCCTCGGTCACCGAAAGAAGAGCCGTTGTCCGGTCACGGAAACTGCACTCAACTTTCAGTAACCAATATAAGAGCCGTAACCGTGATTTGCGAATAGCAGCTGAGGCCAAACTCAGACAACCATAACCCCGCGAAGGTCCATCCCACTAGTGAGTTGGCAAATCCTCACTACCCGCGGCACCCAAACGCCCCTCGGTGAGGGGTTGGTGTCACATTTTGGTTTTGTATAACATAACATAACATCGTTATACAAACATTGTTCATTTTGTGATCTTTTGTTGTTTTGCAGCTTTTATCCAACTTCGTTAACGTTTATCCACATTCGGTATTCGTTGTCGTATTTCTTCATTTAATATATCCTTAGATATATTATCTTTTAAGGATCGCATCAATCTTCATCATACGTCCTGCTTCAATCCGTTAATTCCATTAGACTAAAGCTGCCTACGTCCGCAGGTTCATGCCAATAAATTGACAAGAACCTCTCACCACAAGAAGGTGAAGGTCGGCACGTTCACTTACTGGGGAAGATGTACTCGGAAACATGTTTCCTTTCTAAATTTCCAGGTCCATGATTTAACCTCCCGTCAGTAATACAAGAATATTCAATTTGGTGCAGAAAGCCAACAATTCCACACACCCGACATGGACGAAAAACGATAAACTAAAGTCGAATAAATCCGCTGGAGCAGACGTGCTAGCCGCCGAACTGTACAAAGCAGCTGGAGATGATTTGGTAAGGAGCATGCACCAGCTCATCTGCAAAATTTGGTCGGAAGAAAGCATGCCCGATGAATGGAACCTCAGCATCGTATGCCCGATCCTCAAGAAAGAAGATCCCCTGAGCTGCACCAACTACAGAGGTATGAGTCCCCTTAACATCGCCTATAAGATCTTGTCTGCCGTGCTGTGTGAACGTTTGAAGCACTTCGTCAACAACCTGATAGGTCCTTATCAGTGTGGCTTCAGACCCGGAAAGTCCACCATCGATCAAATATTCACCCTACGGCAGATCTTGGAGAAGACCCAGGAACTTCAAATCGATACCTACCACCTTTTCATCGATTTCAAGGCCGCGTATGACAGCGTCTGTAGAGACCAACTATATAGAGCAATGTCTAGTTTTGGCATCCCAGAAAAACTCGTCCGTCTGTGTAAGATGACAATGGAAAACTCACGCTGTTCCATCATGGTCGGAAAAAACCTAACGGACGCTTTTGATGTCAAAAAAGGTTTTAGACAAGGCGATGCGTTGTCATGCGATTTCTTCAACATCATTCTTGAAAAGATTGTGCAAAGCTCCAACGTCAGCACCAGAGGCACAATCTTTCAAAAGTCCGTCCAGCTACTAGGATACGCAGACGACATTGACATAATTGGAAGAACACAGCGTGATGTAAGTTGTGAGCCTTGAGACGGGGCCAGGAAGATGGGTCTAGCGGTTAACGAGGGCAAGACCAAGTTAATGCTGTCGACAAGAAAGGACTACCAATATCGACGTCTTGGAGCAAACGTCAACATAGACAGATTTAACTTCGAGGTAGTTAAGGACTTTGTCTACCTGGGATCCGCTATCAACTCAGACAACAACACCAGCGCTGAAATCAACGAAGAATCACTCTTGCCAATCGCTGCTTCTCAACTAAAGTGACACTCTACAAAACCCTCATCATACCGGTCCTCATGTATGGTGCAGAGACATGGACCATGACAACATCTGATGAAAACGCTTTGGGCTGCTTTGAGAGAAAAATTCTTCGAGTGATTTTTGTCCTGTCTGCATTAATGGAGAATGGAGACGAAGATTCAACCAAGAACGACACTGACGTAGCCAGAAAAGTTAAGGTCCAACGACTTAGATGGTTGGGTCATGTTGAGCGAATGGAAAATAATGCTCCGGCTCGTAGAGTCTTTGAATCCAACCCGGAAGGACGTCGCAGAAGAGGAAGACCGCAACTCAGGTGGAGAACACAGGTGGTAGAGGACCTGAACCAACTTTGCGTGGGAATCTGGAGACAGGTAGCTAGGGTCTAGGCACCGAGCTGGCTGGAGAAGTTTGTTGGGTGTGGCCCTGGTCCGACCTGGACTGTAGCGCCCCCATAAGTAAGTAAGTAAGTTAGTCCGTTGGATCATCAGCAACACTTGTGCTTACAGCAGATGATTCACAGGCCTTACGACATCAGTAACACTTCCACTCTCTTTGAATTCTTCACAATTTTACCGATTGCTTACGTAGTCGGTCGACTATGACGACCATAATCGTCATCATCACATTAAAAGTGCGAAAAGTGGCTACGTTTGAACTACCAGAACTACCCCTTTTGTAGTACCTATTAAATTACATTCAACTTATACTATGACACTTCAGATGAATGTTAAGTCTTACACGTATCAAATGCCACTTGAAACCACAAAATGAATGACCCGTTATCTTCTTAAAAAAAGCAGTATATAAATACAATTCATTTAAATTTATATTTGTCTTTTCAGGAAGAAGTTGATTATCCAACCAATCAAAATGGCTTCTTAATGGTCACAAGCTTAATCTACAAAATCAGACCAAAAAGTTTTCCTATGCAACAAACATTATAACAAAATCCATGGAAAATGGTAACTCAAGAGGATGTCGTTTACGTGCGTCAAATAGTGCAAGGCATTTTAGTGCCGTGCGTGTTTGTCATAGGACTTCTAGGAAACTCAGTCAGCATAGTTGTTCTAACGAGGTAACATTTAAAATTAAGCAAAAAGAGGTAAAGCGTCTAACAACCAAAAATATTCTATTTTCAGTAAACGTATGCGAAGTTCAACAAATGTTTATTTGACTGCATTAGCTATAACCGATATTTTTTATTTAACAATGGTTTTGTTGTTGTCCCTACAGCACTATGAGACTGTTCATTTAAATTATGAAATCTATTGGAAATGTTATGGTCTTGTCATTTGGTTAACAGATGGATGTGGTAAGTCAGGACAATAAATTTATCGGGACATAATTAATATCTAGAGAGAATATTGATTTTCTTTTGCAGCTTATCTTTCAATATACATTGCCGTATGTTTTACAACAGAACGTTTTATTGTGATAAGATATCCTTTGAAGGGCAAAACACTTTGTACAATATCATTGGCGAAAAAAGTTATTGCAGGTAAAGTCTAAAGTTTGTCATTGTTTATTTGAATGATTTACAATTGTTGGATTCAGGTGTTGCAGTATTTTGCTTTTTATCAACGATATCAACAGCTTTTGAACATATAGCTGGTAGTGAACAAAGGCTTATGGACAATAATGGAAAATGGTGTGACGAAAACTTATTGAATTTTACCTTAGCACTTAAAAACAGGATTCAACATCAAGGTAAACTTAATATAGTACACTAAGGGCCAGTTCGTTGAAGCTTGATAATATTTAATCAAGGATTATTCCAGTTGATAATCCTAGAATTCGTTTGTTCACAAAAATTGTAATTAAGAAATCCATGATTTGAGCACTTAATTTGAGATTTCGTTAATCATCCAATTTTGCTCGATTAGGACCATTTAATCAAGGATGTACTATAATTCAGTTTGTTCATACTTGATTTACGTGATATTTGCACCCCTTCAGTTACTTAAAAACCCAAAAGTTATCATTTTTGAAAACTTGCAGCTAAAGAGAAGGTGTTAAGGCTCACTGATCACAGCTTTTAGAAGATACATATTTGGTAGACAGATCTTTTTTAAATTGATTTTATCAAACAAAATACAAAAATAAACTGACAAAAATACAAAACTAATCCAAATGAACACCTTCCCGCTCCAAAATACTTATTTTCCTGTACGGTCCCCATCGGTACTTGCTGTTTCTTGATTTAGCAATAACTCGATGGCAGGGAATTAAATAAGAAATTTCATTGCTTGCAATGCACACAGGTCTGATGGCTATCGGTTTATTCATTGCAACAGCAAAATCGTCGTTACTCCATGTCTGTCCTTTTGGAATATCACACAGCTGTTGCACACTTAAGCCTGGAAATCGGTTCCTTGCAGGAAAGTTCTTCTGTGAATTGGTTTCGATGAAAATATTGTTCACCACTTCAGATGCTTCGTGATTTGTGTTCCCTTGCATGTTGGCTTCGGGCAATCTCTTGAATAGCTCCTGAGTATGGGTATTGCTTTCTTTCTTCTTTGTCCATGAAATGATGAGGGCAAATGGCATCGTTTGAGAAGGTGACAAAACATTTGCCAAATTGGGAATCGGCATAGCCATATTTTATGTTGTAGTGGAATTTTTTTCGATGCGAATTCGAAGGTAAGCATTATTTTTAAATTCCATTTCACTTCTTCTTTTCAGAATTCTTTCAAACTTTTATTGGATATTGTAAAAATTTCAAATTTAAATTCCCGACAGACAACACGATTGACAAGAAAATGAAATAAAAAACTTAATCCTTGATAAAGTTTTGACAACAAAACTGACTGATAGACTGGAAAATGGAACGATTTGTAGAAAAACCATGATTTGTTAATCAAGGCGAGAAAAAAGTGAACAAACGCCCTTTGATTATCACGGATTCTTAATTCTGAATTAAGGGCAATCTGTGATAAGCAAATTGAAGATTTAAACCACTCTCAACGAACTGGCCCTAATGGCCAGTCAGTTTTGGTGTCAATAATTTATCAAGGATTAAGATTTTTATTTCATTTTCCTGTCAATATGTCTGTCAGGAATTTAAATTTGAAACGGAGTTTTGCTTAAAAAATCCAATAAAAGTTGTTGTATTGATATTATTTATAAAAAGGAACGTTTGCTGTTAATATTGAAAAAGAACATCATCCAAATTAATGGCCACCACGAATACGCTTACAGATCCATATCATTCAATTGCAAAAAGGCTGCCCTATGTCCTGTATTGCCTCAAGATTTCCATCTTTGAGATATTGAAACGACACGCTCGGCTGTTAACTTTATCTTTCACGTGGCCCTTAAGGAAAAGTCGACAACCCTTAAAAATGCTTTAGTTTTGTGAACTATGACTGGTACATTGACACCATTTTATAGTGAATTTTAATAACTTCAATGCACTTTTGAAACTTAATGGTTCCATTTTAGTAATGGCGTAATTTCTACTTGTAAAATGTCAAAATTAAGCTTCAAAAGTGACACCTACCGATATAGCGGTGCGTATATCGGAATATCAAAATAACGCCTCTCATTAAAAACCCTCTATCATATGCATATTAGTATGAAGTTCATAAATTTATCCGTCGTCTATTGTATTTATGAAATGATATCTAGATATACATATAGATGTACACATACACATTTTATGCAATTCCTTTCAAATTCCTTTCTTTCCTTTATATTAGTGGAGTGTGCGGAGCAATATCATAAAATGTTTACAGCTTCAAGAAAGCGGAAAAGTTCTTGGTTGCTTGTTAAGGTGAGATAGTTAAATATTGAAATATGGAAGTATTCGGAGAGTTAAGAATTAAAAGAAACGTATTTCAATTTGAAATCAGAATTAGGAATGAACATTTATTTTTATAAAATCTAAAAACTCAAAACGTAATGAAAGCTATATTAATTTTAACAAAGTAATTTATAACAAGTACATTTCAACACTCCCACTAAAATTTGTTTAGACTGTCTTTAGTGACGGGTCTTTGTGAGAGCATCAGCTTTCATTTCTTGTGATGATACATGCAGTAATTTAATTGATTGGTCTTCAATATGTTGACGAATAAAATGATGTCGAACATCTATGTGCTTGGTTCTAGCATGAAAAGTGTTTGCAGATGCTAGACTGAGAGCACTTTTGTTATCACAATATAAAATTATAGGTGATAGCACTTTTTCGTCAAGTTCCTCCTTCAGTTGCTTGAACCACACTGCTTCTTGAGTTCCATTACTAAGCGACATATATTCGGCTTCGGTTGTAGAAAGAGCAACTGTAGGTTGTCTTCTTGTGGCCCAAGTTATAGCACCAGTTTGGTCTAAAAACAGATTTCCACTTACTGATCGTCTGTCATTCACATCTGAAGCCCAATCTGCATCGCAAAACCCTTGGATAGTTGATTTTAAATCTTGCTTGTAAATCACTTTGAAATCCATTGTGCCTTTCAGGTATCGAAATATACGTTTAACTGCTTCCCAATGTGATTTCGTTGGGTTATTGCAAAATCGACTAACATTGTTGATTGCAAAGGATATATCGGGTCTTGAGACTTGTGATATATATAACAAACTGCCTACGGCTTCTCGATAAGGAACATTTGTCAACTGCTCATCGTTTGTATCACATTTAACAAGCTTCTGACCAGGCTCCATAGGAGTAGAAACCGCATTGCAATCCAACATGTTGAATTTTGTAAGCATGTCATGGATGTGCTGTTCTTGGTCAAGTGTGACTCTTCCTTTTTCTTGGGAAATACGCATACCTAAGACAAACTTTGCCTTACCAATATCTTTCATGTGGAATTTTTCTAAAAGAGCTGTTCTTAAAGCAGTTTCCAATTTCTTATCATTACTAAAAATTATCAAGTCATCCACATAGATTGCAACGTATATCCTTTTTGATTCATCAATCTTGTAATATACACATTGATCCACATCAGATCTCTTAAGTCCAATTTCTTTAAGTCCCTTGTCAAGCTTTTGATTCCATATACGGCTAGCTTGTTTTAGTCCGTATAAAGATTTTTTCAATCTACAAACTTTATTTCCCTTTGCAAAACCTTCCGGTTGGATCATGTAAATTTCATCTTTTAAGAGTCGCCTTGCAAAAAAGCTGTAATTGCATCCATCTGTGTTATTTCCAGGTCATATTTTGCTGCCAAACTGAGAAGATACCGTATCGTGCCATACCGCACAACTGGAGAAAAAGTTTCTTCATAATCTATTCCCAGTTTCTGAGAACAGCCTTTAATGACAAGCCGAGCCTTGTAGCGTTCAATATCACCTTTGACATTTCTCTTCGACTTAAACACCCACTTGCAATTCAATGCTTTTTTATTATCTGGGAGATCACATAAGATCCAAGTTTTGTTGTTGATTAGAGCGTCATACTCTTCTTTCATTGCTTGTTTCCAAACCTCAGCATCAGATCTTTCTTCAAGTTCACGAACACTATTCGGATCATCGAAAGACTGTGTATCTGCTGACATGTAGGTAATGGGCTTCGGATAAAAAACAGTTT
The DNA here is from genome assembly GCA_920937365.1 of Sphaerophoria rueppellii. Classification (NCBI taxonomy): domain Eukaryota; kingdom Metazoa; phylum Arthropoda; class Insecta; order Diptera; family Syrphidae; genus Sphaerophoria; species Sphaerophoria rueppellii. The sequence continues at coordinate 38,834,658 of CAKKXW010000001.1, forward strand.
CTTTTCTAACACGTGTAGATCGTAGAACTTCAACTGGCGGATCTTCAAAAGAATCGGAGCAATCTTCTAAAAAATCGGAGCTATTCAAGTTCATGTCTTGATCTTCTTCGGGAAAACCAAAAAACATTTCACTCCCTGAAGATGACTCTTCATTGTTTTCTGATTCATTGCCTTCTTCTGTTGTTAAAACTTCCGGATCTGGGAGCAAAACAATATGTTCGTTAGTTAAATATTTACCTTGACTTTCTTTTTTATTTTCAATAAAGATGACATCTCGAGACTTAACGATCGTTTTGGTGCCCATGCGAAGTAATCTGTAACCCTTCGTATCTTCACAATATCCCACAAAAACTAGTTCTTCACTCTTCGAATCAAACTTCTTTCTTTTTTCTTTTGGGATATGTGTCATTGCTTGAGAACCAAATACTCTAATATGGCTCATATCTGGCTTAGCACCTGACCACAATTCAAAGGGAGTCTTGTTTGGAAGGCTTCGATTGGGAGATCTATTTATCAGATAAACAGATGTTGAAACGGCTTCGGCCCACAATGCTTTTGGCAACGACGCATCGAACAATAAGCACCTAGCACGCTCTACAATTGTTCGATTCATCCGTTCAGCGACGCCATTCTGTTCCGGTGTGTAAGGGGTTGTCGTTTGATGTCTTATCCCTTTGCTTTCCAAACATTTTCTCATTTCTTTGTTGCAAAACTCACTGCCATTGTCTGTTCGCAGAATTTTTATTGTTTTTCCTGTTTGATTCTCCACAAAAGCCATAAAGTTCTTAAATTTTTCGAAAACTTCATCCTTTGACTTGAGGAAGTAGACAAAAACATACTTGGACAGGTCATCTACGAACGTGAGGAAATATCTGGCACCTCCGAGAGAGTTTGTTACCATAGGCCCACATAAACCTGAATGGATGATATTCAGGATAGTTGTTGAACGGTTTGTAGAAGTTTTAAATGGAAGTCTTGATTGTTTGCCCTTGATACACACAATGCATTTTAGTTCCATCTTATCAGAAAATTCTATTCCGCTCGCCAGGTCTCGTAATCTTTTCAGACTGTCTTCGTTTATGTGTCCCATACGACGATGCCACAAGTCAAAACTATTTTCGGACGATGACACAAAGCTGGCTTCTTCAGGTTGAAGGTTAAGCCGGTACATATTACATTCGCGGTTTGCTGTTCCTATGACATCACCTCTGTTGTTAAAGATATCACAACCATCGGAACTAAACTTTACTGTGTTGCCGTTTGATATCATCTGACTTACAGACAACAAGTTAGTACAAAGTTGTGGAACAAACAACACGTCTTTGACAACAACTGTTCGAATTTCCTTTCCAACGACTAGATTCATTGATAAATCGCCCATTGCTTTGACTTCAAGATTAGCGTTATTGGCAATTATAACTTGATTCTTGACGGAGGCCTAACATTTTCAAGATCTTCATCATTTGATGTCATATGTGACGACGCACCAGAGTCGATGTACCACTCATTTCGATTAAAACTCTTAGCAGCAAATGAAGTGCACAAAACCGAATTCGAATGGCATTTTCCTTTGGGACAATCTCTTGAGTAGTGACCAAATTTGTTGCAAGAAAAACAACGAACGGATTTGATACTACGCTTCAATTTTGAATTCTTGTTTTTCGTCCCACCAGTCAAAGCTGAATTGGGGGCATTCGAGATTTTTTCATATTCAACGTCTTGAAGTAATTTCGTCTTGACAGAGTCTCCAGTTATTTCCAAGCCAGAACTTTCTAATCCCATTATCATTGGAGTAAACTTTTCTGGTAAGCCTGCCAGTAAAAGAGTTCCAACCCAAAGTTCGGAAATATCCATTCCAATTCCGCAGAGTTTGTGAGCTGTAGAGACTATTTTGTCGACATACTCCTCCACAGATGCAGATTTGTCTAACGTTGTTGAAATTAACGTTCGTAACAGTCCAACCTTTCGACTTAGACCAGAGTCCATAAATGCCTTTCCCAAAGCATCCCAGACTTCTTTTGCAGTTTTTGCACTCCTGATGTGCACATAATTTATCGGATCCACCAATAAAATAATTTTTGATTTCGCCTTGTTAAGTTTCTTAACGTCAGTTTCAGTACCAAGAACGCAATCCCAAAGCTCTTCATGCTCCAGATAAGTTTTCACTGCAAAGCTCCAGTTATCAAAATTCTCTCTTCCTCTCAATTTTTCAACCAATGGAATCGGTACTGCGGCAGCCATTTCTTAATAACCGTTGAAAAATTTTTCAGATTCCGAATTTTCAAATTAAACAAAAATCTTTTTTAATTCTTATCTAAAATGCAGATAGGTGGCCTGGGCCCATAACCTATTGAAATATGGAAGTATTCGGAGAGTTAAGAATTAAAAGAAACGTATTTCAATTTGAAATCAGAATTAGGAATGAACATTTATTTTTATAAAATCTAAAAACTCAAAACGTAATGAAAGCTATATTAATTTTAACAAAGTAATTTATAACAAGTACATTTCAACACTAAACCGTCTACCTACAATATAGTTTCACCATCTAATGCTTGTCTTGTTTTGTTTATCTTTTGCTATACATACGATACTTCCAAGATATTTCTCTATTGTTTGTTATGATTTATGAATAATAGCTGTACATTCTATTATCAGTTTTCAATTTCTTATGATTTCTGCGTAAATCACGTATGAACAAACTGAATTATACTACATCCTTGATTAAATGGTCCTAATCGAGCAAAATTGGATGATTAACAAAATCTGAAATTAAGTGCTCAAATCATGGATATATTAATTACAATTTTTGTGAACAAACGAATTCTACGATTATCAACTGGAATAATCCTTGATTAAAGATGATCAACCGTGAACGAACTGGCCCTAAGCGTCTGTTTAACAATATACAAGTAAAGTTCCAGTTAAGCTACTTTGAAGCTAACTAGCCGTTAATATTCAAAATAGCGTTTCACAATATCTGAGTAGAGCTAACTAGTAGTTAAAGTGTCAAGTATAGGGAGGATGAAGTGTCCTGTAAAGTAGTTAACTGGCAATTAATAGAATTAAAAGTCTGAAAAAAAACAAGATTTGTCATTTTTTCAATTAAAATAGAATTCAAGAAATTATTAAGTTTCAAAAAACCTTAATGACCGCAAAGAACGTAATTATATAGAAAATAATTGTATGTAAAAGTGTTTTATATTAAATTGTTACGTATGCATTTCGGATTTTACAGAGAAACCATCTTCAGCGAGTGTCGATTGAGCACTGAGTTAAAAAGGGAAATGGGGGCTTAACAAATGGTCTAATAAGTTTGTGAACTCTAATAATAATCATGATAGGGAAGACATATATAAAAAAAAACCAAAAACACAATTTTTCATCCCCCTAAATGTAAAGGGTAGTTCAACCTTTAAATTATTTTTATTTTCTTGGACAACCCTTATTTTTAAATTAATTTAAAAGATTTTTACTTTTATTTTTTTTTTATTTTGTCATGCGGGGTAGTGAGTAGTGGGTAGCAATCACTGGTGTAGCGGGTAGCGTTCAGAAGTAATGATTAACGGGAAGTGGAGTAGTGGGGTAGCGGGTAGTAAGAAGCGATTACCGGTTAACAGGGTAGCGTGTGTAAGTATTCGGTAGTGAGTAGCGGGGTAGCGGGTAGTGGGGGTGGCGGGTAACATGGTAACTGGGTATAACGGGCTAGCGGGTAGACGGTAGTGGAGAAGCGGGGGGAGAGAAGCGGGTGATATTGAAGCGGGCTACAAAAGTCTAGGTCTTTTTTATATCGATTGAGGCAGTAAGAAGTCTGTCGGGTCAGCTAGTAATATATATAAATCTTTAGCTGCTTATGTTTTTCTTTAAAATATTAAAAAGCGGTGAAATAGTTGGACCCGGTTCTAAATTTATTAAATTATTGGAGTTTGAAATAAAAATTTACTCAAAAGCATCAAGTTTTAAAGGATTATTTACGTTTTTTAACAAACCTTCAAATGATGTAATCATGTAATTCTGTGTGGTCTAGCATTTTTTGGATCGTAAACGTGACATGGTATTGCCTTGTCGACTTCTTTTTTTCCTTACAGAACGAATATGTTCATCAAATCTCGTTTTAACAGCTCTCTGTGTTTGTCCAATGTACTTATTTTCACAGTCTGAGCAGGAAATTTGGTAAATGCCACTACGTTGTTGTATTGTTGTCTTGTCTTTTGTCGAGCACAGAGAAAACCGAAGTTTGTTGCTGTTGGTGTGAACAACTCTCATACCAGGCTTTTCATTTCTTAGTTTATTTGAACATTTCTTAATCAGCTGGGCGATAAGCGATGTTTTCAAACCGTTGACGTCCGCTATGTGTATGATTTGCTTGTATTCGTGTATGTAAGATTCAATTGAAAGAGGTAAACGACATAATCGATATACCATTGATTGAAATGAAGATATTTTTTTTTTTTGGTGGGTGCAAAAGGAGTCATTGGGTATATATCGATCAGTTAACGTGGACATTTGGTAAACGGCAAGATTTTATTTCGTATTTATTCGTCGGATTTCTAAATCATTTCTAAGGAAGGAAAGAGAGTGGTTTTCGTTGTCTTCTTCTTCAAAGGTGAATTTGATACTTGGAAACCTGTTGTTGATTGTTTGTAGAATGTCGGCAACTTCATTTCTTTTGACGATCGCAAAAGTGTCGTCCTCATATCTGTACCAGATACGAGGTTATTTACCTTCGGCTTGGAGATCGATTTCCAATTTACTCATGAACGCTTCTGCTACGAAAAAGCAAGGATTTTTAAATAATTTTCATTTTTTTTTCCAATAAAATGGATATTCTTCTCGACACGTTAAATGACGAGTTTGATGAGTTTTTTTCGCTTTATGAAGCCACCATGAAACTGTGACTCGAAAGACACTTATTTCATGGAATCCGTGGACATCATAGAATTGCCAAATCAGAAATATTCGCAACGTTTTCGGGTTTATTCAAAATAGTGCATGGTTCGATGGATTACATTCTGCAATACCAAATATGATTCGATTGATAATCACCCTGTATACTGATTGATAATGGGTATGACCAACAATCACGACAAGTCAAACAAAAATTATAATTTTCAAAGGCTGGTATATATATTAAAGGCTATAACACAGATAATTAATTTATACAGATGTCTCATCCCTGCAGAAAAAAATGAATCATTTTTTGCCCTTAACAGACAAAGCCTTAACAGACAAGGAGCTTTCGGGAGCTTTTTTCTTTGCCGAAGTATTCATTTATAGGAGAAGAGATGAGCCAAAATTGATTTTGCATGCATAAAGTGAATGTGTTAAAGCTTTTAGAAAAAGCTTTTTTTTTGGTAGCTTTCAGTTCCATATATCATTTTTCGCCATAAGGGTGAGACATCTGTATAAATTTATTATCTGTGGCTATAAGGTCGTAAGCCCATTCATTACTTCTAATTTGCGAGCACCCACAAAAGTTAATAGTGGTTCTGACCTGTAATAAGATGAGAGCAAAACCTATAGACAATTATCAGTGGTAATTTCCGAAACAACAACAAATATCCTTTTGATATTTGTTTATTTTTTTTTCTGGCTTTGTCGTTGTCATAGTAATTCCATAAGAATTCATTTTCTTCACTAATATTTCCCATATTCGATTTAGCAAAACCAGAACCTACAGTTTTATACGTATGTAGTAGCAAATACATATATCAATATATGGATAAACTCTTATTGACATAAGTCTACGTACACCTTCTCATTCATAAATCATTTTGAAAATACAGTCAGTCACAAAAGTAAGTACACAATATGCATTAAACTACTTTCTGTTGCAATAGCTTCATGACTGCAATCATGTTGGCCTTGAAACAAGTTAGATCTGTTGTCCACCATGTATTCAGTTTGGATACATGCAAAAAAGGACCGTTATGTAAGCTCAACTCGTTGCTTTGGAGATAGCTTACAAAATTAAACTAATTTTTATGACAAAAGTAAGTACACAGTTAGAATATTCCATTGTAACACTTGCACAAATACACACTATTTTGAAAAAAGGTGAGTTTTTTTCCAATTTTACATTTCCTTTATTTGTTTTGATTGTTTTTTATGCAAAACTAACACTTAAATAGGACAAAAGTTGATATGGCTCCTAGAGGTAACCAACTTTCACAAGATTTGAAGGCTTTGATAATCAAGCATCATCTAGAAAACAAAAGCATAAGGGATATTGCAAAAATAATTGATACAAGCCCATTTACGATTCATAAAATAATTAAAAAGTAACAATGTACAGGATTCACTAAAAATAAAGCCCGCTGCGGACGCCGACGTATCTTCACACCTGCAGAAAATCGAATCATTATCCGGAAAAACAAAAGTAAACCTAAATTAAGTGCCCCAAAAATACAACAACAAGTCTCTGAATAAATTGGTAAGCAATGTAACCCCCAAACTACTCGGCGAATTTTAAAAAGTGATGGTTACAATGGTAGAAACATCAGACTTGTTGTTGTATTTTTGGGGCACTTAATTTAGGTTTACTTTTGTTTTTCCGTTGTGTGTATTTGGGCAAGTGTTACAATGGAATATTCTAACTGTGTACTTACTTTTGTCATAAAAATTAGTTTAATTTTGTAAGCTATCTCCAAAGCAACGAGTTGAGCTTACATAACTGTCCTTTTTTGCATGTATCCAAACTGAATACATGGTGGACAACAGATCTAACTTGTTTCAAGGCCAACATGATTGCAGTCATGAAGCTATTGCAACAGAAAGTAGTTTAATGCATATTGTGTACTTACTTTTGTGACTGACTGTACGTGCATCAGATTACTTGTAAGTTATGCACAAGTTATGCAAGTTTGTCCCTTTGTATCCAGTTTTACTCTGTATATATTTTTTTTCAAATTAAGCACCTCCCCAAATAACCGTTAAGTAATTGATTGATTTCTGAGTTTTAAATGATGACAAATATCTACGTACACTGCAAGTTATTGTTATCCCTTTCATATGTCCGTTACATATAGTTATTTTTTCAATTCATTCAGTTTGTTACAGGTTTTGCTTTAGTTTTACTTTTTTTTCAAAGTTTAGTAATGTGTGTCTAAAATGAGCCAAAAAAATCACGAAATAAGCAAAGGTTAACGTGAACTAGTAATAAAGTACGATATAGAAGGGAAATCATTACGCGAAATTGGTAAGCTTATTGGAAGGCAAAATTCAACAGTCCAAACAATTATTAAGAACTTTAAAGAAACGGGATCATTAAAGTTTAAACGGCGATCAAGACGTCTGCAAATATTTACCGCTCGGGAAGAAAATCTTATCAGACGAACAGTGGTAAAAAATCCGAGGCTTACTGCATCTGAGATAAGGGCAGAAATGCTTGAGAACACGGGCAAGTATTGTATGGAAACACGGTGCGCAGAGTTTTGAAAAGAATAGGTTTTCGGAGTAGAGTAGCCAAAAAAAAAAAACCGCACATAAGTGAAGTAAACTGGATAAAGCGGCTGGACTTCGCTAAATCTCACCAAAACTAGGGAACTGATTTCTGGAAGAATGTTTTATTAAGCGATGAAAGTAAATTTAATATTTATGATAACGATGGCAGGGTAAAAGCAGGGTAAAAGCATGGCGTAAACCTAACGCAGCCCTAGAAAATTTGAACAAGGTTGGTACGGTGAAATATGGAGGTGGTAATATTCTCTTATAGGGTTGTATCACAGATAATAAATTTATACAGATGTCTCACCCTTATGGCGAGAAATGATATATGGAACTGAAAGCTACCAAAAAAAAGCTTTTTCCAAAAGCTTTAACACATTCACTTTATGCATGCAAAATCAATTTTGGCTCATCTCATCTCCTATAAATGAATACTTCGGCAAAGAAAAAAGCTCCCGAAAGCTCCTTGTCTGTTAAGGCTTTGTCTGTTAAGAGCAAAAAATGATTCATTTTTTTCTGCAGGGATGAGACATCTGTATAAATTAATTATCTGTGGTTGTATGTCGGAGGCGGGGGTTGGCAACCTTATTTTTATTGACACAATAATGGACTCCTTCCTCGAAGACAGTATATTCTTCGTTTTTCCCTCATTTATCGCTAAACCCATTTCCGCTTCTGATGACTCAAGTCTCACAAAGGTGCCATTGACATCACGCTATGTTCTTCCCATTATATCAATATCATTGGCGTACGTGAGAAGTTGAACAGATTTTTGGAAGATAGTGCCTCTGGTATTGACGGTGGAGTTCTGCACTATCTTCTCAAGAACGATGTACAAGAAATCGCACGACAGTGCATCGCCTTGTCTGAATCCTTTTTTGACGTTGAAAGATTCCGTAAGCTCGTTGCCAATCTTGATGGAGTTATCCATCGTCATTTTGCACAAGCAAACGAGCTTGGCAGGGATGCCAAAACTAGGCATAGCTTTATACAGTTCGTCTCTATAGATGCTGTCATACGCGGCCTTAAAATCGATGAAAAAGTGGTGGGTATCGATTTGGAGTTCATAGGTCTTTTCCAGGATCTGCCGCAACGTGAAAATTTGGTCGATGGTTGACTTCTCTGGCCTGAGGCCACATTGATAAGGACCAATCAGATTGTTGACGAAAGGCTTCAGACGTTCACATATTACGGAACTTGCAGGCGATTTTAAGTAGACTAAATCCTCTGTAGTTGGCGCAGTTCAAAATTTTTCAAAATTGTCACATTTTAACATTTTGAATACCTAGATTGGGCTTAACTATAAGTTTTGTACATTTCTACGAAAAAATTAAAATTCAACTCAAGAAAACAAGTTGAAAAATAAATAAATTGTTTTTTTAATTAAAGTCTAATGTTTATTCCTCTTTGAAGCAAACATTCCAAACTATGAAAAAAGCGAGAACAACTCAGATATCATGCTGGCTCCATTATGGCAAAGTGAAACCAACACTCTTGTTTCTACAACTTACGAATGTCACAATGTATGTTTGCTTGATTTTTACAACAACAAAAAAATATTTAATTATCTTCCATTTCAGGTAACATATTATAAAAAGGATAAATCCGATCTGCAAAAAAATGAAACATACACTAACTACTTCTTCATTTTTACGTCCACAATTTTTGTTTTCATCCCAATGGCCATCCTGGCAACTTTTAACTTCTTTCTAATCGTTTTGGTGCGTCGATCAAAGCATCGTCGTGGAGAAATGACTAATGCCAGTGTTCGTCGGTCAACAGTGAGTATAGACAACAAAAGTAATCGTTTTTGAAATATGAACTAAGAAATTTTTTGTTTTTTTTTTTTGTTTACAGCGCAAAAGCTCAAACAATGTGTCACAAGAAAATCGAATAACCGTCACCCTGATTGCGGTTGTGATACTTTTTATCATCTGTCAACTTCCATGGGCCATTTATCTGATAGTACCTGAAATAATCAAAATCGACGATAATCTTCAAATTATTATTGGAAATTTTTTCAATCTTCTAGTTGCCATTAATGCCGCAAGTAATTTTTTTCTTTATTGCGTTTTATCCGATAAATATCGTCGCACAGTAAAGGAATTAATTGTTGGCTACAAATATAAGAGAAGAAATATGAGCATAAGCACGACGTATGTGCCGAGCAGTAGGAGGACTAGAACTGCTTCACAATTCAAAAAAACTAATCCTTGAGATTTTGAGAATGGTTACTGTTATAAATTCTGTTCTTATTACTACAAATTGTTCGCGTACTAGAACCGATTATGTTCTGTTTGTTGTGCCATGTGATGTTGATAGTTGTGTCATGAGAGAAGAGTATGAAATTTGTACAAGCAATATTGAGCAGGACTCAATCAGATATGTTTAGAGATTCGGATGATCATGTCAATAAGTTTTTTTGAGCCCCATCGACAGTGGCATTAAACCACTTGTTTTCTTTCTATCACTCATTATAAGCAGAATCGGTCCACTACGGCGTATACTTATTTTTATTTCACATAATATTGCTTTCGAAGTTCGATTTGCAAATATAAGAGTTTTGGTTGTTTCATTTTGTGGAGTTCATATCTGGTTGACTAGCTTACAATATGAGAGTCGATTTTCATGACGCCGATCTTAAGTTAGTACTGTTAGATTGTGTTTTATTTTATAATAGACTTCATCGAGCTTAAAACTGCATTAAGTACTACAAAAATTACTGTTATTTATGTATCATATAGACAAATAATTTCTTTTTTATAAATAAATATTTAATTTTTAGATTTAATGAAAATATCGAAAACATATTATCACGATTAGTTTATAAGAAAAAATTGAATAAACAGTAAAACTATAATTACTAAATAATTAGAGCCAAGAATTTGTTTTTTTTTTTCTGATATGCGAATTTGGTGAGTACCTACATGCACAAATAATTATTTTTGGGATAAAACAATCAGGGCCTGATTAACCCTAAGACTAATCAGGCTACAGCCTAGGGCGCAGGGATCGGGGAGCGCTGAAATTGTGTCTTCGCAAGCACTAATCTAGCATCATTGCATTTACTCTATATATTTCAACTAGACCGAGACAAAACATTAAGACTAAATGCGTTTGCGAGTCCCTGATCTTAACAATAAATTTTAAAAAGCGCGCGTAAAAAATACACTGACTTGTTACTCGAATCGGTCGGTGGTTGAGCTGGCAACAGAATGCCTAGTGCGAGTTTTGTTTTAATCCGCCTCGCATTAACGGGCGTAAATTTCAACTTCATTTTGTATGGAAAATTCGGAATTTAAAAGGTGAAACCTAGTTCTCACGTTTGCCGCTAGATGACTCTGTATCGATTGTATCGTATTCTATTCTTTATCCTCTAGGTTGCATTTTTTGAATTCCCATACAAAATAATCTTCACGTTTACGCGCGTTTCTGTTAGGCGAATTAAACAAATGTCGCACTAGGTACTCAGCGCAATGAAAACATCAACGATGTTCGGGGACTCCCCGCAGTAGTTAATAGTAAGTATACTCTGCCGTGCTTCATTAATTTCTTATTTCTCTCGTAATCGTCGTTCATCCGTATATACACCCGCTCGCGTATATTCGGTTTTGGTGATTGATATTTATTTATTTAAAGGTCGAATGTCATGTACATTTTAATTTACATGTCCTTTAGGACAACGTTAGTTTCGCTTGCAGATCGATCTGAAAACTTTTATAGGTAGTATGAACCATGTTACAATTCTCACACTTCTACTCTACTCAGTCACTACTTTTAAGGCCGTCCGTAACACACCTAGCGAGGGCGCGTCCTCATAATTAGCCCAGGGCGGCCAGAACTCTTTATCAGTCGCTAGAGACAATTGAAGAAAACCTAATAAGCAATATTTCGTTTTAAATTTAAAACAAAAAGTAAGACAGGTAGACCAAAAAAATCGTAGTCGATGCTGAGGGTTTGGAATGAACACTTTTGTAGACTTCATACAGCCGACGAAAAATATCGTTAACACTAGACTATTTAGATAGGAGGATGCAGCAAATTTTTTGTTTGTTTATAATAAACACACTCAAGGGGTTTCTTATACCCTTATTATGCCATAGACACAGTGAGTGCTTTAGAAAAGAGGGAAGGGATTGGAGAGGAGGTGCCGGTGTACATTGGTCTTAAATTCCTGAACACTGCAATGATCGGGAAAGAGAGAGTGTGGAAGAGAGTCACATTCGGTAGTAGGCTAAGAACGATTCTCTATTTGAGCGTACGACCGAATGGCTTGGGTAAACTGATGGGCATTCCTAGAAGCGCGGGTATTACGGTTGAATTGTTTAAGGGGTGGAATGCAACTGGCTATTTCACTAGAGCAATTACCGTAGAAGTAACGGTAAAACAAAGAGAGACACGAAACGTTACGACGGTGTTCCAATGAGGTGAATGAGTTAGTGATGTCTTTGTCACCAATCATTCTTAATGCTCTTTCTGTACTACTATCCAAGAGACTTAAGTATGGAGCTGGAGCACCAGCCCAAGATGGAAGTTGTACTCAAGCTTGGACGGATATGTAAGTCTTGTAGATAATAGCTAGATCAGACGGGCGAAAAATTTTCTTGCACCGTCTTAAGAAACCCAAACATCTTGCGGCATTTTTGGCGACATCACGTATGTGTTCGGTCCACAAGAAGTGGTCAGTGATGCACATACCGAGAATCTCGAGATGTTCGGTCTCATTGATGCAAGTGCCACTCATGGACAATGGCAGGGTGGGTATATCTCGCTTCAACGATACAAGCAAGCAACGATACAGCATTGGATTTTCGAAGCATTAAACTCTACGCGATATTGTATCCCGTTGTATAATTTGTGTAAGCCAGAGTTTAATGACTCATCATATTTGTCAAATGAGAAAGAGGGTTGGAGACAAACGAGCCCTGGGGCACACCAGCATTATTTGCTGTTTCAGACTTGAACCCGTCCAGTACAACAGTATGAACAGCAGCGAAGAGTAGCGGTGACTGCCTAGCAAAAGGTTCGCTTTCGCGAGCGAGCTAACAGCTGGAGTGCCATTGTCAACGAGCGTAGGATCTTAGAAATGACAAAAATTCTTATATGCCTTTGGTACAATGACCGGAAATTTTTGCCTTAATTTATGGTCATGTAAAATGAGATAAGAAATGGTCGGAAGAATGCAGGCCCAATGAATGGAACCTCAGCATTGTTTTCCCAATCTTGAAGAAGAAAGATCCTCTCAACTGCTACAAATACAGAGGCTTTAGCCATCTTAACATTATTTCTGCCGTAATATCAACAATCTGATTAGTTCTCAAAGTCAGCAAAGCCAATCATCGACCAATTCTTCCAAAATACCAAATTTTACCCAACACATCTTTATCGATTTGACGCGTATGACAGCATCAACAGAGATGAGCTGTATAAGCTATGTCGAGTTTGGCATCCTTGACAACCTCGTGCATTTGTGCAAATTAAGAATGAGAAATCACGCTGCTTCATCAACAACGTGCGTTATGGAATCGTTTGATGTCAACAAAGGATTCAGATAAGGCGATGAACTATCATACGATTCCTTTAACATCGGGCTTGAGAACTCCAACACCATATGCACTATTTCCCTGCTTAACTTCTTGCATACGCCAACAATATTGACATAATAGACGCACAAAACTTCAAGGTAGTAGAGGAGTTTGTCGTACAAAGTCTCCGCTATTGAACACGGGCAATAACAGCCACGCCGAGGTCAGATGAAGAATGACTCTTACTATTCAAAGAAAGCAATTCCCTCTCTCGATCAACTAAGTTAAGACTGTACAAAACCTCATCATACTGATCCTGCTGGATGGTGCAGAAGCATGGACATTGTCAAAATTCTTCGTGTTATCTATGCATTGATGGAGAATGGAGAAGGAGATTTAACAACAAGCTTTACGATTGTAAAACGAAGAGCCATGGTCCAATAACTCGGATGGCGTGGTTATATAGAGTTGATGGACACCAATGCTTCGGCCCGGAAAGTCGTTGACACCATTCCCGAGGACGTAAAAGCAGAGGTAGTTCGTGACTCGGGCATAGCGTATAGCGCATTATAAAGTGGAAGACAACTTCAACCAACGTGGAGTGCAATGTGCAAACTAGAGTCTAGCTGGCTGGTGGAGATCAAAACGGACTGTTACACCAGCTTAACGAGAATGGACGCCAAAAATTTTTTTTTTTTTAATAAGTCAATTTGTAACTGAACCCGTGTTCCACCCTCTTCCACCCACATGCAATGCATTTTAATTTTTATAAAGCTTAATTGGGATGGACTTCCCGGTCGTTTCAAAAGCAATTAAAAAAAAAAAAAATAGAGTGGCGCGACAGCTCTTGAAGACCCAAGGCCTAAGTGGCTTACTCTCATCAACAATTCTATATGTACGTGTGAAAAATTGAGGGGACCTACAATTTAACGCCGATTCCGAACGGCAAAGTTGAGAAGCACTTTTTCATGACAGATGATACTCTTGGAAGTTTTGTCAGTTCCTTGCAAGAGGAAGTGCCCGCGAAAGATGAAATAAAAACCATGGGTACGAGTAGGACTCGAACCCACGACGTTCGGCTTAGCAGCCAACGCACCTAACCACTAAGCTACGGACACGACTTCAAAACCAATTACCAAATTGAAATTTAAAGAGATGTACAAGCGTTACTTGGCATTATCTGGCCTGTGCAGTGCAACATCGTTATGCATGATCAGTCGAAAAATTTGCTTCTGCAAATGAAAGAATTGTGGGTATGGCGTATGGGTAATCTGTTGCTTTGATAAACGCAACTTATCCCGATGAGTAAGTTTTCATGGAGGGCCACTCCACGCCTTGTTTCGGACGTGATTTCGGTTTTAAAGCGCTTTATAATACTTTGTATGGTGCAACGGCTTCTAGAAATAATTTATCGTATTCAGAGCAAATTTTGTTCTAAGTTTAGGTTAGGTTAGGTGATAACTGATAAGGGTGTGCACAGAGTGAAACTGTTGCATACACGTGGGCCTACTGGTCCATTGTGATCCCCTATAAAAGTTAACATCGATGCTCTTCCAAGTTACCGATTAACGTAGATTGTTTTGTTAACGTACCAGCCTGTACTATCTATAAATTTCCTCATCTTTGTCATTAAGACCTGTGCTAGATCATTCAATTCCCCAACAAACCTGTTCCCGAAATGACGGAGTCGGTTAGTTTGGAGGTTCGGATAGTCACAGAGCAGGTGTTTAATGGTTTCTATTTCCTCCTCATCCTGACAGCTCCTACAGAAATCGGGTGCAAAAGTCCCTATCTTGTTGGCCATTGTGCCAATGGCGCAATGACCCGTTAGTACACCTATCAGGATTTCAATGTTCCTTTTTCTCAGCGATAGAATATACCGAGTTTCCTTTTCATTAGTGTTAGTCCATAAACTTCTAGAGATTACGCAATCGTCCCTGGATTTCCAGGAGTTACTGATTTTCTCTTCTGATTTAAGGTCTTTCTTCCTCTTGAGTATCCCAATAGGGACGTGTGGTCCCCTATTTTAATGGTCGCTACTACTTGTATCTGCTTCTGACCCTTTCCTGGCGAGTTCATCTACTATTTCATTCCCTTCAATATTGCTATGTCCAGGAACCCACCAGAGCTTTACCTTAATTCCTTCCTACAGTTTAAAACTGCCTTTGATCTTATGGTCTCACTGGCTAAGGCTTTGATAGCTGTCCACGAAAAAAGTAATCTCCGAGGAGCTTAGCTTTTCATGATATGCCATTTCGGCTGATTTTTCAATGGCATAGATCTCGGCCTGAAGGACACTACAGTCAGCTGGGAGTTTATTCGCCTCTCTGATGCTGAGAGATTGGCAAAACACTCCAGCACCTGTTTCCATTTTTAAACCGTCAGTGTAGAAAAGAATACCCTGTTCACTTATAAGTGAATTAGGATCCCAACCCTGTCTTTCTGGTATGCAAATAGAAATCTTGTAGAGGGGGAATGTAATCGGTGGCCTCCATTAGTCCTGGAATCGTGTCATATCTTTGTAAGATTGACCCGTGTCCATAAGTGCTGTGCTTCCAGAAACTCAGTCTTTTAAACGAATTGCAGTTTGGGCTGCCGTGCACCTTATAAACTCATCCAGGGCCGGGAGATCCGGGATCATCAACCCAGCTTGCGGTGTGGTTCTCTGAGCCCCTGTTATTCCTATACAGGCTAGTCTCTGTACATTATTCAGGTTCTTGAGATAGCTTGATTTTTCTACCGCTTTCCACTATACAATAGAGCCATAGGCAAGGATGGGTCTGATAATCGCTGTGAATATCCATTCGATGACTTGCGGTCGTATACCCCACTGTACACTGGACGTCTTTTCGCATGTGTAGAATGCACATAGTGGTTT
This sequence comes from Sphaerophoria rueppellii, assembly GCA_920937365.1. NCBI lineage: Eukaryota > Metazoa > Arthropoda > Insecta > Diptera > Syrphidae > Sphaerophoria > Sphaerophoria rueppellii. Next base: position 38,850,507 of record CAKKXW010000001.1, read on the forward strand.
TTCATTCTTTCCTCAGTAATACGCTTCCATGTAAGCTTGGAGTCAGGGATTACTCCTAGAAATGTAGCTTCCTTAGAAAGTTTTAGAGGAATACTACTACTACTACTACTACTACTACTACTACTACTACTACTACTACTACTACTACTACTACTACTACTACTACTACTACTAGAACAAAACTAGCGCTGTCTTGGTGGGTTTGACCTCGAGACCGTTCTTAGTTGCCCAAGAAGATAAATCCTTTAATGCGTTTTCCATAATGTTTCCGATGGTGGTAATGAACTTGCCTGATACCAAAACCACTGTCATCTGCATGTGCTACAATTTTTGTTCTTATTTTGATAAAGATCAATGATCAATCGCCTTTCTTCTACAGCAAGTCCCTTTCTCACATTTCCATGACCTAGACCTTCTTCACTCAAAATTACACAGAAAGGGTAAGACACCTAGCTCAAACACATGTTTCGCGTAAAAAAAAGGCTTGCTGACATAAGAAAATGATTCAAACTTGTTTCCGTTACACAGTTGTTCAAAAAGCTATAGGGGTGTTGCCATGTGTTCCTTTTGTGGACAAAAATGTTTCTTTAATTGTTATTGAAATAAAAAACAATTGTGAATCTGCTAAGGTAAGTTGAAATATTTTGAAATTTTGCTCTATTGCGGAAAATTTTAAGCATTGTGACTAAAACTGTAGGTATGCTTTGGTGGAACACTGTATATCTAGAGATTGATTCTGCGTTTCTCTTCATTTAACTTCACTCATTACAGCAAAAGTTGAATAAGCAGTCTTCATGACCTGAAATTAGATTTGTTTGACCGAAGTTGCCTTTATACCTTTTCAAAGTATCGTACCCTCACGAAAGTTGGCAATTTAAGTGGGATTATATTACCCGCCATTATGACAAGTGGCCTCTGTGATCGTACCAACAGCAATATAAGTCCATTTTTGAACTCCTTATCCTGATCCATCCAATTGCAAGAGTAAATAGCCATCGTCAGTTGCTCGGCACTCTCCGAAAGTTGATCGCCAAAATGACACAAAATAAAAATCTCAAATGTAACAGCAGTAAAAAATATGACAATGTTCAATAGTTTTGAGTAGTCCAGGCCGACATAGAGCATGTAGACGCCAATTGTACACTGGGCCAGTCCAGTGCACAAAAACTGAGCCAAGGAAGCAGTTGATATAATCTGCTGAATAGTTTTGTACAATCTGTAAAATAACCAATTTTCTAGAAAAGATTGAGAAGAAAAACAGATTTTTCTTTACTCAACTCAATTATAACCTGATGATCCTTAATGCACTCGATCAGCTCCCTATTGACCGTTTTCGAATCCACACCTGGAATTGTTCCCAACTTTGAGATCCGCAACGACAAGGCCTTGATATGAGCACAGAGAATCCTTAAATAAGCCTGTGGATATGTATCGTTGCCTAAATCCTGAATTGCCTGCACAGTCAATCCATACAGCTGATATGAATGGGCAATCACAAAATCGCTATATGAATTTTTCCAATCCAATGGCAACCAAGCGGGATACATTAAAGTCCGTTCTTTTGCCAAATAGACGACCAATTGACTCGTGATAACAGCACTTACAAACATTGTGGCAAAAATACAAAAACACTTGTGAGCGGATCGAACGCCATCTCGCAATGCCTGCAACTCGTCGGTAGTATTGGCCCGTTTGTCTAATCGATTGAGTATCTGCTTGACCTCTAGAAGTTTGGAACGAACAATGAAAACATTGAGAAACTTTAGATTACATATAATGTCAGTGATGGTCACGTAAAAATTTTCGCATAGTTGAGTGAAGTTCTCGGAGAAGATGCAATTGACAATCAATGTGAGAGGAAAACACAGGGTTACAGTAAGATTGAGAAAGATTGCATAGACAATGTACGGTATTCTCCAGTTGGGATTCCTTGGGAATTTTAAACCACAAAATTGCCAAACAAGCCAATGATATTTAAATGCCTCATAAGTTTGCAAAGGAGCTGATGCCGATGGTGACATGTTTTTGAAAAGTTAATTCGACGGATGCAAAGTGACAATAGAACACTGGGAAACGGAAAGTTGATTTTGATACTTTTATATGTGCACCTAAAGAATTTTGTGCAATTGTTTTGGACATGTTGGAGTGATAGTAATTTAAGATTAAAGTTACATGTTACTGTTGAACTTTTATTTTTATTTATTTTGAGGCAATTATCAAGGCTCTCAAAACACGCTTTAGTTTTGCCTTCGCCTGACGTTTACGAGTTCAGCTATAGGAATTTAAAGCATGCTATCACAATGAAGCTTCGTAATGTGACTCCAAACGGAAGCCCTAGTTCAAACTTCAAACATGCTGAACATTTGCTCACTCAGGCAAGGCAATAGCTCACTGCTTAATAAAGCGCTGAATAATGCATATTATCCAGTACATTCGAAGACAGAAAGGACAACTCCAATCGTTCAAATTTCCGGTCAATAAGTCTTCTTCCAAGCCTCAGCAAGGCTGAATGGGTTGCGGACAACACAATAATACCGGATAATCAGTTCGGGTTCATGGCAGGACATGACACTCTTCATGCCGCGTCTAAGCTCGTTTCTGATATCCAATGGAACAAGTCCAAAAAACAATGCACGGGTGCTGTTCTGGTGGATTTGGAGAAGGCCTTCGGCACCGTATGGTTAGAAGGTTTGTACCTATACAATTCACCAGACTAGGCATCAGTAAACCATTATTGTATATGCTTTATGATATGCTCAACGGTAGAAAGTTTGTTGTGGCAATGTAACTTCTACCATCACCTTTGAAATTAAAAACGGTCTTCAACAGGGAGCGGTTAAATCGCCGATCCTCTTCAGCATTTACACCAGCGATCTTATAGGTAGCCTTATCCAGACAAATGCGTATGCCGACGATCTGATTGCGTTCAGAACTGCCCCAAAGGTCGAAGTCATTAGAATTCTCTTGCAACATGACTTGGAGAAGATTGCACCATCTCAAATGGAGAAGATTCGGGTGTTCGAGAGGCAGTGTCTTCGGCGATGTCTCGGTTTGTATCGGACACCGGAATCTTCTTATGTACATAACTATTCTAAAGAAGTTCTATACAACGAGGCTCGGATCAACAGAATTGACAATGTCGTGATAAAACTTGTTCGGGGTCACATTGCGAGAGCTATGACTTCGACAAATAATTTGATCTTTGGGGCGTTCTATCCGAACGACGAATTTTTTGACAGTGCAAGCTTGAGCGACTTCATTCCACTAGAGGCAATCCTCTATTTAGATAGATGCGGTCTGATACAGGACAGATTGGCGGTGCTGCTAATCTACCAAGTCAGGCAAAGAACCGTCGATCAGCGGCTCCTTTACAAGTCGAGACGCCCTCGCACAAGACGGAGCAGTTCGTTCGGTTAAGTAGGGCTGTGTCCCAAGAATCAGTTCTGGTGGCTTCAGTCAGTACTTGACAATGAGTTGTCCGGGTGGGGTATTCAGCCTTGGCCGGCTTACAAAAAACAAGAATAGAAAAAAAGGAAAAATTAGAAACAAAAAACAAAAGATATACAAAAACATTAAATAAAAATGAAAGAGATTTGCTGCTGTGGTTGTTCTAGTTTTAAAGTAGTTGTAAGGTGGAATAGTAGTTTTACTTAATTTTAAGTTTTATTTTAAAGGGCCTAATTTTAAGTAGCATGTAAGCAAAAAAAATTATAAATGACATAATGTTAGTTTTTCTAAATTTTCTAACAAGAAACAATCAATAAAATTTAATAAAATAGTTCATAGGCCGAAATGCATTATTTTTAAGAAAACCATGAATTCCTTAGAGCGCCCGGTTGGGGCCAGTAAGTTTAATATAAGATTTTATATAATAAACTAGTTTGAATTCTTTTGTCTAGTAATAAGTAGTTAATAAGTGAAAGAAATAAACAAGAATATTGGAAGAAAAAAACAACGCAACAGCTGTAAAAAAAAAGTCAGCAAACGAAATTCCTTTGATGCGGGTGCATCGTAGGTAACGCAGACGAAGACAAAGCTTAAGAGCGTGTTTGTGTTTCAGCCATTACGTTTCCATTTCGTTGGGATTTTTGTCTACTTTTTGTGTTATTTTAATTTTGTGTTGTGTTAATTGTACTAAATTAAGTAACAAAAAACTATATAGATTAAGTTATAATTTATTAATTTCAAATGAATTTCACAAAAATAAATAAAACTTTTCTTCGGAGAGGCGACGCGTTTCGGACTCAGTCCATCAAGTTGACACAAGTTTGCGCCCGATGATGGACTGAGTCCGAAACGCGTCGCCTCTCCGAAGAAAAGTTTTATTTATTTTTGTGAAATTCATTTGAAATTAATAAATTATAACTTAAACTATATAGTTTTTTGTTACTTAATTTAGTACATTACGTTTCGTTGACAAACACGTGTTGGTTGATTGTTTGTGGACTCAAATTTATTAACCATAATGCGAATAGTCCTCGCAGTTGGATGTTGCCGAAGCAGAACCCCCATTTTGATAAAACGCTTGATCATTTCAAGTGCATTGATTCTTCATTTGAAGGGCTTAAATTCAACAACATGTTTATCAACCATAAACCGTTATATATTATGATGATGATAATATAGGATCAACAAGATAGGGGCTATCAAAGTATCAACTGACAAAGTTTGGAATCCCCTACTGGAAGACCCATTATAAACGTTCCTTTCTATCTGAGTCTATAAAGAGAATTAAAACTGACGTTTCAATGTTTATTGACATGCACGGATAAAAACACTTTCTGGAAACGATTTCGTCTAACGTTTTGTCATTGTTTCTAACGCAGCCCCCGGAATTTCAAATCTCTGAAGCTAGAATTTGGAAATTGAAAACCGGAAACCGTTAACCGAAAACATAAATCGTACAATCAGAAGTACATAAAATAAAAACAGCATTAGATGTCACCTTTTACTTAAAGCGAAATAATCTTTTTTTTCACGATGAAACTGAGAAGTAAATCATCATCCGAAATGGTAAAAGGTAAATTAAACTTCTGAATGCAATAATTGCATTTAAACAAAGTCGATTATAAAGTTTTAAATACTTTACAAACAATTTAATTGAGCGGTGTGAAATTGTGAATTTGTAAATGCTTGCTGTAGAAATGTTTTAAAACTTCTGCCATTAGGCTGCAATTCTAAGAAGCAACGTTTACAGAAAGGAACGCCGATAATGTCTGGACTCTATTCATCAAAGTGGAATACAAGTTTCTTGAAGACCTGTAAGCCGAGATTTTCGCAAAAATCTTAATTATTTGCACGAAAACAAACACTTTCATTCATTGAAATTGAAAACCAAAATCATCTGCGAGGTCTGATTACCGAATTATGATCACAAAACCATTTTTCTTGGTATTTGCCCTCAGCTGATTGCAATCACATTATTTTAGTGTTTTATAAGTGTGATATACATGAGTGTGATTAGTGTGTGAGAACAATCGCACCGGAGAACAAATACCAAGAAGGTAAGAATATAAATGTGAAAATTTGGATGGATGTATTTTTGTTACTTAATAACTCCAGAACAGCTGAAGGGATCTGGATGAAATTTATCACACAGCTGGAATAAAACATAAACTATTTCTTCCCCGTGTTATAGATTTGTTTAATTTTGCATCGAGCAAAGGATCGATATGAATTTTTCCATAGGTAGTGGTAGTTTGGAAGTTTAGGAGTCAGGAAATGACAAAGCCTACTTTTAATCCCGTTTATGGTGGGTTGTATTCAGTTTGTTGTTACTAATTTGTGTCGCAAGAATTGATTTTGTTGCTCAAATTGTTGTCTTAAAAAGCGCTGTTATCTACGTTTCTTATTTTCTCTTCTGAAAAAATAACAAGTATACGCCCAATTAAACTTTCCCATAAAACGTTTGTTCCAATATCTGGATAATAAAGATTTTTTCAAAGAGAAAACAACATTAACCGAGCCAGCTAGTAGAATAAAAAGACTCATTTTAAAGATATTATGACAGACTCGTGATTTATTGAAAATAGTGACGATCCGGAACGTAAGTTTTGTAAACCGAGTTAACTCGCGTTGGTTTTCATGTAAACCAAGTTGTAATTCGGTTTGCCCAACTCAAGTGGACCGAATCAACTCGGTTTGCCACCTAGGTTCAGCAACTCGGTTTTCAATGAAAATCGATATAGAAAAAACTTTAAAAACGCAAAAATTAGTTTTTTAATCCGTCAAAATCTTGGCCACCCGCTGATGAAATTTCACAATTAAATAGTACCAGAGTGCTCCAAAAACCGTTCTGGAAAACAGTTATAACATTTGACAATTAGATAACTGCCGTTCAAAAACACTTGACAAATTACCGAACCGAGTTGACCCTAAAAATAATAGAGTGGCGTGGCCAAGGCCTAAGTGGCTTACTCTCATCAACAATTCTCTGAGTGCTTGTGAAGAATTGTGGGGACCTACAATTTAACGCCGATTCAGAACGGCAAAGTTGAGAGGCACTTTTTCATGACAGATTGATACTCTTGAAAGTTTTGTCAGTTCTTCGCAAGTGACAGTGCCCGTGACAGATGAAATAAAAACTATGGGCACGGGTAGGACTCGAACCCACGACGTTATGCTTAGCAGCCAAGGCACCTTACCACTAAGCTACCGACACTAG
>CAKKXW010000001.1:38881015-38896930 GCA_920937365.1 Sphaerophoria rueppellii
GTCAACAACGGTGTAAACATTGAGCAAATCATAAAAAACGGCTCGCAAATTTTAATACTTCAAGTAAGACCGGGTGGAACATAATTAAGCTTGTAAAAGGTAGTAAAAACACATACAAAGCTTGACATGTTCTAAAAATTGATTTCTAAGAGTTGTCATACGCTTTTACAAGTGTAACTCGCGGGTACCAAAGCCATTTCTGAACCCAAATTGAGAGGACTTACATCTAATTCTAACTTGTTATATATTCTTTTGTGGATTATATTTAGGAAGATATTAAGCGCGTGACTCATTAACAAGGATAGGATTGTACTAAAGAAGTATAAAATAATTGGTTTAGCATTTAAGGAAATGTGAACATTTTCGCATACTGTTGAGAATCTTTAGTTAAAAATCTTGTACAGTTCGAAACATACACAAAAATGATGGAAAATGTTCGAATTAATACAAGGTGGGCCAGAATGAACTTCATAATTTTAAACGCTCGGCAAAAAATACTAAACGAGTTACAAATGTGGCAACAACTGGGGTGATTCTCCAGACTATGCTATTTCGTCAGATATTTTTCGTTAGTCAATATGGTTCGCTGGAACAGTAAACATCGCGCTTTTTGCGTTGAAGCGTATATTCTTTATAATAAAAAAATGGTGCTAGTTCGTAGAACGTTTAAGAAACAGTTTAATTTAAAACGCCATGAAAACCCTCCCGATCATCAAACAATTTTGTTATGGGTTGAAAACTTTCGGTCCAAAGGGTCGTCGAAGGTCCGTTAGAACCCCAGAAATCGTTGAAAGAGTTCGCGCCGCCGTGTTGTCAAGTCCGGGCAGATCGGTGCGCAAACAGTCTGTCGCTTTAAAAATTCCCTCTCTCCGACGTAAACATATTCGACTCGCACGCACTTGGTTTCAACAGGACGGCGCGACGGCGCACATTCGTAGCGATGTTTTAACGTTTCTGAGGAAGAAGTTTGGCGACAGGTTAATTTCACGAAATTGCGATATCGTTTGGCCGCCGCGCAGCCCGGATTTAACACCTCCGGATTTTTTTTTATGGGGCCATCTGAAAAGTAAAGTGTATGCTGAGAAGCCAAGAGACATCCCAGCCCTAAAACAGCGATTACGGACCATATCAACTAAATTTCGCGCGAGATGTTGGAAAAAACAATGGCAAATGTTTGCAAAAGTTGGAAGAATGCAAAATGCGGCGGGGAATGGCATACTTTGTACTTCATTTTTCTTTTTATTCAACTTTCTACCATTTATACTTTTTTTATGAGCGTTTTAAAATTAGGGAGTTCATTCTGGCCCACCCTGTACATATACTAGCTGACCCAGCAGATTTCCTACTGCCTCAGATAAAAGACCTGAACTTTTGTAACCCGCTACCCAACCACTACCTGCTACCCTATTAACCCTAACCCCGCTAGCCAGCTATTCGCGATTTCTACCCGCTACCCAATTACCCGCTATCCCGTTACCCACTACTCCGTTACCACTCTACCCGCTACCCGTTACAGGCTACACTGCTCCCCGCTATGTTTCCGAGCTACCCGATAAACCACTACCCGTATAACGTGAACAGCTTCGTCGATTTTGTAAAAAAAATACTTAAAACCCATCTACACCACTACCCGAACATTCCCTTAAAATTTGGTACATATTCTCTCTGACTTGATAGACGATTTTTAGTTTCTGATGAAGATTGGTCATTTCGACGTATTTGTGATGCCCTAGCCTGAGAACTATTTCTAGAAAGTTGAGTTCTTGATCTTTTAGGCATTTTAAAATTACCAAATGATGCCTTTACACTAAATCATTAGCTTAACGTTTGTTGAATTGAATAAAATGACAATATTATTTGACAAATGCCGTCCCGCTCTCTCTTATTGCCGTGAAGAAAAGTTTCTTTCACAGGTACTGGTAATTGTGAACCAAATTCGAGTTCGATATGTTTATTTTTTTTACACCTTGTGTTAGATTATTGAAGTTTTAGTAAGGATCCCTATTTTTGTTTAAATGAAACATAGCCTATGTCACTTGGGAATAGTGAAGCTTGCCAACGGTAAAATAATTTTTTAAATCGCTCCAGTAGTTTCGGAGTCTATTCATTTCAAACAAAAAAAAATCAAACCTTTCCTCTTTATAATATTAGTATAGATAGTTGAGTCAGATTAACTCAAAACGGGCGCAAACTATTATTATTTAAAAAAAAAAGATAGACATCTCTGTAGTGGAAAAAGACGCTCAAAATTCTCTTAGGCTATAATTAAACATATGTATTTAAATGTGTGTTATTTTTTTTTAGAAGCGCTTTGTGCATTATGTACGTAAATTTCAATTACATTTAAGTATTCTATTTTTTTTTTTTTTTTTAGATTCTTTTTTACTTAATTCATCCTCGAAGAAATTCAAAACCTTAAACTAAACAAAAAAATTAAAGTTAAGATGTATATTTCTATAAGAAAGCAAAATACAACAGAGAACAAAGCCATCATAGTTTTAAAACGTAAGTATTAGATCTGTAAAATGTCTCTCTAAATGAATAAAACAAACAAAAAAAGAAAGCAAAAAACTCCAATAATGTATTATTGTAAATTATTTTTTTAAGAATCCTCAATTCCTTCGATTTATGTGCTTATTGTTTTAGAAAGTACCCAGAAACTCATAAATGTAAAATAAAAATTAAATTATTTTAAGAACAATTATTGACATCTCCTTATAAACAATAGAACAAAAAGTATTGAAGAACTACTTTTTACGTTTTTCAACAATAAACTTAACAACAAAGCCATACAAAAGAATGATAATGATAATTTATACATTTTTAATTAATCTATGGATAATTATTTTAAGATGAAAAGAGAGAGTTTTCATAAGTTGTAAAATCTTAAAAAATATACCTTACCTATATTATATAGAAATAAAAAAAAAACTGTTCATAATTTGTGTGTATTATTTATTTAAAAAAAATTAAAACAAATCGTGTCAAAATCATAACCAAGCAAAGGAAAAAATTAACACAAACATTCTTTGGAATATGAATTAGACAAACTTATTAAAACAAAATTAAACAAAATTACAATTAAAAAAACAAAAACAAAAAAATGAATATATAAATCAACCCTATAAAAGACAGAGTTAATATTTGAATAGTGTTATTTAAGTCAAGATGAAACAGTAAGAAGAAAATTGGAAACAAAAGTATTTTAGAATATTAACAACAGAAAATAATTTTAATAAAACAAACAAAAAAATCTGCAAAATTAAAACAAAAAACTGTATACATTGATTTTTTGGTTTCTTTAACATTTTTGGATGAAAAGGAAACATCAAAGTAACTGAAAGTACTCAAAAGCAGCTCCAATTTTGTTTTGGTTTCTTAACGGAAAGTAGTTTCTCAGAAATGTACAGTCATTTTTTACTTCAAACTTACCCTTTCACAAAACAAATTGACCCGGTAGGTAGTAGGTACCTACTACTGATTTTAGCTGTGTTTTATTGGGAACTTGTGTTAGCTCAGTAATCGGAATTCCAATAAAATGCTATGCTCAGTTTTAAACTGAGTTTCGTTCACTTGAATATCAAATATTGAAACCTTTCAAACGCCATCTTGAAATCTAGAAGAAAACAGTTTTTCACCATAGAAAGAAAATTGCTTTCAGATAGGTCACGAGATGGCGCCACACAAAACGTTTTGACATTTGATCATCAAATGTCGAAACCTAGCCAAGATCTATACAAAAAACTCAAGTGTGGAATTGCCGAAACTCTATCCTGTATACATTAGCTGTGTTTTATTGGGAACTTAGGTTAGCTCAGGAACAGGAATTCCAATAAAACGCTATAATCAGTTTTAAATTGAGTTTCGTTCACCAGAAAATCAAATATCGAAACCTTTCAAACGCCATCTTGAGACCTATCTGAAAGCTATGGTGAAAAACTGTTTTCTTCCAAAAGGTTCTAACATTTGATTATATCAAATGCCAAAACCCAGCCAAACACCAAACAAGAAACAACGAAAAATTCAAGTGTCGAATTGCCGAAACCTTATCCTGAGGAAATTCCTAACTAAATAAGTTAGTTACTCAGTTTTCGGTTGTTGTTGTTTGACATGTAATTCGTATTACTGACACTGAGCTAAGCTAAGTTCCCAATAAAACAATGCTATTACTAACTTAAATTCCTAACCTATTTTTACTCATGGGATTTTACATTCAACCACCACGAATTGCTACTAAAATTCAATGTTTTTTTGGGCTCAATGTAATTTGTAAACTCAAAAGTAGCAATCTCTTTTTTGCATGTGTGTATGCAAGCAATCAAAACAGATTTATGATTGAACTTGAATTTAAACAAAATTCGTAAATTTAATTTCGGCAAAATAATTTTTTAAACAAATCTTGCAACAAATTCCACACGTTTTGAATATTAACACATTTCAAATTGTTCGAAATGTCAAACTCGTAGTTTGTGTGAAAATTCGTGTTAGCATATGTGTTAATCTGTCTCCAAAAAGAGATTTCAGAGAAATCAATACTTTTCCCAATGTAATTCGTTTAAGGGAACAAAAATTGCCACAGATCCGTGAAGAATCAATTTCTTGGCTCAATGTAAAATCCCATTAGTTTTCGGTTGCTGTTGTTTACCATGTAATATTTTACTAAGCTGAGTATAAAATTCTTTTTGCGTGAATTATCAGATCATTCAATTAATTTTTTTTACCACCGTACTCCCCGTCAGCTGCAGTGAATAACTTTCCATAAATATTCATGTAATAATTGTGACAATTAGGGGAAGTCATATCTTCTCAACAGAAGTCTTTATTATCTCATCCAAACCTTGATGTGGTGTCCGTAGCTAATTGGTGCTAAGCAGAACGTCGTGGGTTCGAGTCCTCATGCTCATAGTTTTTATTTGATCTTTCACGGGCACTGCCTTTTGCGAAGAACTGACAAAACTTCCAAGAGCATCATCTGTCATGAAAAAGTGCTTCTCAGCTTTTCCCTTCGGAATCGGCGTTAAATTGTAGGCCCCACACGCACCTAGAAAATTGTTGATGAGAGTAAGCCACTTAGGCCTTGGCTCTTCAAGAGCTGTCGCGCCACTCTATTTTATTTTTAAACTGTGATTACTGATTATGATTAGTCATTAGGCCAGTTCCACCTAACAACATCTCACTGAGATCTCAGAGATCTCAGAGATTTTTTAGGTGGAACAAAAAATCTCAGCTGAGAATTGAGATTTTTTTCTGAGATTTCTGAGATGAAAATTTTTTGGATTCGATTTCTCACTCAGCTATTTTGACGTGACTGACATATGCACAACAACAATTTGTAAGGTAACCATTTTATCTCAATGAGAACTGAGAATTTTGTTCCACCAAATGATTTTGCCTTAGTCAAAGTGACATTGAGATCTCAGTGAGATGTTTTTAGGTGGAACTGGCCTATTAGATCGGCTAAAATGTTTCTTGCATGATTTTTGAAAAAAAAAAAAAATCTTGCAGGGATTAGCATTCGAGCATTCGCTCCATTTTTTACTACCGTATCTACTCGTAATACAGTAGTAAAAAATGGAGCGAATGAGTTGCCAGTTGTTTGATTAACATGATTGATAGCTACTTGCGTTTTATAAATACTAGCATGATCAAGTACTAACCACACACTGGATAAACTTGATTTACAAAACGGTTAATTTGTTTTGTGGATTTTGAATGAGTTTTTGAGAAAACCGTTAAAGTCATCATCAAAGTTTTTTCTTTAGGATATGATTGATTCTTCTCTTCTTTCGTTTTCGTTTCTTTATGCAGTGTAGGTTCCTTGTTTGGCTTAGCGACAATTTCCAGCTATCGTTGTTTGCCATCATTGACTTGGTTTTTAAAAAAGCAAGTTTTATTTACATAAGTTTTTGGAATCAACGTGAGTTGTTTTCATGTATTAGCGAACTAACACATTCGACGTATTACGTTAGGTGAACAAAACAGTTCGAGTTGAGTTCGAAATTTAAAAAAAAAAAACGTAAAATCGTAAATTTCCAGAACAAATTAATTTTTAAAAAAAGTGTTTTCGATTGTATTGAAAAATGGTATCAAAAAGGAGAACGCCCAACGTTCCATGTTAATTTTGTAGTTTGCTCACTACTTTCAGGAACGTAAATTGTGGTTCAAGACAATTTATTCAAAAAGAAACACGCTTAAGTCAGAAATATAAAAGAAAGGACTATTGGTGACCTTAAAACTCGTGTTCGCTGTCTATTAAATTAAAGAAAAATACATTACGCTCCTTCAAACAAAACACCTGCTGTACATTGAACAACTTTTGCATCAAATATCGAATTGCAGATCCAGAGATTATAAAGGATGCTTTTTGCCGGCATGATTGCGTCAATCATGCAATATATCGCTCTTTGGGATTTTATAAGACCACGTCTAGTGATTTGTTGTGTGTGGTTCACATCGAACTGTCCTATTACAATTTTGGGTATGTTTTTGCAAGGTGACTTCTTGTGATGGTTGCAATCCCATTTGGATTGTTTTTTTTTTTGTATTGTGGAGCGCTCTTGTTGACATTGAATTGACATTACAGTACTTTGCACATAAATGCAACAAACTAAACTACAGACACATAAGCATAACAGCACTAGCGACTGAATCCATCGGCTTGAAACAGAAATATAACAGAGAGGTGCAGAAGACAAGCATATAGAAAGAGAAAATACAGAACAGAAACCTACGGGGCAGAGAGGTGAGGTGACTTGGATTTGTATTGCCTCAGATAAGCCGGCGATTTTCGTAGAAAACGAACACTGAAACCGCAGCGTTAGCAATTAACTTGTACTCTGAGCCATGGCAACCTGCCGCTTCTTTTTGATTTTTCTAAAAAAATATCGAGGAAATGTTTCGAAACGTTATGTCAGCGTGTACGTTCTGATTGTTTCGTCTCGAATATTTCCGCCCCGCTCATGATGACAGTTTCGAAACTCTGGTTTCCGGTTTTAATGATTTTTCGTATTTAAAAGTTCCGGTTGACAATTTCCGATTTGTACTCCCGTCTGAAGAAGAAATTGTATGTCAAAACCATTGATTTGAACTTTACAACCGGAACAGAAAAATAACACGAATCTCTTTAGAATGTCGAATTACTTACATCCACTTTCCATCGACTGCAGTCGTTAAATGAAAATGCTCATCTTCAGTTGATTGCATTCTCTTTTGACAACTGAAAGAGAAATTGACAGCATATCGACGATATATTCGTTTTTTACACCAAAAGAGGGAGGATAAGACATTTAAGAACAATACAACAAAACAAACTTCGACTTTTTTCTATTTAAAATAAAAAAAATAGTTAATGTATTTTTGCCTCTTCTTGAAATCCCCACACGGCTTTTTCATCCCAGAAATTCTCCAAGCCAGCGCATGAGCTTTAAGCTTTTTTAGTATTCAACTTGTCAGCTCTACGCCACAAGAAATTGCATTTATGTCACAATCGTAAAAAAAATTGTATACAAATCAAAAACTAGGTCTACAATTTTTTCAGAAAGAATTTTTCTCTTCCAGACGTTCACCGCCCGCAATCGTAACCAAACCAAAATGAATCGCTTGTCTGCCCAGCTGAGTGCAACACTCAGAATTTCCTCAGCTACCACATCGTCTGTCCACTTTTCTACAAGTTCCTATCTTTTAGACAAAGCCACTTTTAATCGTCAGGGAAAAATTCTCGGCAAACTGTTTGGTAATCGTGTGAAGGGTAGCAAACGGCGATGGTTTGAAAATCCAATGAATTCAACTGGCCAACCGACGCTGGACTCCCCATTTAATTTCCACAACCCAAAAAAGAGTGACGCCAGCAGTCATCGGCGTGTCAATGTTCTAAATAAACTATTTATGACCCATATAACAGATTTATTGGCCACTGGTCAAGCTTCACAAAATATCCTCGGCAAAGGCTTGCAAATAACTCGAGTAAAAGTGACGCCTAATTTTCAATTTTGTAACGTCTATTGGATGGCTAAAGGCGATGTGCACGAAGTAGAGTTGGAGGATGAGCTACAAAAATGCGGTGGTCTTCTGAGACATGAGCTGTCGCAATTGAGGCTTATGGGCGAGGTGCCTCGAATTCATTTCGTAAGGGATAAGACATTTGCGAATCTTGCCCAAGTCGAAACAGTCTTGAAGACTGCCGATTTTGGAGATGATCACAAACATATGGATCCCAGTTTTGATGTCAAGAAGGATTTGTATCAAACAGTGCCCGTGAAAGATGTTGGAGGAAGTTCAACAGTCCAAAGCGAAGAGGAAGAACCGTTGCCAGAGATGAGGCATGATGTTTTTGGTGTCGATCGGAGGGCGATTATGTTGAGGATCCTAGCCAAATTGAAAAAATCTGAACACGCATGGCAACAGCATAAACAAGCTGAAGCGGATCCAAAAGCAATGGCCATGAGAGAAGAGTCCAGCTCTTCCACAGAGAAGCAAGACAAACTGAAAGAGAAGTTGTCGAAGTTGGAAAACGATGAGGTATTCAATAAATTCATTCAAGCGAAGAAGGCAGAGGCAAGACAGAAGAGCAAACGGAGGTACCGCACGCACAATGAAAAGTATTACAGCAAAATTGGTGACGACGAAAATGATCCGCTTGATGATGGCGATTTTATTGAAGATGATGTCGAGGAGAAAAAAAAGTGAAGCAAAATCTTAAGTTTAAATTGTGTGTGAAATTGAAGTTAAATAAAGAAACGGAGGTGTCTGGATTTTGACCTAAGTACTCGCTATATCCATTGTTTGGTCCCCGAATACTTAAGTATTTGTGCAAGTAATGAGCCCTTCAGTGAATGATTTAGTGGAATACGATAGATTGGCCCAATTCGCTAGCTTCGGCCCAATCGACGTAACCGTCGGATCGGAGCGGAATTTTCTACGAATTCCTCCGAATTTTGCTTCGAGGTAGTTCTCCGACAGGCGAAGTCTCCGAATTGGAGGAAATCGGAGAAAATTCCACTCCGACGGTTACCTCGATTAGGCCGTATGTCTATATGTCATTCAGATTAAAATTTTACGTTGGTATCAAACATCTTTTCGGCTGTCATCTACCCAAAAGCAGAAGGGATTATCTTAAAGAACATAAAAAGTGAAAAAGGCGGTTAATTTACGTGTAAAACTTTTATCTTGCTTTATTTCACAGAAATAGAAAATTTGTACAGTAGTTTGTTGAAGATGGAATTTTCACTACCCCACGACCTGGGTCTGCTTGTTGGCGGTCCCATGCTGATATCTGTAAAACGTAGAAAAAAACGGGCTAGAATATTGAAAAGAACGATTGGCAAATTATGATTTTGAATGGGGACAAAATCAGTAAAATAAGTTAACATCAAAAGATATCAGTCGAAAGA
The DNA here is from genome assembly GCA_920937365.1 of Sphaerophoria rueppellii. Classification (NCBI taxonomy): domain Eukaryota; kingdom Metazoa; phylum Arthropoda; class Insecta; order Diptera; family Syrphidae; genus Sphaerophoria; species Sphaerophoria rueppellii. Next base: position 38,890,405 of record CAKKXW010000001.1, read on the forward strand.
TGGTTAAATTGTGATCATCACAATGAAAATACTTCAATTTTAAACTGAGATGGAAGCTTACCTTGTTTTTCCACGCAATTGTTGGTTGAATTCGAAGAAGAGGAACTTATTCGAAGAGACCGAATCCCATATCGTCATCTTCAGATTCGGATTCTTCCTTCTTCTCCTCCTTTTCTGGCTTCTTAGCCTCGGCAGCGCCACCAGCGGCAGCAGCTGGAGCAGCAGCAGCAGCAACTGCACCACCACCAACTGGCATCGAGGAGAGCTTCTCACGACCGTCCTTGATCAATTCTTCAATGCTCTTGCCGCTCAATTCCTTGATGACTTTGTTAAGACGTTCGGAATCGGTTTCAATACCAACAGAGCTGAGGATTTTCTCGATATCGGCATTTTTGGGGCTTTCTTGTCCGCCGAGGACAGCCAACATGTATGCAGCCACGTAACGCATTCTAGAACAAAGAGAAAGGAACAAATCAAGATTAAATTTAAGCAAAAAAAAGCGAGGGAAATATAATGGATGGACGATAACAAATCGAACCAATTTTAATCTTCAAATATCTTAGTAATCTCATTTTAATGCGAAATTATTTTTGTTGGATATTGGATTTCATTATTATTGGAGAAGTTTGATATAATTTATATGATCAATACTTACATTTAAGTCCTTTGAATTCGACACGAAACGTGAACGGCAATAAAAACACAACTTTCGTTTAAGAATCTTAAGACGAAAAGAGCGATGACAGCCAAGTGACAAATATCGTCAACTTCCGTTTTGTTCTTGGCCGTCGACATTTTTCTGAACATTATTTTTTTGTTGGGTTAGGTTGTTCAGAATGTGATAAGCTGAATGCAGTAGTTTGAGGGAACATGCACATCGGTAATCTTTGATGTCGGGTTTTAGATCCCGCAATTTTCATATTCCTTCATTTAATTTTTTCTTTTCGTCTACATAAATGCATGTGAGTTACGAAAACACAAAGATGAGCTAAGATTTTTCTAGTCTCTTTTGTTTGTTCTCGCATTTTCAACATTACTCTTTTGTTTGTTTTCGCATTTTCAGATGGTAGGATCATATTTACTGTGATAGTATTGGTAAAAACACGCATACTTTCACAGTAACTATGGTCCAAAGCTTGTGTGCAACTGTCACTTTGACAGCCTTGTTTCCCATCTTGTTACTCATTAGGCGTTTTTCTTTTTTAGCACCGAGCGGGGCAAAGAGCGGGGCTCGAGCGAATCGAGCGAGTGTCGAGTCGAGCGTGAGTGACCTGAGCGCTCAGAACTATTTGAGAAACACAATTGAGCACTGAACTGTCATAATAAATTTTTGGTTGACACTTCAGCTTTGTTATTGTTTATCCTCTGACGAACACGTGACTGGTGGAGTTATTTCTGGGGACTTGCAGAGAAGATTGTCCATGATGTCAAAAAATATCCACTTTTTACGGAACATTCCCGTCTTGGCGTTGTCCTCCTTAATTTTTTTGTAGGTTTTTTTTTAACCCTTTATATTTGTTATCCACTTGCTCGTGGCTTATATGGACACCAAATTTGTTACTTATATCCCGGGCTACGTCCTGGAATACAATTTTGTTCATTTCGCTGTCCAGCCGATGTTTGTTTGTATTTAGTAGGTCTACCAAATATGTGGTCATGTCATTTGTCCACTTGATTCCTACAGTAAAACTAAAAAAAAGTAAATTAAAAAATAATATTTTTCTAAATTCAAAATATTACTTACCATCACTGGAAGAGCAACCAGCTTCGCCCGCCATTTCTTTTGTTTTGTTTGTTTGTTATTTTTTTCGTCCCTCAAAAACTCAACGCTCCTTATTTGCTCTATCTGCTCGATCATTTTTGACCGAGCAAATCGAGTCAGCCCCGAGCGTACTCGGTTCTAAAAAAGTAACACAGATCGAGCGACCCCGAGCTAAAAAAAAATGCCGATCTTTTTTTGACAGTTCGATTCCCGCTCCATGCTAAAAAAGAAAAACGCCTATTTAATCTTTGGTTTTAACACAGTACACAGAATACAAGATATTACATTCCCGATTTTCTTCTTTTAAAATTCGCGCATATGTCACATTTCAGAGACTAAAATGTCAAAATACAGCATAAGTTTTTGTTGTGTTATCGGCATTTTTTTTTGTGCTTTTTCTCACTACTGTCACCTCGGTCTAGAGATGCTCAATATACCTTTTATTCTGTGTACTGTTGGGTTTTTATTTATATTCAGGCCGTGTGCAAATTGGGTTAAAAAGTGATTAAAACCTGACGTTTGGTTAAATTTTGACACTTCACATTAAATAAAATGTGTTAAAAATTAGACTAGCAGCGGAGCAGGTTAAAATATGACAGTAGTGTTTAAAAATTCATTCATTTTTAACCACAATTCATCCAATTCGCACACGGCCCAAGTGTTTTAAAAAGTGAATGCACCATGGCGTGTTGTTTAGACATGAAATGGATGGTGGAGTCTCCAATAGTCCATGTCTCATCCAATATCAGACTTTCTTGTCTTGGTTTTAAATCTGGACAGGGAAACCTGCCATGAAACTTGACAGATGCATTTTTTTTTATTCGAAAATGAAATTTGTTTGTCTTTCACAGCTGTCGGATCTCGGATCGAAACTTTTCAACTTTTCAGTATAAAGGAACAATAATTTTCTATCTTCTGAAGTATTTGTATGTCGAAGTAGTTATTGAAGAAATCCCGACTTATCTAGGATTTAGGGTAGATTATGCCCGAGAAAAGACAAGAAAGATTTATTTTAAATCTGCTTCGTGGTCAGAGCAATACGACAACACAAGCTACCTGCACTTTTTCTATAAAAATATAAATCACATTTTTGCCTCTACTTTATTTAAAAGCCAGTGCATGAGCGCTTTTATCATAAAAAAATAAAAAGAAAGTTCCTTTATGTCACAATGGCAACAACTTGTAAGCAAATCAAAAATTAGGTCTGCAATTTTTCAGAAAGAAATTTTCTCTTCCAGACTTTTAACGCCATCGAAACCAAAATGAATTGCATCTGCAGATTAAACCAGAAACAGCACCAGTGCAGTCAACAGCAAATAGCACGCTGGCCAGCAAATATTTTCCAAACAGATTGCCATGAGCGACGGCTAGGAATAATAACCAATCAAAAATCAATGACAGTCTGAGTCTGAGTCATTAGGCCTGTTTTTTTGGCATCGCTATCTGCAGTTAAATTCGATTTCCCAAAAAAACGTATCCGCAGTTGCCCATCCGCAGCAGTTTTATTTTATTTTTTAAGTTGGTAGACTTCTCTAGCTGTTGGATAATAAAACAAAAACAAAGAAAAACCAAAATTTATTCAAGATTATTTTTTAGTTGTTTTAACGTAGGTATAATTAATTTATAAACCAAAGTAAATTGCTTAAAATGGAAGATTTACCTTCTTTTCTTATTTTCCATTATTTGTTCAAAGTTTGATTTGTTATTTTGGTTTTACTTTCGGATAAGTTTTTGGGGTATGTTTGTATAGATTTCTTCAATCATCGTTCAATAAACAAATAAATAAAACAATAACAGCACTTTTGCAAAATTTCAAAAATTGAAAATTTTTAAACTCATTTTGTGACAGTTTTCCCACCCCAAAAATAAAAATAATGATGCAGAAAGCTTTTTTTTATTTCAAATAATTTTTGTAGTTTTTTTTCTAAATTCAAATGGTTGTAGCGCCAGAAACAAAAACTTTAATTTTGTAAATTTCAACTTTTTGCAAAAAGTGACCGTTGTAGTTATACCTTAAATATCGCAAATAGAAAACGACATTACACCATAAGGCAACTATGTGTGACTCGTTCCTTGATTTGTGCGTTCCAATTTTAATTCAAAATAAACTTTAATAAAAGAACGCAGTTAAAGTGTTTCGCACTCTGCGAACACAGCCGTAGAGACTCTTTGCGTTATCCGATTATCCGAGCTACAAACCTAAGAAATTCAATAATACTCCGATCGAGTATCGATACTCGAAAAAATTTCAATTTTTTATCCGCAGTCAGATTTAAGTTTCAGTTTTATCCGCAGCTGCGTGTTGTATTTGTAATACATGGAAGCTCCAACTGCAGATACTGATAGCTGTGCCAAAAAAACACGCCTAATGTATGTTTTTATATTTTGATATGGCAACCTTATATCAACTGACACGTTTTGTCGTAAGCAATTCTACAAACAGATTGTCAATCTCTTCTTGCTATTGAAAAGAGGTTGAAATATATACGATTGCAATGAATTATAGACTTCTGAAAAAGAAAAACGCCTTGCTTTATTTTTTTGTTGGTTAGACGTCAAAAAGTCGAAAAGGGACATTGACTGGGCGCGTTCACTTTGACTTGGATAGGCTATCCGGATAGCTTTTTGTTTTTGTTTTCCATGTAAACAAAAATAGCAGAGATTCAAACCAAACAAAACCAAAGCTATCCAACAATTTCTGGTATAGGTGGCTATCTGACAGAAAAGCCATTGAAATTCTGAAACAGCTGATTTTTGTATACGTGTTTTCACACCTATCTAAATTAAGCTATCGAACTCGTTCATGAAAAACGAGTTCGATAGGCTATCTAAGATAGACTATCCAAAACCAAACTGAACGCGCCCACTGTCATCTTCAAATGGAGTCAAAAAAAACTGTTATACTTTGTAGGTAATACACTATCCAGTGTAATATAGAGATCAGTGGTTTTCACAAAAACTTGTTGTTTTGCAAAACTGGGCTGTCAACAAATTTGTATGGGAAAACACGTGATTGCCTTCAAGTTTTTGAAAATTTTTGCAAAACCTGGTCTTGCGTCTGATGTGAAAAGGCTATTACACGCCAAAAAATATTGAATTTTAGTAGCAATTCTTCGTGGTTGTAAGAAAAGCCACATTACTTATCCGGCTCACAATCCATGAAGGATCTCAGTCTGAGTTACTGCAGCCTTCCATCGTGAACGGTCCCTTGCATGCACTCTCCAGTCGCTGAAACCAAGCGCTCTGGCATCACTTGGTCCTTGTACTATCGGTTCAGTCTTCCTTGTAGTCTCGAACCTGGGGGCTGCGATGAGAAGACTTTCTTGGCTGGAGCGTTGTCGTCCATTCGCTCGATGTGGCCGAGCCAATGTAGTCGTCTTTTCTTAGCCTTCTGGACTACACCCACATCTTGGTACAGCTCATACAGTTCTCGGTTGAACCTTCTTCTCCATTCGCCATCGTCGCATATGGGACCGTAAATCCGTCGAAGAATTTTTCTCTCGAAAGTGCAAAGTCAATTCCCCTTTTTTACTTATCGTCCAGCATTCGGCGCCGTAGAGTGGGACTGGTAAAATCAAAGTTTTGTATAGCAGATACTTTGTCTTTCGAGTGAGGAGTTTTGAACCCACTTGTTTGGCCAACCCGAAGCAGCAGTGGTTTGATAGAGTAAATCTTCTTCGGATCTGGAACGAATATGTACTTTTAAACCTATAAGAGACGAAATACGTTCTGATTCCATTCACTCTGTATGACGGAACATTCCTAAACACGCGGTTTATTATTTTATATTCCAGATAATTATTATATACTGAATAATATATTCATTATAATCGTACTGTAGTTCAATAAATAAATCATACCTAGAGAATATATAATACCTAGAGTCGCGACCTTTTCCTCTCTTTTTTTTCGTGTCCGTGAATCTGTGTAAGAGGTGAACTCTCACAATCCTCTCTTTTTTTCGTGTCCGTGAATCTGTGTAAGAGGTGACAAGAGAGTGCGTACTCAGCCGTGAGTAAAATTTTTTTTCCTGTTGCCCAAAGCAGTGTTACCACGTGGCCTCTATAGAGTCAAAAAAGGACTCGTTTTTTCTTCCTTGACTCCGGGACTCGTTTTTATCACGTTTGACTCGTTTTTTTGCAGACACAAATAGGTACAATTACTAAGAATTTTATATTTTGTAAAAAATAATCACATGTTTAAATCGTCTATTTCTTTTTCTTGTCCTAAACGCTTGTATTTCGAACATTAAAACCATACAATGAATTTTTCGTATGTTCAAAATTAAAAAAAAAAAAAATATGAAAGAATTTAAATTTTTTTTAGCGTGGACTCGTTTGTTTTTGTAAATGACTCGTTTTTCAAGCTTCTGGGACTCGAAAATATTTTCCCTGTGGTAACACTGGCCCAAAGTGACAGACTTCCACCACATGCGTACTATTTCGATTTTCTCTTGTGTTTTTTATAAGATTTATTAAGATTTCTGATACAAATATTGGTAAATTATAGTGCAATTAAATATTAACAGCGCAAAGAAACAATATAACGTATTTATTTTTCATATTACATGCATTTTTTTGTATGTTTAAGTTTTGTTTGAAAATTTTGAGCTCAACGGAATCTTATTTTCGAAATCTGAGCCCATGAAACCCACCTCGACTCCAACCTGAGCATTGTATCTAACTCAGTGCGAATGTATTGGTGCAGTTTCTCATTTAAAAAGCATTGGAAAACTAACACATTCTCACTGGGTTAGTACAAAAC
>CAKKXW010000001.1:38897430-38908740 GCA_920937365.1 Sphaerophoria rueppellii
TGAGAGTGATATTAACCATAATCACTTTCAGTTAAATGAAATTACCAATGTAAATTGCGTGCAACAGAAATCGAAAAATCGGTATGCATACTAAACTATTCGTTGTTTATAAATAATTATGATATTTTTGTTTATGCTTTTAATTGTGTTTTCCTAAGTGAGTTCAAAAGGTATCCTTTAAATTGTATCCATAAGCGTGTATATTAAAATAAGTAAGACAATTTTGCAAACATTCTCGGTTTTATTTTCGTATTTGACGATTGTAAGGTTTTTGTAAAAAATTAACATCAATAATAGTTTTATACAAAGACGTGAGGTGTTGCTAGTTGCTATTGTTGCTAGTGCTTTCGCTTATTTTTGTTTTAACTTAAAGTTATCTTAAATTTGGTAAACAAACAAAAAACGTTTATGTTAAAGTTATACCTACATTTTTTTTCTAATTTACTGTAGATGGAATTTGTGTTATTAATAACTGTAATTTGGAAATTTTGAGTTATCTCCAGTTTTAAATCCGGCTTGATTAATCAAAATTTAAAACAAAATTGAATTTATTTTGCTTCTAAATATTTCTAATCCGCTTGATTGAGGTAAGCGATTGGAGAGTTAAGTAATTAAGTACGATGATGACTCTTCTTCGATACAAAGTTTGATCGGGTATCTCAATCACTTACTCAAAATGGTAGCCTCCCCAAAGGAAAAAAACAACAACATTATACATAAACAAAACTTTTGGTTATGATAATGAGAATTCAGTCGTTTTGAATTGTTTTGCTTAAGATACAAAGTAAGTCGCGATAGGGGACCACTCGTCCCGATTGGGGTGGGGTACTCAAGAGGAAGATAGACCTTAAATCAAAAGAGAAAATCAATAACTCCTGGAAACCCATGGACGATTGCGTAATCTCTAGAAGTTTATGGCCTAACGCTTAAACTAATGAAAAGGAAAATCGCTGAGTAAAAGGAACATTAAAATCAAGATAGGGGCTTTTGCACCCGATTTCTGTGTAGGAGTTGTCAGGATAAGGAGGAAATAGAAACCATTAAACACCTGCTGTGTGACTGTCCGAACCTCCAAACTAACCGACTCCGTCATTTCGGGAACAGGTTTGTTGGGGAACTGGATGATCTAGCACAGGTCTCAATGGCAAACATGAGGAAATTTATAGATAGCACAGGCTGGTTCGTTAACAAGCACAATGGACCAGTAGGCCTCCGTGTATGCAACAGTTCACGCTGTGCACACCCCTTATCACCTAACCTAACCTAACCTCACCTAAGTCGTGATAACATTCGTTCTTCACTCAGAAAGTTAAATGCGTTCCCTATTTGAAAATGTCTCCCCACGAATTACTGCGGCTAAACAGAGATAGGCGATTAAATGAAAGTGGGACAAGACAAAAATATTTGTAAACAAATTTCGATTAAACTCAACTATTAATATTTCTAGAACGTTATTTTAACTTCGTCATGAATTTTCAAAATTGATTTTTAATTGGAAATTAAAGGCTAGAATTTCAGGTAATCGATGGTTGACAGTTGTTGTCGTCACACTTTGATCAATGTATATGTGATACCCTTGAGTATTGACACTCAATATGATAAAAAACCTATGAGATCAGTTAATCAAGCGTTGACGAAGTTCAAAATGTTAGTACCCGGAGTATTTGAGAGTATCCAAAGAGACTGCAAAGTGTAGGACAGTGACAGAGAAAGTGTGAAGTGTCTACTTGCACCTCCTCGTCACCGCATCCTCTGCACAGATCATCTGAATTGAGTCTCATCTTTTTCTTATGATATCCTAAGAGTTAATATTTGGTGATTATGCTCAAAAGAGATCGGAGTGATCTCTTGTGTAATTGCATAATTCTTGCTGTTCTTTTTTTGTTAAAACAGGACACAATCTTTCTTGTGGTGTCGCAGGTGTCTTTTTGAACGACTAGCTTGGCTAACGGTGAGCATTGATTCCTGCCTTGCTTATTCATTGGCTTTCTCGTTGCCTGGTACACCGCTGTGGTCTGGCACCCAGCAGAGTCTACTGTTATGATGCGTGCTTTAAGCTCTTCGACGCGAAAGAAAGATTTTTCTTCAGTTACAGAAATCAATGTAAAAGGTGATATCAACTGGCGGTATCGCCATCAATAATAGCTGTTTAGCAGGGGTTGTTACTACCAGGACCTCCGCTTGGAAGGCAATACTGTAGTTTGGGAGACTAAGCGAGTTGGTTAACTTGAGGGATTCAGAGTAGAAGCCTTCACCTAGACCAGTATCAATCTTGGGGCCATCAGAATACATAGATAGGTATTGACGAATCAGTGGTATATGGTATGTTATCAATCCATTCCTCTCGCTAGGAATAGCGGTTTGGAACTTTCGCGTCTTTTGCAGTTTGTCGTGCCACAATAACCCAAAACTTTATGAAGGTTTATGAAGTCATGAAATACTTGTAGTAGAAAAACACAGACTAAACATTAATTTGTTCATTCCGAAATCAATTTTTATGAGTTAATTGTCATAAGATTCCACAAATGTCATCATGATCACACCCAAAAACACTAGATTCACTGCATGCTTCAATTGTATAGTGCCTGGTTCCACGAGCGCAAAAAAGAATTAATTCACGAAAGAGAGCGGATGATTTTTAGAAAGAAGGAAAGGGATGGAAAAAAATGCCAAGTTTCGTCTTCTTCCTCATTTTCAGATATGAGTTTTGCGTTAAAAATCATGTTTCTTCTCAAAACGTTCTCCTTTTGTCAGACATTTTCATTTCTATCTGCCGGCGAACAACAACAAATTTCATTTTGTCTTGCTCGTTTCTTGCATGCCCACTTAATTTTTTTTTCTGTGTGTATCCACAAAAGTAATTCTTTTTTGCGCTCGTGTAACCAGGCACATACAGAATAAATTCATTAGACTTAAAACACACCGAATCAGAAAAAAACGTCTTTTTGTCTTTTGACAAAAAATCTTGTCTGTGTGTCCATTGCTCTTATGAAGCAACACATAACGAAAAAGACACGACACGATAAAAAGTCTTGTCCGCTAGTCGGTTGCAGTAAATACATGGGGTTAGAATAAATAGTGTGGCGCGACAGCTCTTGAAGAGCCAGGGCCTAGTGGCTTAAGGAGACCTATAATTTAACGCCGATTCCGAACGGCAAAGTTGAGAAGTTCTTTTTCATGACTGATTGTTGATACTCTTGGAAGTTTTGTCAGTTCTTCGCACAAGGCAGTGCCCGTGAAAGATGAAATAAAAACTATGGGCACGCACCTAACCACTGAGCTACGGACACTACCATGGGGTTGTACAGTAGCAAAACACAAAAAAGAAGACAAAAAGTTCAGGACAAAATGTCAGCACCTTAAACTATACAACGTTTTATGAAGTAACACACACCAAAGTGAACAAGACAGACAAACAGAAACCGACAAAAAAAAAAACGTGTCAGTTGTATAGGAGCAACATTTACCGAAGCCGACAAAGACAAGACATTTTGTCTTTTTCGGCCTCGGTGTGGGGTAGAATACGACACGAATTTTTGTCGAAAGACTTCGGTGTGTTTTTAGCCTGATGTTTTAAAGCGTACCCTCGTCAAAAGACTCCTGAACTAACTTACACAAAGAAAAACAATGTCCCAATGTCAAATTCGTTGGATAATGACGGAGTGACAGAGTAAAGTGACGAATTTCATTCATTACAGTCATCGCAACTCATCTCATCCCTATTTAAAAAGTGCATATGGGTTCCTCCTCATCATTTCAGTCATGCCTCTTCATTCATCATTGCAAATAAGTAAGGGTTTTTTTAATTTTAACCAATCTACTATACCTGAGACCGGTTAACTAACTAACTATAGGAGTAACTTGTCTGAAAACAGAGTTTTCGCCTCTGACTTATTTATACATATATTTTTGTTTGTATTATGTTTGAGTTTTTGTCTGGTTATTGCTTATTGGATTTAAAGGTTACCTTTCAAATTTTGAACTCCTCATTTGAAAAAAAGTATATTTATTCGAAAAGCTTTCTAGGGGCTTCGACATTTGACTCGCAATTTAAACGCTTTTTAGACAAACGTTCAAAAATGTATGTTCTTTCTTGTCATCTTACATCAACTTCTTTTTTACTAATACATAACTATTAAAAATTGTGCGACTTACACATCATTTACATACATTTCACTATCGATCTTTTGTATGCCCATGAATTAACCTTAAATATAAAAACTAAATAAATATCCTAACAAAATCTCTTTTCTATTACTTTACGCTTTCCCACTGTATTCATTCTGCAAAATAACCATTTGTCTTAATACTTCAATGACGTTGTCGATATATAACTTGTCAACTCTTAGACGGCGTTAAGCCATCCATCAACTGTAACTAACACAAACGGCAAACATAAACATAACAAAATAAAATTAATATTAATTAACAAAAACAAAAATAATAAGAAACTCATAATCTACAAACTTGTTACTAGTAATTAAAATTTATTAAACAAAAATTTAATAGTTTGTGTAATGTTAAAAAAGAAATATTGTGAAAGAAAAAAAAGTTTCTTTCGCAATAAAAAATAGTATTTGCGCTTAATTACAATTTATTAGGAAAATTAATGCTTAAACTTTAAGTTTAAATTAAATCATGCAAAAATATGTTTTAAAACTATTATAATTATTCATAAATTCAATGTTTATGTAAATTTATTTTACTGAAGTACCTTTTATATAAATATGTTATTAAAATATAAAAAAAAGCACCTGAATGTTATATATTGTTGAAAAATTCAAAATATGAAGAAATGTAAAATAATACTTTCTTGCATTATTTATTATGTCTACATAGAAAGTTACAAAAAAATAAATAAATCAAAACACAAATAAACAAATTTAGCAATGTGTCATATACGAGGGTGGTCCCAAAAGTACCCGACCTAACAAAGAAAACACAAACAATTTGGAAAAACAAACAAATAGACTCTACGTAGTCTCCATATAATTTGATACACTTTTCCCAGTGATGCTCAAAAGGTTCGATACCCTGTTTGTAGTAAGAATTGTCGAACTCCATGAAATAGCCATCAACTGCAGACTCCACTTCTTCGTTGTTGGAAAATCTCTTTCCACCGAGCCATTTCTTCAAGTTGGGGAACAGAAAATAATCCGAGGGGGCTAAATCTGGCGAATATGGTGCGTGAGGAAGCAATTCAAACTTCAACTCATTAATTTTGGCCAAAGCAATGCCGGATGTGTGAACTGGTGCATTGTCGTGATGAAACAAAACACTCTTTTTTGCCAAATGGGGCCGTTTTTCTTTGATTTCATCACCCAAACGCTGCAACAAATTCGCATAATACTCGCCGTTGATCGTATTTCCTTTTTGAAGATAATCGATGAAGATCACACCTCGTGCATCCCAAAAAACTGACGCCATGACCTTGCCTGCTGATGGAACTGTATTTGCTTTCCTTGGAACCGATTCTCCCCTTCCAGTCCATTGTTTTGACTGTTCTTTTGTCTCAGGTGTGAAGTGATGGACCCATGTTTCATCCATGGTTATAAATCGACGCAGAAACTCGGCTTTGTTTCTACGAAATTTTGCCAAACACTCAATTGCAACATCCTTCCGAAGCTGTTTTTGTGCGATTGTCAGTAATCGCGGCACCCATCTTGCGCACAGCTTTCTCATATCCAAATTTTCGGTGTACACCGCTATGGTGCTCGTCTTGGCAGCTGGTACGGCCTCGTTTCAACTAAGCCACCCAATATTTTACTGTTGTTAATGAAGGTGCAGACTCCCCCAAAGTAGATTCAAACTCTTCTTTGATATTGGTTGGACAAAGGCTTTTCAAATGAAAGTATTGGATCACCTAACGATAACCAATTTTATCCATCTTGTCTAATTCACGAAAAGCATCCACTTTAACTGACTGCCAAAAAAGTATTAGGCAATGTAGCATTGTCAAACTTTAATTTTACGCTGCAAATGGTTAGAACTTTCTACTACTACCGGCATCAATCGGGTACTTTTGGGACCACCCTCGTATTTTCCTTTATTTTTTCACCTCATACTTATACATACACACACATTTGTGTTTTTGTTTTGTTTAACTAATCCACAAACTTAAATGATCGCAACTTGCAACGAAGAAATAGTGAAGAATATTATAATTTATTTTAAATAAAAAAAACATTACAAATATGAAGAAAAAATGAAGTAAAATTATTCACATTGAATAGGAAACAATTCTGCAAAATTTTCAAATTCAATGCAAAAAGTATTAAATTTCTTTTTGTATACTAATTTTGTTATTAATCATTTTTTTAATTTTTTCATGTTCTTACCCTTGTGATTGTTGATTTTCTTTGTTCATTTGATTTTGTACAATAATTTTGTTCCTGTTTGTAAAATTGTCTTACTGCTTGTTGTTATACACATGTGTTCCCCATCTTAAAGGTTAAAGTCGAACAAATTGAGAGAGATTCAAACAATTTAGTTATGTAATATCTTGTAGGGGTTGCCAAGTAAACATGAAAAATATGACTATCTACATGGAATATGTATCTGTATGACTGGCAACCTTTAACAAATTTATAGTTTATTCTCGGTCTATTTCTTAAATATCATGCAATCAGTCAGTCAGCCCGTATTTATAGGTCTTTTCCGATCCTCAGATTAGATTGTTGGTCTGTCGGTTGAATAACTCGTCAAATGTTGTAAGTTAACACTTTTTGACTCATTGTCTTTCCTCCTTCACTTTGTTCGAAATTGGAATGAAGGCGGACAGTGTCACAAGTATGATACATATGTATTGAGCTTTATCATCCTCTAAACTGGTCCAGCAAGGCCCTTAAGGAACTCGATTTGAGCGTCACTCTAATCTGGATACCGGGCCATAAGGACTATGAGGGAAATGAGAAGGCAGATGAGCTAGCTAGGCAAGGATCAGCCCTTCACAACTCATTGGCAGTGAGAGTATATGCACCTCTTGGAGTTGTGAAAGGCTAACCAAATACACATCAGAAGCAAACCATAGGTGGAATAGTTTAACGAGTTGCATAACAAACCAAAATCAAGCACAGGGCATTGGCCCATAGGGGAGCATGCGGCAATATTGGGTATACAAAATAACTCCTTCTGCCGTAGCTGTGAGGATGAGGACCAGGATAAAAAGGAAACGGTCCCACACTTTCTCTGCCATTGCCCAGCCTAGGCTAGGGAAAGAGCACTTCACTTAGGTAAAGAATTCTTCAACGGTATTGAGGAACTCTCAGAATTTAAGATCAAAGACTTGATCCCATACTTCAATAACACTAACTCGCTTTAGCGCCCACCCTTATCTCTCCTAAACTAGATGGCACTATGAGACAATAGGCCTTAGTTTAGGGAGATGGTACGTGCGAAATATACATCCTTACTAACCCATCCAAATCTTTTTAGAATCTTATGAGGTATGCTATTAATACGGCGCACTCAGCGCTAATTGTGTCCTACACGGAAGTGGGACAGTCATTTCTACCTACCTACCTATGATACCAATGTTCATACGAAGGTTTTGAAGCAAAGCAAATCGCGTGGGAAATTCTTACATTTTGTCATTTACAGAAAAAAATTAATAAAAACACAGAAAACGAAGAATTAACCTTTATTCTGTGGACTAAGTGTAAAACTCTAATTCCAAAGATAATTTTTGGTAAACGTAACTTTTCTATTCCGGGATCAAATTATTTTTATTTATGAGAAATTTTAACGAATGGATTAACTTTTATTCTATGGGTTGGTTTTTGGAACGCACAACCAAGCCGCCGATGGTTTCCAAATCGATTTCCCATTTCAATGGGGACGCGCACCCAAAAATATCCACACCAAAACTAGATGATTCGCCTTTGCCTCCGACAAAATAAATTAGAACGAATTGAAATGGTCCGATGAACTGTTTTAATATTTATGATCATGATGACTATGACAGCTGGGCGAAACGAAAGCGTTCAGTGGCAGTGGTTGATTGGTTGGTTTCATGTCGGCTGCGTTCAGCCGAGTGGCAGAGTGGTGAGTGCAGACGTACCTACTTCCGACGCTACCAGTTTACCTATGGAAAAAGAGTGTAATAGGTGTTTGTTATTAATATGGCTGTTCAAGATTATTCTTGGTCCTACAGTTTCAGCATGTGCTCGAATGCACCATCTCGGGTATCGGTGTTTCGCTGATTTCAGATTTCAACCGTTGTACCCTTCAGCAGGCAGAAGAAGAATTCTGTAAAAGTGACCGTGAATCTGACTGTTTGAATTGATAAAATGTCCGCGAACTTGTTTTTTAAGGTTTGCGCCATCCTTTAAAAAAAAGTAAAGTTAAAAAAGGACTTCTAGTGCTTTTTTTGGTTTTTCCTATTTCTTTTATTTTAGGTTAGAAAATAACTTACTTCGCCTCAAACCTCGTTCGTTCCGGTTTTTGTGTTTTCTTACCACGGCGTTTGACTGACTGCAAATTTTATGTTGTTACCAAAACCTTTTCTATGTCTTTATCCTTTCTTTTGTATATTTTTAAAACACTTTTATGTATTATTATAAACAAAAAATTATATACCATATAGTCGCGTTGTTGGAGCTGTTGGAGGAACTGTCCTACAGCAATCTGGAACACAACAGTATATACCTCAACATATGAGACAACAAGTTAACCAAGCTGTCGGCCAAGCTGTGACAAATGCAGCAATGAATGAATTGTCAAATGTTTTTGCAAGCAAATTCAAGTAAACGGTTTTTATTTAAATTTTGTTTATATTCGTTTTGATTTTGTTGATTTAAGTTCCTTTTGTCTGTGTTTGTTTGTTTTTATTTGTTTTCTTATTTCTTCACTTTAACATTTTTCATGACACAATTTGTTTGTTTTTTTTTTTTCTTAACTCCCTTGTTTTATATAATATTTTTTTTGTACATAAAGAAATCGATTGTATGTGTAAAATTGTATTATAATTTTCTATTATCTAATTATACCAAAATAAGTATTTAATACAATAAACAATAATAAAAAAAAGATGTCAGATTGCAAGGGCTTAAAAAACTAAAATAAACGCCCGATCTTTGCTCCACGCACTGCTTGCATGTTAATTATAACAAAAAAAAAAGTTTGTTTTTCTTATCTGAATTTATTTAAATTATTTGTACACAACATACACACAAACAACATTAAGTAAGAATTAAAAAATACCCAAATAAGCAATCAGCTGTTTTTACTTGCTTACTCCTACTCTGCTATGATAAGGCATTCATGAAAAGAACAACCGTTAAAAATGTTAAGTTTGACCAACATGTCTCTGTGTCTGTTCATCAGAACAAACTCAGAGAACGAAGGTACAGGGTTAGGAAACCCCTTTTGGATGAAAAATATCTTATCGAGGTTCCAATTGCAAGTAACTTGAAAAAAGGTTCTGAAATCCCGAAAAATCTAGGTAAAAAAAAGTATCTTACAGACTAATTAGACTTTTCAATGTTAAGGGATTTATTTGATAAAAAGGTCGGTATGCAGATCGCGTTAAAGGAAATTTAATTTCCACACTTTAAAGGTTTTGAGAGCGGCAAAATAAATTTTGAATGAATTTTGTTCTATGGTATTAGTGTCGGGTTTGGTTAATGCACATATCCCGGTTGTTGGACAACACTATCCGATTCGCACTCTAAAGCTTAGGACGCGAAAGTCTTGGTCCAAAGCAAGGAAATCTGCGCTTCATCCTTGCTCATGCGAGTTATTATCCAGCCCACAGCACTTTAGCTTCGGAATTGTCCTTTACAAACAGAGCCAACTTCACCGGGTTGAACTTTTCACTCGATGTCGCTAAGAGTTCAAAGTGTTTTAGCATCCGTTTGCCGTTTGGCATCCATAATTCAGTTTTGGAGAGACTGGTTTTATACAGTAACATTTTCGAAGCAATGAAAAATGTTGGACTAAAAAAAAAGCAGAGAATGCAATTTGAGATTTGGACAGTGGTCCGAGTATATTTTTGTCCATACTATAGCCGTGTTTGGGAATTTTATACTCAACTTAGTAAAGTTTTACATGTCAAACAACAAAAACCGAAAACTGAGTAAAAATAAGTTAGGAATTTAGTGGCGTTTTTAATTGGCAATCTGGAATCTAAAAAGAAATATTCTGGTTTTAAAATCAGAAGGGAATTCTCTTTTTTTTCAGAATCAGAATTGTCACTTTTGCCCAATTGAACGCATTCAGATTGCTTTTTTTAACTTCCAGATTGCCAATTAAAAACTTCGCCATAAGTTAGTAATTTACACAAAATAAAGTTTAGACAATTCGACACTTGAGTTTTTCGTTGTGTTTTTTGTAAAGGTCTTGTCTAGGTTTCGACATTTGATAATCAAATTTCAAAACCATTTATGTGGCGCCATCTTGTAACCTATTTGAAAGCAATTTTTTTTACATGAATTTCTATGGTGAAAAACTGTTTTCTTCTAGGTCTCAAGATGGCGTTTGAAAGGTTTCGATATTTGACATTCGAGTGAACGAAACTCAGCTTAAAACTGAGTACAGCGTTTTATTGGAATTCCGATTACTGAGCTAACCTAAATTCCCAATAAAACACAGCTTTTGATTTAGTCGATTCTTTCACCTTTATCTTCGCGATCAGTTCCGAGCAATCAACATTCTATCTAGAATGTTCTTTGTTAGGCAGGGGAACTAGAAAGGTCCCGTTTACAGTGGTCTTCTCATAGTTGCCTTAATGTTAAGTGAGAAAGAGACTTCACACGAATAGTTTTGCATTTAAGGCCAATTTAAGCGCATTCTGCAAACTGGGCTTAAACTTCGAGTTTTGTGAAGATTTAAGATGTGATGGTTTAAGAAATTTTCAAGAATGCCAACAAACAATATTTTTTCGATCGTTTGAATATGTTAATTTTTCTTTTCGAATTATTGATTATTTTTTAAATTCAATTTACGCCTAAGAATATTTTCTTTTTTTATAATGGTTGATCGTTTCCAAAAAAAGAAAACGAAAAAAAAAACATTCCTAGAAGAAAAAATGTATTATTATTATATTAAAATATTGTAAAAGTTAAAGTTATCTTCTTCTCATTATATAGAATGCTTGTTGCTGTTTTAAGTAGTTTAAAAAAAAAAAAAAAATTCTAGCTTCTACTAAACCCTAGTTGGTAATATTTTTTTCTTTTATAAGAATCCGCATTTAACTTAAATTTTTTATTAGTTATTAAGCTTTTCTTTTTAATTGTATAAGTTTGCTAGCTTTTTTATAACAAACAACCGTAAGAACTTTTAAAGAATTTGGTAGTGTAGAATTTAGAAGTG
>CAKKXW010000001.1:38908901-38920068 GCA_920937365.1 Sphaerophoria rueppellii
CAATTGAAACAACTCAGAACATTAAATATGCCTAAAATATTATATACATAAATACATAATAAATAAATATATATATTAATATAAACATATAGATAAAGATTAAAAATATTATTTAGTTAAGTATAAATGGTTAAAAAATTAAGACAAAATCATTTTTTTTTGTGCTGAAATATGTATGTTTTTTGGAGGTTAAAAAAAAAGATTTATGTTAAAATGCAAAAAAACAAAAAAACAAAATACAAATGAAAGTAATAAATAATTTTAACTACATTAAGTTGTAAAACCAAAAAAAAAAACAAGATCTCATTTGTTTTTGTCCAAATTTTCTATGTTTGTGTTGGGAATGTTTTTGTTTCCGTTTGAACATTTTTTTTCCCTCAAAGCTTTCTTTTTTAACAATGTTTTTGGAATAGTATTTGCTATATTGGTGGTGGTGTTGGACAAATTAAGGTGAGTTGATTTTAATGAAGCTATTAAAATAATTGTGTTTGTGATGTCATTGTTTTGGAAAATATAGTTTTTGAACATATCGTTTAAATATTATTGAGAGGTCAATACAAGCAGGGAATTGGAATGATGTTTCCCAACAAACATTTATTTTCTCGAATAAATCACAAAATTAAAAAAAAGGGAAATAATACAGGGTGTTGCAATAAGATGTTAAACAAAATGTTTTCAAGTAAAGGGTTTTTCAATAGGGACGCTACAAAAGTTTTCTTAAATATCAATGGGATATCAATGAAATTCTTTATTCCTGTGGAAGTACATTTGATGCCATTATGTATGGAACTCGATTTCTTTTGCATGGCCACCACGGGCACGCTTCCAGAAGTCCAGACGCTGAACCCAATTTTCGACGGTTTTCAAGCATAAATCGGCCGATACTGCTGCAATTTCACGTTCGATATTCGTACAAAGTTCATCAATCGTCGCTGGTTTGTTGGCATAAACCATAGTTTTGACGTAACCCCACAGGAAATAGTCTAACGGCGTTAAATCGCATTAACGAGGCGGCCAATTCACAGGTCCAATTCTGGAGATAATGCGCTCATCGAACTTCGTTCTCATTAATTCGATTGTTTGGCCCGCTGTGTGACATGTGGCACCGTCCTGTTGAAACCACATATCGTCCAAGTCCAATTCATTCCAAAAATAATCGGTTAGCATTGAGCGGTAGCGATTCTCATTCACAGTAACGTGCCGGTGTTGATCATCACGGAAGAAATACGGCCCAATGACCACCAGCATGTAAACCGCACCAAACAGTGATTTTTTCGGGATGCAATGGTGCCTCGTGAAGCACATGTGGATTGCTGCCTGACCAATAACGCATATTTTGCTTATTGACGAAGCCATCCAGCCAGAAATGAGCCTCATCGCTGAAGATGATTTTTCGATGAAAATCCGGATCATTTTCAAGTTGTTGCTCAGCCCAATTCACGAACATACGACGCTTCTGGTGATCAAGCGGCTTCAGTTCTTGCGTCAATTTGATCTTGTAAGGATGTAGGCAAAAATCTTTTCACGAAATTCGCCACAACGACGTCACAGAGATGCCCAACGCTTGAGAACGACCTGTGAGCGACTGATTTGGGTCTTCCGCAATTGATGCGCTAGCAGCAGTAATATTCTCGACTCTACGGGCACTTCTTTGTCTCACAGGCACGGGAACATTTTGTACTGAGCCTGTGGATTCAAATTTTTCCACTAGACGCTCAATTGTTGATCTGGCACGACGATTATGACGACCATAAATTGTACGTAGCGCTCTTAAAGTGTTGACCATTGACTCCGAATTTTGGTAGTAAATTTTAATAATTTCGACTCGTTGTTGGATCGTATACCTTTCCATGATGAAATGACAAACCTTATTGAAGAGTAGAGTCAAGAGAGTGGGAAAAAATATGGCGTCGTTTGCTGTCCCTATCGGTCTACTTTTGTAGCGTCCCTATTGAAAAACCCTTTACAATACAATGATATAATATTAAACAACTATTTTAAAAATTAAAATTAAAAATTAAGATTAAAATTAAAATTTAATAATTAAAAAACTTAAAAGCAATCACAACTCCAATGGAAAATAAACAGTGAAGAGTAAAGAGTATCAGTTCTTATTAGCGAAATCTTCGAAGCAAAGTTCTTTAGACCTCAAATGACTGGGAATATTATTCCACAGTCTGACAGCATATACAAAAAATTGTCTGCGAGATGTCAGCGAAGTAAACATAGAAGAGCGCAATAGCATAAAACGATTTGTTGAACAGAAACTAGGTTTATTAGATAGGTAGCTTGGGGTCTTGTTAACAATTCATCTGAAGACAAAAGAACAACATCGATACTTGAAATAAGCTTCTAGATTACTTCCGAAAAAATGACGAGTAAAAGACGAAATAATATGATCGTATCTGCGAACGTTGAAAACAAATCTGCGTTAAAGACTACTTCCAGCTTATGAAGTGAATGAGAATCAGAATCTGAGAAAAGTTCACATCCATAAGATACAATAGGCAGGATAAGTGATTTAGCAAGCTTCAGCCTTGTCTCAGTTGGTACATCCGATTTTGCATTATTGAATTAATGTGAGTGTCCGAGTTAAGCCCATCATTAAATAAAGGGTTTTCCAATAAGAGGTGTTATTTTGATATTCAAAGAAAAATGGCATTTTGAGATAAATGATAAATGAAACACTAAAGAGGAATAAGGGTAGAAGGTTGTTTACAAACAAAATGTAAACTTTTCAAATCACAAACGGTGCAAATTTGAAAAAATAATGCTTTTCTCACTTCAGCAAAATATATCAATATAGTTACGAATATTCGATTTCGTCAATTTTTTTTTTAATTTCAGATAAAAAGAAAAAAACATATTAGGTCCGTTCGCGTACTTTCTGCACTAAAATTCGTAAAACGAGACACTTTAAGGAGTGGGGGTAAAAGAAAAACAAAACTACAAAAAAGTAAGCGAACGGGAAAACAACAAAATTTACCCACATTTTAATTGTCAAGTTTTTTTGTATGAAGAATTGAAACTTTGAATTTGAATTTATTTATTTATTTGCTATTTTCAAACAAATTTGACACTTTTCACAAATCAGCCCAAAGAAATTTCTTCGGCTAAAATTCGTAGGTTGGGGAAATATTTTACTCTCTCGTTAGCGCTCTCTTATTATCTATTATTTGTCAAATATTGTTTTTCATCGACCTTAAAAAAATCTATACACTTGACATTTTTGTTGTCGAATGTCGATTGTTTTCTTTTTTTAGATTTGTTGCTTAGTTCGCCTCACTACTTTTGTACCAGTGGAGTGTTTGTCATCGTATTTTGAGGTAACGTTTGGGTAGTGGCGTAAATGAGTTTTAAGTATTTTGTATAAAATCGACCAAGCCGTTTATGAGATATGGCCAGGAAAGCTGGTAGTGGAGAAGCGAGGTAGTGGGTAGCAGGTTGGTTGACGGGTAGCATGTAGAAGTAGAGGGTAGCGAGTAACGGGTAACGGGTAGTAAGGTAACGGGGAACCGAGTGGCAGGAAGCAGGTAGCGGGTAGCGGATAACAGGTAGAGGGTAGTAGGGTCGTGGATAGAGTTTAGCGGATAGTGTGGTAGCGGGGTGAAAAAGTTAAAGTCTTATTTTTATCAAACGAGGAAGTACAAAGTCTGCTAGGTCTGATTTTTTAGATTTGTTGCTTTTGATTTGTTGAACTGCTTACAGCAAGGAATAGACTGGTTAATTTGTGAAATTCTCTGAAAATGTTAGATTATTTTTGTTTGGAAAATGACTGAAAATGTTAAATTTCATTTTACAACGTTTATGTGGTTTGATTCATGTCATTATAATATAATGATTCTGAATTTTTATATCATTTCGTGTGTCATGAAAATTTCAATTGTTCGTACTGTAGAGTTTATTTCAAATTTTTACCGGATTGTATGATACACATGTGGTATGTATTGAGTTCGACTCACTAATTTTGTATTAGTGGTTTCGGGTAGTGGCGTGAATGGGTTTTTAAGTATTTTGTGAAAAAATGACCAAGTCGTTAATGACATATGTATGAGCAGAGTAGTGGAGTAGCGGGGTAGCGGAGTGACAGGAAGCGGGAGTATGTAGAGGGTATAGGGGTAGAAGTTAGTGTGTAGGGTAGGATAGTGAGTAACGAGGTACCGGGGAAGCGGGAAAACAGTTCAGGTCTTAAATTTATAGCATTTGCAATCCTAATCAATAAAGCTCAAGGTCAATCTTAAGAATTGTGTGGCTTAGATTTTAATATGACGGATAGTAGTCTCTATATCTACGCAGAAAGAAAAACAAAAAATATTGCAAAATAAAATTTATATGAAATCTTTATTTTGTTTCTCATTTCTCAACCATCCAATCGCATGTGCCACTGCGAAGCGTGGCAGGGTACAGCTATTTTCATTATAAAGAGGAAGGTATGCCGTATGCCGTTAATAATGACACACAACATCAGCCAAATGGCCGCCACGACCACGCTTACAGGACCGACGTTGGGTTGTTGGCGCAGACCTTATATTTCACGTGGCCCCAAAGGAAGAAGTCGCCTGAAAGATAAGGTTTACGTCAACAGCCCAGCGTCGATTCAAGAATTCAATGATGGAATTCGTTAGGCTATCGAGGACATAAAGCAGCCACTTTGCGATTTGGTTATGGAAAATTTCATGAAAAGGATATGGTCCTGTAAGCGTTGTCGTGGCGGCCATTTGGCTGATGTTGTGTTTAACGGCATACCTTCCTCTTTATAATGAAATAAACATCCGATCATTTATCTCAAAAAATGCCATTTTTCTTTGAATATCAAAATAACACCTCGCATTGGAAAACCCTTTATTATACCGAGGTTTTTAGCGTGATTAACAAATTCATTTGTTCAATTATTTAAAAATATAGTTGGGAAGTCTTCCAGATAAGGTTTATTTTTGGAGATTGGTAAAGCTTTTGTTTTTTCTGGGTTCAGTGAGAGTCCGTTGCTAATGGATATAAGATCAGAATTCAATTTATTTGTCGCATCTTCAACTATTCCTATGGGAAATGAAATGTATAGTTGGACATCATCGGAATATATGGAACTTACAATGAGAAAAAACAGATGGCAAGTTATTTATAAACAGTGAAAACGATAAGGGTTCCAGGATTGTTCCTTGAGGAACATCAGTATTAAAAGGAAGGAACGAGGACAACATGCTATTGCACGATACAGCTTGCCAGCGATTTGTCAGATAAGTTTATATATAAATAAGGTTATTGGTTGTGTGGGAGAAGTTAAAATAAATCGTCAGTTCATCACAGAGAAGGTTGTAGTTAACGCAGTCAAATGCCTTTGAAAAGTCAAGTAAGGTTAACAAAGTTGTATGATTATTATCTAATGCTAGTCTAATGTCGTCAGATACAGACAGGAATCCCGACTGCAAAGGGTTAAATAGTTTATTAGTCAATATACAAGTGTTAATTTATTTTCATTTTATTGTTAAAAGAAAGGTATTCCATCAATGGTCGTGTTTTATTCAGGGTCATTCATTTTTTCGGTTTCTAAAAGAAAGGTAAATAAAAACACGCAGTGATACATTGTCAATGAAAATTGTATTTCATTATAAAGTTTAGACTTTGTCATTCAGTGTGAAAAATTAAATTATTCAAATAGCCGCCTCTGGAGTTTTTGGTAATTTTAAACCACTTTTTCGCAAATATGGGGCCAACACTTGAGTAATAGTGGTTTTGAATGTATCAAAAGTTCGACGGTTATTCGCGTAAACATGACCTTTTGGGCAGCCCCACAGAAAAATATCTAACGGTTTCAAATCGTGATATCACGCAACCAGGAAACTTCTCACGCAATAAAGCCATAATTGGTCGTGCTGTGTGGCTTATCCAGGTCAATCTTCAATCGCCAGCCAAAAAAAAGGTTATCATTCGACCATATCGCTCCGAATTGCCTATAACCGTTCGCCTTTTGGCCAGTTGCACCAGTTGTTCGACCAAAGAGAACACCAAATAATCACTTTTTCTGAATAAAATTTCACGTCTTCGGATGACAGTTAAGTCTGACCACGAAATGAATGACCCTATATTTTAAGTTTAATTTGTTTATTTGATTGTTCAAAATAAGGTTTGCCATTAGCAATGGATAAACGATATTCAGCCAGATGAAGTTGGAAAGCTTCATATCCTTTCGTGAAAACTTTTCGAATTACATATTCTAGACTTGAAGCGGCTGTGAAGCATTGCAGTAAATGCGACATGAAAATGTTTTTTTTTACCGAATTTGAATTGTTTCGTTGATTTCCATTTTTATTCGTGTTTTATACAATCATTTTAAATTAAAAAAAAAATGCTTTAGAGGTGAAAAGAATTTTTATTGGTAAACCCTTTACACTTGCCACTTAAAAAACGCTGAACAACATCAGTTAACTAATTAAAATATTATAACTAAAATACAATTATTTTTACTTGGGACTATCATAAAAATCATCTAACAACATTCTCCGGCTAAAACGGTCTCTATCTTGCTCTTTTGTTCCGCACGTCTTGGGTTTCACTACTTCTTTGATTTTAACGATGTTGTTTCTACCATGCGTCTGTAAAATTCTTCTTGTCATACGCTGTCCTGAAATCGATGAAACGGATGGAATCCAATATCTTTAATCCCTTCTCGATTTCGCTTTAAAATGAGCCACTTTACCTTTTGCACATTTTCTTCTATGCTTTTTGAATGATTTACTAAAAAAAAATGATTTTCTATAACCTCTTTTTTAATCTCATCGACTGTTTGCAGTTAATTTTCTTTCGATTTTCATTTTTAACTCCTTTTTATTTGCGTTTTAATTTTGTTTATTTTTATTTTTATTTTTATTTTTTTTTTAGTCGACCTGGACCAAACATCGCACCGAAACTACCCGATAGACCGTATTATGGCAACGCAAAAACGAACGGAAGGCCGTTTTGAATTAGGTACAATCATATACTCAAAAGCTAAAATTCAAAGTGTATTCATATTAAAAAAAAATGACATTTTTTAAGACTAGCATCTTTCATTAATTTGTATATACATAAATGATAATTTAATACATGTACTGTAAAAAGCAAAACAAACAAGAAAACATTAATGAAATTAGAAAGTAATTTATAAAAAAAAAAACAATAAAAAAATTTAAAATATTAATGTTAATATTTAATTTCTAAATAATTAAAAGTTAAATTTAATAAATTTATTAAATATTAAAATCAAAGTGTTTTATGATGAAACTGAGGATTTAAAAAAATCAAAAGGAGAACTACGTCAATATGTGGTGGCTTAAGCATGATTTTACCTTGCGATCTATGTACCTACGAGTAGGTACGATGAGGGTGGTTCCAAAAGTACCCGACCTAACAAAGAAAATACAAAAAATTTGGGAAAACAAACATTTATTTCTCTACGTAGTCTCCATTTAGTTCGATACACTCTTTCCAGTGATGCTCAAAAGCTCCGATACTCTGTTTGTAGTAAGAATTGTCGAGCTCCATAAAATAGCCATCAACTGCAGACTCCACTTCTACGTTGTTGGAATATCTCTTTCCAATGAGCCATTTCTTCAAGTTGGGGAACAGAAAATAATCCGAGGGGGCTTAATCTAGCGAATCTGGTGCGTGAGGAAGCAATTCAAATTTAAATTCATTAATTTTGGCCAAAGAAATGCTGGATGTAAGAACTGGTGCATTGTCGACATTGTCGTGATGAAACAAAACTTTCTTTTTCGCCAAATGGGACCGTTCTTTTTTTTATTTCATCACCCAAACGCTGCAAAATCTTCGCATAACACTGGCCGTTGATTGTTTTTCCTTTTTGAAGATAATCGATGAAGATCACACCTCGTGCATCCAAAAAACTGACGTCATGACCTTGCCTGCTGATGGCTGACTGTCTTTGCTTTCCTTGGAGCCAATTCTGCCCTTCCAGTCCATTGTTATGACTGTTCTTTTGTCTCAGGTGTGAAGTGATGGACCCATGTTTTATTCATGGTTATAAATCGACGCAAAAACTCGGCTTTGTTTCTACGAAATTTTGCCAAACTCTCAATTTCAACATCCCTCCCATGCTGTTTTTGTTCCATTTTCAGTAATCACGGCACCCACCTTGCGCACAGCTTTCTCATATCCAAATTCTCGGTAAGTATCCGGTGTATACCGCTTTTTGACATGCCTCACATGCCATCGCGTCATTTTTTTCCATTCACGGCTCAACGTCCAATGAATGACACTTGAAAAATGTGCAGCTGTCAAAAGGTAAGCCAGCGTTATAGCTCTTGAAGGGGAAGAGCCAAGACCAAATGACTAACACTTATCTATAGTTTTCTGAGTACGTCTGGAGAACTGAGCAACCAACGTTGAGTTTTGAGAACCGCACTTTTTTTATGACGGATTAATACTCTTTGAATTTTAATATATACTCTTTGAATTTTTGGCTGTTCTCGCAAGAGGCAATGCCCGTGTAAGATAAATTAAAAACTCTGTGGACTCGAACCCACAACGTTCCGTGTAACAGCCAACGCACATAATCGGCCCTATCGAGGTAACCGTCGGAGCGGAATTTTCTCCGATTTCCTCCGAATTTTGCTTCGAGGTAGTTCTCCGACAGGCAAAATGTCTCCGATTCTAGGAAATCGGAGAAAATTCCGCTCCGACGGTTACCTCTATTGGGCCGAATAACTACATCAAGAGCACTAGAGTCCCAGAGGAAAAAAAGGAACCGAAGTAGATATAGAAGAACAGCGAAGAAATTGAGAAAAAGGGAACTAAATTTTAAAAAAGTGAATTTTATATTTACCCTCAATATATTTTAGGCCCGGTGCACACACGCGATTTTTTGTCGCGGCGATATCGCAATTATTCAGTGCACACTTGCGTCTTTTTACCGCAGGTTTCAATCTTCAGATTGAGTTTGTCTTTCAACAGTGGAGATTTACAGGAAGAAAAGAATTATTTCCGCGTACCCCGTGCATAAAAGTTATGTTCTTAATTATATATGAGAAAAAATCCTGATTTTTTTTTTTTTTTTTTGACTATTTTCGAATGAGTGTAAGATCTTTTGATGAGTTGACGGATTTTCACCAAAAATCAAAATAAAAATCAAATAAAAAGATAAATTTGATAAAAACTTGAGGTAAGAAAACGCATGTGTGCACTGCACACTAGAAAACAATGTACTACACTGCAGGACACAAATGCGATTTTTTGTCGCTGCGAAACTTTTGCGACATTTTACCGCAGAAATGTCACTGCGATACCGCAAGTTTGTGTGCACCAGCACCACTCCATTTGATTGTGAGTACCGATGTCGCAAAAGCGATATCGCTGCGACAAAAAATCGCGTGTGCGCACCGGGCCTTAGCATAATATAAATAACAGCATCTAAAGGGACCTAGACAAATACACTACGTCGCGTCATCTGTAGGCCCTTATTTATTGTAATATAACGGTTGTCGAGGAAAATTGTGATAAATATCGATTTGAAATTGCGTGAAAATGTTTGCGACTAACTAACCTTTTTTCCAATATCTCGGCTACCAGGCTTTCTTGTAACCCTTTTGTTGAAAAGACTTCGAGCTGACCTTTCTTTTGTACAAAATTTTGGAAAGTCCTTTATATTTTTCGAAAACAATCAAGAACTTGTCTTTATTATCCTGAGTCTACCATTGAGAGCCGAACTGGATTTCGAGCTCTAGTTGCAGTTATATTCTTCCAATAAGTATTAAGTAGTTGATACAATATCGTACTAATTGGATTTTAAACTGTTATGGTGGGCATATTGAATGCGGTACACGTGACGTTTAGTTGTCAGTTCACGTGCATTGCCTTAACGAGTTGGGAAACTTGCAGATTGCAAATTGGAAAATGATCCGGATTTTCGTGAAAAAAATCAAGAATTTACTTTTTTTCAGAACATGTCATATAGGCGGGGAGCTCCCTACGATCGCGCCGACTAAAATTTGTAATGAGGATGAGGACGTTCGATCGAATTGTAGAACATGGGCGATGTCTTGACTTTCGGTTATCTGGGTTTCGTTGTTTCCTACCGTTCGTTCGTAATACATTAAGAAGGCCCTACTTAAACGGATTCGTCGACAAGTAAAATTGTCATTATTAGAGTGAGTCAAATCCTCAAATGGTTCATGAATCACCATTACATTCCCAAAGAATCACTATTTGGCGTGCGTCGGTTAGGCATTATTGGTCCATAATGTTGTAACCGGAAGTGGTTACTGTCAACTTTGTTAAAATCATAAACAACATGAAATTTACCATAATGAAACCAACCAAAACCAAATTTGGGCAAAATAACTGTTTTATTTCAATTGAAATCCAATCGCTCTTACTACCAGTAATCAAATACAATTACAGTTAAGACAAATAGAAGAAACCGTTGGTAGGGAAATCAGTTCCAAGCGTATTTCAAAAGACGCGAAATTGAAATACTTAAAACCAAAATATCTATTTATTATCTGTTGCATGCATATAAAAACCGGAAATCAAATTGAAATGTTCACACAAATCGGTACTAAATATTTAAAATTAAAATTAGTAACGGGGACATCAAAATTCTGTTTAATTTCGTCAAGGCAAAAAAAGGCAATACTATTTTAACTATGAATTTGTTGGTTTACGGGTCAACAATTCAAATTACTCATTCAAAAAAGGTAGATCTCGATAGCTATTATGAAGCATCAAAATTCCACAAAATATTAAACTTCAAGTCTTATCATTCCAATTATAAACGCAACAAAAAGAAAAAAGCTTTCGACTGTTTCGGAAACCAAAGACGCGATGTCTTGTTGTTAAATGTATTTACTTACGTCTTAGTGTACACAAACAAAAAGTCGAAATATTGTTAAAAGCTCACAAGCCGAAGCGTCTTCTCGATATGCCGATGTCGATGTGCGTTCAAATACGGCGGCATGCGATACATTCTGTTAAACTCAAGTAATATTAACTTGGAGTTTCTGTTCAGTCTTGTTTGCAACGTTCCGTGTAGCACATCATAGTTCCCCAGTACCTAAAAGCTAGCGACTTTGTTTTATATCGTTTAAATTGTTGTTCTGTAGCGCAGAAACCAAAGGCTTTGTCAGCTTTCGAAAAAAGAAAAACAACGCAAATATTAACCTTACTATTCTGAACT
>CAKKXW010000001.1:38924620-38938348 GCA_920937365.1 Sphaerophoria rueppellii
AACAGCAAGTAATAAAAGACGCACGCCTTGATGCATTGCATTACCCTATTAGAATACAACATGTCTAGCTCTGACTCATCCGCAGAGTGATCTTCAATAATAAGGTCAAATTTTTGTTTTAACTTTGGAATAAGTTATTTTCAACGAAATCAATAAAAATGTTTTGTTTCGTTCATTAAAAAAAATTCACGAATAAGGTGTGTTCTGTTCTTCCCTTAACCTATTATTTATCTTAAAGAAAAGGTGCATATTTATTCATTTATAAAACGTAAAAGGTTTTGTTAGTCAGCTTTCATTTATAATTTCCTTGAACAAAAATTCGCTGCCTCTGTTAAATACTCCCTCGTCAATCATGCTTCATGCTGACCTCATCCTACTTCATCAATACTTCATTGTTTCCAACCCAATGGGAATTCCGGGAACGCAGATACAACAACCCTAGCCTAGTTCTTTTGAATACATTTTCGGATACGAACAGAAGAATAATGTGTAGATGCCACAGAAATGACGTCAGTTGTCAGTGTGTAAAGTTATTTTTATAAGAAAATGAAAATGTAGCGTTTAATCGAGAGATTGAAAAGAAAATAAGAAGATTTGTTAAAGTCTTTGGGAAGTGAGCACTTCTGCAGTTATGTACATTGCTTTTTTATTTTGCAATACATTTCTAAGGAGAGGCCCACTCACTGAAAATAATAATGTATAAAAAATATACAAAAAATCCAATCTATTTTTAGAATAGGGAATGCGGCCGACGAGGAATTTGTTTACTTTTTTTTTCTTTATTTTAAAATAATTTACTTCATGACCTAAAAACCCATTCCTTTTGTTGAAATACATAATGCATGTTTAAAAACAAAACGAACGAAGAACATTTTTTCAACGTTCGTCATCCAACTTTTTCGATCTCCAAGTTTATTTATCTTTGATTTCAAAAGAATTACTGTTTACATCGGTAATAAGATACTTGTTCAAAGTAAATGTCTCAAAATATGAATTGAAAAAATGATTTTTTCAGTTGTTTTTATCAATTCTTCATCATTCGAAATAAAATGCAAGACTTCTGTTCATAAAAAAAATAGCAGTACTTCCGTTTGAAAGCGTTACTTCCGTCAGAAAAAAAACGTGTCAATCATATTGCACATTACGTAGTTCAATTTCTTATAAGTTATGTCAAAACCGGATTAAGAGCGAAGGTAATTGCAATATAACCGTGCATTCGATTTATTTTATTTTTACTCTTCAAAAAAAAATATGAGCGAGACCCATGTGGTGCACACGGACACGATTAACTTCCCAGAGTAAAAAAATAAGTAAAAAAATTAGTTGTGTTTGTTGTACAGTTGACAATTTACGCGCACGTTGGTTTTCAAAGTCAAATTCCATAAAATTGATGATTTTGGGACATGCATTAAGTACATTGAATAACAGCGGCGCCAATTGCCAAAAGATTGTCGAACGAACTAGTGGAATCATGCACAACTACTTTGCACAGTAAAATACAGCCTTTATTACTCCTGATTATTGTAGTTTTCTATTAGTGAAAGAATTTTTCTAATCGGAATAGTATATCCGAAGGTCAATATTTATATGGCAAAACAGCGTTTGGTGGGTCAGCTAGTAATAAAATATAGTCTATGATACTCCTGAATATTCTTTTTTCACACTAACTATAAGATTTTTTGCACTATTGTTGAAATTATTGCAGAAATTATCACAATTTTCATTATATTAGGGTTGTCTTAGATTTTTGATTGCCATTAAAAAACCGCTAAGCGGATTTCGCTCCAAACCACAATACTCTTAACAACACAATACCGCGTCGAATTAAACCAATTTCATGACAATACGATGAATGGTTCTCGAGATAATCGAGCCGAAAAAACGTAACGCACATACGCACATTCGAACACACAAACGTCATCATAAAAACGCTTGATTCAGATTCTAGTGACCTCGAAACATGGAGATATGCAAAAATTGGAGATTCACAAAATCGGCCCCATTACAATAACTTACTCTGGGAAGTTAAAAGTAAACAAACAGTTCCCGTTTGAAACCTAAGTTTTCTTAACAAAAAAAAAAAAAAAACATAAATAAAATATATTTAAATATCTTTGCCATGAATCAGACTTCATAAACAACTATGACATCATTATCAACACCTTATCATTAAAACTGCCTAAGAAGGTAAACTCTATACACAAACATTTCTACCATACCTTCCATAGATTGAATGTAGAGGTAAGGTAGGTTTTCAATTTTTAAATGAAATTTATTTAAGAGCACGTTCCACTCATTTATTTATTATTCAATGAATGAAAAGAACGAGAAATTTCGTATAAATGTGTTTTTTTTTTATGCAATGTATGACGCCATCTCCGACTGTACTGACCTCAGTAAATGTTTTTTTCGATTTTTCTATTTTGTTGAAAAGAACCAGAACCAGGTAATCTTGTAGTTTAAACTCCTGTTTAATCATTTGTTATTCTTTTTGTTTCCAAGTAAACATTTGAATCTTGTTCTTTTATTTATAGAGGAATTTTCAGATTGAAATTCAAGTTAACTTCCGGTGAAGAATTTGATGACAAATGGGTACATCAAGTTTGCCGTTTGGGCGGGAATACGATAGCAAGACATCACATAAGTGAAAAGTGATGTAATACTTTATTTATGATTTTTTTTTTATCAAGCAACAGCAATTTTAAATCGTGTTTGTTTTTATAAACTAGTGTTGATTGATTGAATATAAATTTGCATAAATAAATACAAGCTTTTTTGGATTTCCTTAAATATTAATTTTATAATATAATAAAACGACTGACACTTTTTTTCTGCTACACAAATTTAGATAAAAAGTAAGGTTGTTAAAACTCAAATAATTATGGTGTCAAACAAGCAGGGTTATGGGGCTCTATACCTTTTGACAGCTGTAAAATGTCTACCTTATGAAAACTGTCATTTATTGGTCGTGGAGGGCAAACAAAGCCAAGATTTGCATACAATTTGACATTTTTTTGTGATTTTCCTTAATATTTCAATAATTAAATTTTTTTATCTGAAAATGGAGATTTTTATGTACGCAAGGGATGGTATGAAAAAACAAGAAAAGAGAACGTCAAAAACCAAAAATACAGCACTTAGAAAAGGTACATTTTTTTATATTTTAACAAAATCAACAAACAAAGAACATAAAAAAAAACTTACTATTAGTTTTAATATATGTATAATAATTTTTCATTTATTTTACGGGAAAAGCTATGTTTTATTTTTCTTGTTTTATTTTTCAATTTAGACCCAAGTAAAGTTGTTTGCCCTCAACGACGATAAGAATTCAACTCGTTTGACGTTTCGCACCAGTACTCTTGGACTCTTGGTTATTGGTTATGTGCAGGAAATGTCATTAAGAACAATTATGGTTGAAGCACATGGCGTTTTTATTTTTTACCTCTAGGGAAATCAAAGAAATGCTAAAAAATATAATATGCGTTAATTTTTTTTTAGCTCAGATGTATTAAGGGCTAAAGGGCTAACTATAATGAACGGAACAGAGCGGTCGGAGCCGTCCGTAACTGAGCGAATACAAGGAAGTCGTATATTGTGCCCCAAATAGCGGATTGCTCCGTTTCGTCAATTTTTCGTTCAGTTTTGCTTACGGACGTAAACTGCGCTCCTCTTCGCTTTTTACGGACGAAAATTTGACAGCTGACTGGTTTTGTTGATTTTTCTGAAGAGGAATTTGATTTGTTGTTGATTTCAGGTAATTAATTTCTTGAAATTGCTTGTTTGTTGCATGGCAACCGAAATTCACAAATTATGGAAAACAAAATACATAAATTTGTTTTTGAATGATACTTCCGTACACATCCGTTCATTATGGGTAAAGTGTTCACATGGCAGTTCGGAAGGGAGCGTTTCGTTCGGTTCTGACACTAGCTTTCGTTTGCTTCTGCTCATTATAGTTAGCCCTTAACTATAATGAACGGAAGCAAATGGTGCCAGAACAGAACGAAATGCTCCCTTCCGAATGTATGTGAACACTTTACCCATAATGAACGGATGTGCATGTGCACAGAAGTATCTTTCAAAATAAAATGTATGTTTTTTACTTCCAATAATTTTTGAATTTCGGTTGTCTTGCAACAAATAAGCAATTTCAAGAAATTAATTACCTGAAATCAACAACAATTCGAATTCCTTTTCAGAAAAAT
Organism: Sphaerophoria rueppellii; assembly: GCA_920937365.1. Taxonomy (NCBI): domain Eukaryota; kingdom Metazoa; phylum Arthropoda; class Insecta; order Diptera; family Syrphidae; genus Sphaerophoria; species Sphaerophoria rueppellii. The sequence continues at coordinate 38,928,829 of CAKKXW010000001.1, forward strand.
CAATAAAACCAGACAGCTGTCAAATTTTCGTCCCTAAAAAGCAAAAGGGAGCGCAGTTTACGACCGTAAGCAAAACTGAACGAAAATTGACGAAACATAGCTCTCCGCTATTTAGGGCACAATATACGAATTCCTTGTATTCACTCAGTTACGGACGGCTCCGTCCGCTCCATTCCGTTCATTATAGTTAGCCCTATAGGGCACAATATACGAATTCCTTGTATTCACTCAGTTACGGACGGCTCCGTCCGCTCCGTTCCGTTCATTTACTTTACTAGCACTTTAGGCCCGGTGCACACACACGACTTTTTGTCACGGCGATATCGCTTTGCGACATCGGTACTCACAATCAAATGGAAAATGATAATTTTGATGCTGGTTTCTTTTTTTTTTATTTTTGGTGAAACTTTAACCGCCAACTCATCAAAGATCTTACACTTATTCGAAAATAGTCAAAAAAATGTTTAGGATTTTGCCTCATATTTTGCACGATGAATAAAATAGTCCTTTTGTTAGCCGATGGTCATTAACGTAAGTGACGTCGCTTCTTTTTATAACTTTTATGCACGAGGTACGCGGAAATAATTCTTTTCTTCCTGTAAACCTCCACTGTTAAACGACAAACTCAATCTAAAGATTGAAACCTGCGGTAAAATGACGCAATTGTGCACCGGGCATTAGAGCTAGAAATTTGTATGCTGGGATAAAATGAAAATGAAGCGAATAGCAAAGACAACTTTACTTCATGCACCTGTTTCGTTCGAATTTGCTTTGAATGGCATTTCTCCCTCCATTATCATCCTCCTCCCAAATATAAATGAATTTCGTTTGTTGACCTTCTTTTACAGCTGTTGAGCTGTCAGACGTAACAAATGTCCAGCATATTTGAATTCTGCTTTCGTTTGGAGTCACATTACGTATGAAACGTGAGGTCGAAACTTCTTTGTATTTGTATGCATTGAATTCCTTTGGCTGAACTCTAAAACGTCAGGCGAACCCAAAGCTATAAAGCATCATGTTTGTGTTTCAGCCATTAAAGTGGGCTCATAGTGGTGTCTCTATTGTATATATATTCTTGACTAGTAGCGGCAAGATGGAAATCGATTGTATTGCCATCTTGACACCTTGAATAGAACCAGTTTTTTTTTTACATAAGTTTGTATTGTACCTGCTATCTTCTGCCGTTTCTAATGTAGCAGAGAATATTGAAAACACCAATTTTGATAATGCTATAGTCATTTCATGTACAAAAGTGTTCACATTACACAAGTCTGCCAACACGACGGAAGTTGATAAATATGTTGTGAATATGAAACCCTTTAAATGAAGAATAATAGACACCAGTTAGGTATATCCATGGCTGCTTAAATTCTAAAGATAAGCTTTCTTGCGAACTCTAATTTTGGCTTGCATAATTGATAGACACGCATCCAAACTACTGAGGATGTTGCGAATTCAAATGTTTACCAGATTCTTTCAGCTTTTGGTTTAGTATGTGTTTCAAATAGTATACGTTTCAACTATACCCCCCCCCCCTGTTTCCGTTTGATGGAGATTCATGATGAATTCGGTATTTGAATTTGAAACTTGTCATGTCTAACGTTGTTACACGGATGATTTGAATTTGGATCCTATTTCGATGCCTCTCCTATTTCAGAAATCCTATGTTCTTCTAATACATTTACAAAAGTTTCATTAGAAAAATTGTAATTGCTTTGATCCTCTCGCAAAAAAAAGCTCCTATGAAATAAGGCAGTAGCGGCAGTCAAAATCCATTTTCTCGAGCACTCCCCGGAGTATAGATAACTAAAATGCTGTGTGTATTAAATTGGCCCGATCCCAACCATTGCACCTCGGTCAACCACACGATTTTAATCTTGTACCGCCCGAACTAGCTCTTTAATTGACAGAATATGGTAATGTCCAGGTCTTTACTGCGTCAAGCAGGGTATCCACATTCTAGAAACCAATTAAGCCATCACGATTATAGATTCTGGCTTGCACATTCAAAGGTACATAGAGTCTTGGGGTAAAGTGACAGAAATTGCTAGGAAGTCGTTGAAAAACACTCGTTTAATCGATGGGTCCACAGGGCGTATGAGTAACCTTTTTTTGAAGTAAAGAGAAAAGTTTGAACAAAAAAGTATAACGGTTACTGAACTGTACCCATAAACAATCTCACAAAATATCCATCAAATAATGGCTATATGTGTTTCTAATTTTCAGAAAAGTAAAAACAAACCACAAAAATGTCTCACTCAGTTACAATTACAAGAACAACCACCAGCACCACTAACACCTCATACATTGTCCTCAACACTGGATACATGAAGACAATGCCAGGAATTTTGAAACTCTTGGAGCTCGTAAGTCGAAAACCATTGTTCGAAAATAAAATACGTAAACATTTTAACAACTTTCCAGCTTATTGGTGCAGCATGTGTTGGAATTTTCGCCTACTACTTCAACAACCACGGCAGTTTTATGAATAGCTCAATATACCTATTCTTTTTCTTGATGGTGACAACATTCATGATTGGAACATTCTGTCTATTACTAGCATGCCTCACTTCACTCAGCACCGGAGGCATTATAGCAAAAACAATTTACGTAAGATCTATTCAATTTAAAACTAATTAAACTGTCTTATTGTTTAATTTTTTATTTACAGGAACTCATCTACCATGCCGTCGCAGCCATTTTGTTGCTAGTGGCATCAGTATTGATACTCATCGACCTGACTGATTCCAGATACAAGAACTACAGGCAGCACGATGTTTACATGGCAGCATCCATTATGGGTCTCGTCAACTGTGTGCTATATTTCATTAGTACCTACTTGGCACACAAGTCATATCGTGGAATCTAAGCTACAAGTCGGTTTTAGTCTTGTAAAGGTCTGCTGACAGCTTTTTTTCTTTTATCAAAGCCGAAATCAAAAATCATTACTTCTACTTCTTTTTGTATTGCGACTTATTTTTATTTATTTAGTCATGTAAGATAAAAATACTTCAAAGTGTTCGTTCAAAACCAAATGGATAACAAAACAGTTTTTTTTTTCGAATATTGCATTATTGTAACTTTGTATACACTCATTTTTTGTAACGAAAAATTTGCTACAAATAAAACAAAATTCACTAAAATTCTTGAATTTGTATTACGTTGCTGTAACGTTACATTACAACCATGACACTTCAATTCGCATTTGATCCTGAAAAAGGGAGATCCTCTAAACTGCGCCCTCTATAGAGGAATAAGTCTACTTAACATCGCCTACAAGTCCCTCTCTGCCGTAATATGTGAACGTCTGAAGCCTTTCGTCAACAATCTGATTGGTCCTTATCAATGTGGCTTCAGGCCAGAAAAGTCAACCATCGACAAAATTTTCACTTTGTGGCAGATCCCGGAAAAGACCTATGAACTCCAAATCGATACCCACCACCGTTTCATCGATTTTAAGGCCGCGTATCACAGCATCTACAGAGACAAACTGTATAAAGCTATGTCTAGCTTTGGCATCCCGTATCCCTGCCAAGCTAGTTCGCTTGTGTAAAATGACGATGGAGAACTCACGCTGCTCCATCAAAGTTGGCAACGAGCTTACAGAATCTTTCAACGCACGTCAAAAAAGGATTCAGACAAGGCGATGCACTGTCGTGCGATTTCCTTACCATCGTTCTAGAGAAGATAGTGCAGAACTCCACTACTGTCAACACCAGAGGCACTATCTTCCAAAAATCTGTTCTACTTTTAGCATACGCCGATGATATTGATATAATGAGACAAACACAGCGTGATGCGTGATGTCAATAGTGCCTTGGTGAGAATTGAGACAGAAGCGGCAAAAATGGGTTTAGCGGTAAATGAGGGAAAAACGAAGTATGAGCCAACTGGGACGGTCTCAAAAACATTTTCCGGATCTTAAACTGGTCACTATGCTTCCTCGATAGTGACGTAGACTCCAGCGCAGATATGATTACTAATATGATTATTTTGGAAATGAAAACTTTTATCCCGAATAGGGGTTAAAAGCATCAAACCCAAGGAAAAGTCATGGTTTGATTCAAGCTGTAAAGAGGTTATCAGGGAAAAAGAAGTGAAGTTCCGGTGTTTTAGAGCCAACCCAACAGAGGAAAACCGGAACAAGTTTAAACAAGCCAGGAAGGCATGCAATGCCCATATTCGGCGGACCATATTTTTACATGACCAAAAATTAAGGCAAAAAATACTGCAATGTCCCAAAGGCAGTAAGAATTTTTGGTCATTTGTAAAATATATGAAGAATTCTTTTTCTTCCTCGGTCCCTACGCTCGTTGACAATGACACTCCAGTTATTAGCTCGCTCGCGAAAGCGAAACTTTTTGCTAGGCAGTTCGCCGCCAACTCTTCGCTGCCAGAGAGTGTCATGACTCCTCCAGCCAATTAAAAAAAAAGGCGAATCTTCTTCTCCCTCCAATTATCGTCCGATCGCACTTGCGTCCCTTCTTTCTAAGGTCATGCGGAGGAAACACTGATAACCTTTCAGCTCAAGAAATATCTCGAACACCGAAAGCTTCTTAATGACCGGCAGAACGGCTTTCGCAGCAACAGGTCCACTGATCGTAGTTTGATGGTTTATCTCACCGAACAGTGGAACAAACCTTTACATCGTTTTGGAGAAAGTAAGATTGTTGCACTTGATATTCAAAGATAAGGTCTGGCATCTTGCTCTTTTATTGAAAATGCGTGCCTTCGATATCGATGAATCCCTATTTCGTTGGATTAGAAACTTTCTTTCGAACCGTTCAATACAAGTTGTACTGGACGGGGTCAAGTCTGAAACATACAAAAGAAATGCTAGTGTGCCCCAGGGCTCTGTTTTGTCTCCGACCCTCTTCCTCATTTTCATTAATGATCTTTTGTCTGTTACTTCAAATGCAATAAATTGTTTCGCTGCCGATAGTACCCTTAGTTTCTCATGTTCGTTTCCAGACTCACATTCCTCCTCTTCGGATGTGGAACTCCAACGGCAAAATATGACAAGCTCATTAAACTCTGACTTAAACAGCATTGTCCAATGGGGAATTAAGAACCGTGTAGAGTTTAATGCTTCGAAAACTCAATGCTGTCTGGTGGCGTTGAAGCTAGATATACCCTTCTTGCCACTGTCCATGAGTGGCACTTGCATCAATGAAACCGAACATCTTGAGATTCTCGGCATGTGCATCACTGACCACGTCTTGTGGACCAAACACTTACGCGATGTCGCCAAACATGCCGCAAGATGTTTGGGTTTCATAAGACGGTGCAAGAAATTTGTCTCCCCGTCTGATCTGGCTATCATCTATAAAACCTATATCCGTCCAAAGCTTGTGCTGGTGCTCCAGCTACTTACTTAAGCCTCTTGGATGGAATACAAAGAAGGGCTGTAAGAATGATTGGTGATAGAGGTATCACTGACGCATTCACCACTTTAGACCACCGTCGTAACGTAGCGTGTCTCTCCTTGTTTTATCGCTACTTTTACGGAAATTGCTCTAACAATTCGCCCGTAATACTCACGCTTCTAGGAATGCCCATCAGTATACCCTCGAGCCCAGCTTCGGACGTACTCTCAAGTATAGGGAATCATTTTTTAGCCGTACTACGCGAATGTGGAACTCTCTTCCACTCTGTCTTTCCCAGTCACTACAATGTCCAAGAATTTAAGAGCAATGTACACCGACACCTCCTTTCCAACCCCTTCCCTTCTTCCTAATGCACTCACTGTGTCTCTGGCATAAAAAGGGTATAAAAATCCCTTGAGTGGGTGCAAATTATAAAAAAAAAATGCTGTCTTCAAGAAAGGACACCCAAACACACAAAATGGACGTATACATCTTCGAGGTAGTAGAGGAGTTAATCTACCTAGACTCCGCTATAAACACTGGCAATAACACCAACGCCGAGATCAGACGATGAACTCTTGCTAATCGCTGTTTCTTTGGGCTAAGAAAGCAATTGAGTGGAAAAGCCCTCTCTCGAGCAACTAAGGTAAAATTGTTCAACACCCTCATCATCCGAGTCCAGTCCTGCTGTATGGTGCAAGCATGGATCTTGACAAAATCAGCTCTTTTGAGAGGAAAGTTCTTGTAGTCATCTTTGGCCCCGTTTGCATTGAAGGGGAATAGCGAAGAAGATATAATAGCGAACTTTACGGGTTGTACAACGACATGGACCTAGCCAGAAGGGTCAAGGTCAAAAGACTCAGATGGCTCGGTCATATAGAGCGGATGGACACCAATGCTCCGGCCCGGACAGCCTTCGACACTATTCCCGAGGGACGAAGGAGGAGAGCAAGACCACGACTCAGGTGTCGCACTCAAGTGAAAGAGGACCTCAATCAAGTTGGAGTGCAAAACTGGAGACAGCTAGCTAGTGACCGAGCTGGCTGGCGGAGTCTGTTGATTGAGGCCCAAGTCCACAACGGACTGTAGCGCGACCTTAAGTAAGTAAGTAACTTCAATTCGCATAAAAAAAAGTTTCGTGCGTAAGTTCATACATGTATAACAGAAAAAGTTGAGTGAAAAAAAACAAAGGAGTTACGAAAAAAAGTTTCAAATAACTGGCAATAAATAATGAATTTAATCAAGATTTTTGGCATCTCTCAACTTTCCATAGGGGTAGGTACGTATGCATAGCAACAAACATATTTATATCTGAGCTAAGAAGAGTATTCATTATTTTTCTTAAAATATTACCTATTTTCAACAGGTTGTCGCCCTTTTGAACGCCATACTTCTTACCATATTAGGAGTCTATCCACAAGAATTTACGATTTACTATTGCATAATAACATGTGCAGCTGTGGCTTTCGCTTATATTCTTTTTGGAATCGAAGCCTTGAACTTAAAACCCGACGAAAGAGTCTTACGTAATATTTTAATTTTCGTAAGAGATTTGAAGTTCGAGTTTAGATATCCCCGTTAAAAATTGTTATTCTCATAGAATTTAGCAACATCATTGGTTTTTATGGTTTTGATTATCATAACTAGTTATGCATTTGCAACGGTCTACATTGGTGACACAATTATGGATGCAACAAAGGACATTTGGTATACATGTGAAATCGTAACGTTTTATACAAGCTTTATTCTCAGCATTATCGTTGGTGTGGGTTGTCTTGGGACAATTGGTCTTATACTGGTTTTGTATTTTATGAAACAGGAAAAGGAATAAACACAACAATTTGAAATTATTTTGTTGCTTTGATTCTGGAAAATGGGCAATGCAAAATGTTGCTGAAACTGTTTGCTGTTAATGGCGGCGCGGCGCTGACCCAGAGGTTCCGTTAATTCGTTCATCGTCGTATAAATTATCGTCAACGTATTTTCGGGTGGAACCGTTCATCCATTGTAGTGGAAACTCATTGAACTGATTGCGAGTGAAATTCAGGGGTGGAATCGTGTAAGGTGATTTGTGATTATCAGATTTGTGACTATCAAATGTGATCATGATCACATTTTATTTTCCTTCTGAAGATGCCAAGCTTCCAAAAAAAAACCTACGATGTTCCAGTTTTGACATGAGAATTTCTGCCATATATTATGACTAGTACAATCACTCTGGCAATCGATTGTGGCGCCACTATTTACAAACATTTATTACATAAGTTGGAATTGAAAAAAGAAAACGATGTTGCAGAGAATAAGGAAAAACACGATTCCTGATAGTACTAGTTTTTTTTCAAATAGATATAGGCCGTGTGCGAATTGGGTTAAAAAAGTGGTTAAAACTTGACGTTTGGTTAAATTTTGACACTTCGCGTTGAATAAAATGTGTTAAGAATTAGACTAGCTGCGGAGCAGGTTAAAATATGACAGTAGAGGTTAAAAAATCATCCATTTTTAACCACAGTTCATCCAATTCGCACACGGCCATAAACATAAAGTTTTGACATTAAACTACAGAATGGCACTTCCGTTATTAATCGTTTTTTTTTCACTACTTAAGAATTATTTTGCTACGCAATTCTTAGGCTAAAAACAAACCGAAGCGGACAAAACGTTTGTTCGCTCTTCCCCGGACACAGGTCCATTGCTCTTATGAGGCAACACACACAGAAAAAGACACGACACGATAAAAAGTCTTGTCCGCTCGTCGGTTGCAGTAAATACATGGGGTTGTTTAGGAGCAAACCACACCAAAGAAGACAAAAAGTTCCGAACAAAATGCCGACAAATAAAAGTACACACCGTCTTATGAAGAACCACAGACCAAAGTGAACAAGACAAACAAACAGATTTCGACAAACGGACATGTCGGTTGCTCATACTTGGATTTATATTTTATTGCGATATTTCTTGTTGTATTTTGTGCAATTTAGTATGGATGTTGTTTTAATGGTAAAAAGAATTTAGAAAAAGAAGAATTAAGAAAAGAGAAGAGATTTATTTTGTGTGCATGTTTGTGGTTTCAAAGAAGTGAGCATGAAAACTTGACTAAATTTCTTCGTATGTATGTATGTAAATTGTATATACGCATGTAATTCCAAAATGTGTCTGCAGAGTATACCTAGTAGGGACTCTCTCCACGTGGTTCATTTTTGCTTACACGGGATCCCATCCCGTTAGGTCTCACGTGAACGAGAAATAGACGGCAATGTGTATGTATACTGTATATTATACACATTAAATTCCAACTGTTTGTCTGATTCTCGATAAATGTGTTTGTGCCAATCATCGAGGAATAAAGAAGCAAAATAAAATCAAGGGAAAACCTAACCTTTTTTTTTCAATTTTTGTCTTCTTTGGTTGTCCGCTGGCAAAACACACCGAATGCGACAAGGACAAAATATTTTGTATTTGTCGTCCTCGGTGTGGGGTGAAGTACGACACGATTTTTTGTCTTGCGACAAGCAAACAGTTTGTCCGCTTCGGTTTGTGTTTAGCATTATTATCTGAGCTAATATCTGTGCTAATATGAGTTATGCACTCGTTTAGGTTGAAGTATTTGCTAAATTTGTGTAACCCGAGGCGCAACGTTGTATGTGATAATTGCCATACAAATTGAATTCGACAGATAAAAGTTGGAGCGTTTTATTCGCACTTGATTCAAGCTGACTACTGAGCATAGAGAATCTATTTACATACCTATACCTCCTCTGTGCTACTGAGTGTGAGTAGCGAAAACACGCGGCTAATATTTAAGTTTTTCTTAGTTACGAATGATACCAATTGATAAGTTAGATTCACTGGTGGTCCTTTAACTCCATCATAGGGCAAATATGTGGAGGTTATTATGACCGTTGGGAGCTCTTTGCGTTCGAATATAACAACAGTCTGGTCGATGTTGCTATAAGAAGTTAGGATAGGATTTTTGTTTTGAAGAGGTTTATAAGGAGTTATAAATTAGATTAAACCGTTTTCTAGCTAACACCCATGTTCTGGGGTTACTATTCTGACTGTCAAGATTTGATTTATACAGCATGAGATCTTTGGAATACAGACCCTTTATCATGCCACCTAATATACGGGGTTCTTGAATCAGGGCCTCGTCGTAT
>CAKKXW010000001.1:38942553-38953300 GCA_920937365.1 Sphaerophoria rueppellii
ACCAGGAACATGGTTTCCAAGCCAGAAGGAACAGCAGAGCTTGGACCCACGACGCTAAACTTCTGAAAGAACCGACCTCACGACAACAACTAAGCGAGCTACACCGGCTCGGTTACATGAGCAGAAAAGAACCGGAAGACCTGATGTAGGTGTAGAACCAAGTCGAGTATGTCAAGAGCCAACTTGGAAGAAGATAAGCGGTAATAATTATCCTAGCGAACCGCTGCTGCTTCGGTTTGGCAAAACAACTGGGCAAAACACCGGCGCCGAGTGCTGGACGATAATTAAAAAAGGGGAATTTGTACTGGGCACTTTCTTCGACGGATTTTCGGTTCCGTATGCGACGATGGCGAATAGAAGAAGGTTCAACCGAGAACTGTATGAGCTGAACCAAGATGTGGATGTAGTCCAGAAGGCCAAGAAAAGACGAGTACATTGGCTCGGCCACATCGAGCGAATCAACAACAGCACTCCAGCCAAGAAAGTCTTCAAATCGCAGCACCCAGGTTCGAGACGACAAGGAAGACCGAACCTTTGGTACAAGGACCAAGTGACTGCGGATGCCAGAACGTTTGCTTTCGGCGACTGAAGAGTGCATGCTAAGGGACCGTTTCAAAATGAAAGGCTGCAGTATCTCAGACTGAGATCCTTCATTTATTGTGAGTCGGATAAGTAAGTAAGCATTTTTTGGGCCATATATGTTTGGGATCGTTAACCTGCTGAAAGTAGTAATTAGTTAAAAGACACAGTTTTCTCGTACTATCCATTAAGTTATCTTTGAGAATATTACGGTTAATTATGTTTGTTCATGGTTTTTTCTATTAAAAGAAGATTTTGACTCCAGATGCAGCCATGCAGCCAGATACCATCACCTTCATCACCGTGTTTTACTGTCTTAATCGTACCTATTTTCCGGAAGTAAGGCATCCTCTGAAGCAAACATTGTACTTCGATTCGTCTGAAAAAATTAACTTGCGCCAGAAGTCAGAAGTCTCATTTACGTACTATTTCGCGAACGCAATTCTCCTTTTTCTATTAACCTCACCGATTAACAACTTCCTTCTAGGTATACGAGACTTAAACAGCTTGAACGATAGCATGGCGCACAGTTGCAGGATGAACTACATAAATTTATGTTTTCATTGTACTTTTCAAGCTCTCCACTTATCTCTTTTGCACTTGGGCTTGGGTCTTGGGTCTTGATGGCCAAGACGGATAGTGTGAGGTGATGTTTCTTTTTATTTATACGTGATGAGGACATATCAAATGGTAAAGTATTGGATTTACCCGGATTACTCATTTTTTCATTGATAACGTCTGCAAACTGACCTGTCAATTTTTCTTCTTATGCCTTGGGCTGCTTTTTTACCTCTTTACCAAATTCAAAACTAAACCAAAGTTTTGTATACTTTTATGAGGATTTATTTGATGCATATACCTACATTTGTTTTTGTAAAGAACAGCAATGAAAACAATTTGCTTTTCTTCTTGCATGCGGACACTGGTTAAATCGTCTGATTTATCGTTGTTGCTCTTCCTCTTTTCTTTCCCTTTTCAGTTAAAGTTTTTTTGTTTGTTTTCCCGGCAGTGGAAATTTCGAGTGATTTCACACGGGAGACTTTTCTCAAGTCTCAAACAAATTTCGTTCCTAAGTTAGTAAGTGGATCGCTTAAGATAATTATGGCATCGAGTCAAGCGCTTGCTAAAAATTATGCACTCTCCAGCTACTGCCTTATCCACACATCCTTTTTCGAATAAAATTTATTCTTGAGGAATTCGTTACTCGAACATTATTGAATCTTTGCTGAATTTAGATGCATCATAAATCCGCTTACAGCACAATATTTCTTCTGTTCATGCGTTAACAGAAGAAATATATGTTATGTTTCTTAAGAGTAAATGCTTTAACTTCAATTCACTGTGGCGTATACTTGTTTTTTTTCTACTTATTTTTTTTTCTAAGTTTTGCTTCCTAAAAGATGATGAAAACTTGTTCTCATTATATTTTCTGTAAACGGTCCCTCACATGCACTCTCCAGTCGCCGAAACCAAGCGTTCTGGCATCCGCAGTCACTTGGTCCTTGTACCGTAGGTTCGGTCTTCCTTGCCGTCTCATCACCTGGGGGCTGTGATGAGATAGTTTTCTTGGCTGGAGCGTTGTTGTTCATTCGCACGATATGGCCGAGCCAATGTAGTCGTCTTTTCTTGGCATTCTGGTACAGCTCATGCAGTTCTCGGTTGAACCTTCTTCTCCATTCGCCATCGTCATATACGGGACCGAATTGTCGAAGAATTTTTCTTCCGAAAGTGCCCAGTATCAATTCCCCGTAGAGTTGGACTGGTAAAATTAAAGTTTTGTAAAGCAGACACTTTGTCTTTCGAGTGAGGAGTTTTAAACACAGTTTTTGTGCCAAACCGAAGCAGCAGTGATTCGCTAGGTTAATTCTTCTTCGGATCTCCACTTAGGTAACGTTTGTGGGATTGACGTTTGTTCCCAGATAGGTGAACTCCTTTAGTACATCGAAATTGCTGTTACCAACAGTGTCCTAGGCGGTGGACAGATGTTGTTTTGTTTGTTGTAGCATGTTCTTTGTTTTGCCCTCATTCACTTCAAGAACAATGAGTTTAGTTTGTTCTTCAATCGCGGTGAAGGCCTCAAGCACAGCTCCCTTGGATCGACCGATGATGTCAGACATCCCCATCATAAGCTCTTGTCGGTGGATGCTATCATAAGCAGCTTTGAAGTCGATGAAAAAATCGTAGGTTTCGACTTGAAATTCGTTGGTCTTTTCCAGGATCTGCTTCACTGTGAATATTTGGTCGCTCTGCCTGGCCTAAAGCCACACTGGTACGTGCCGATTATTGTGTTGCAGAACGGTTTAACACGCTCACACAGTACGTTGAATAGGATTTTGTATGCATTATTAAGCAGGGATATGCCAGGGGACTTTTTACATTACATTACATCGGATCCCCTTTTTTGTTGATGGGGCATATTGGCTCGCTCGACATTATGCTCATTCATCAGCTGTTAGAAGTGCTGCTTGAAAACATCTACAATTCTCTGTGCTATGGTGACTAGGTTTCCTTCACTGTTTCAAAGAGCCTGTGTGCCGGTTCTGAAACCAGATGCTTCGACCTTTTAAAGAAACCCCGGGTGTTGTTCTTGGTCCGAGACTCTTCTAGATCTTTGAGCTGAAAAACTGCGGATGCCCTTGTCTTCCTTCGTAGGGTCTTTTTATCATTCCTTCTTTTTGTTCGGTACTCTTGTCTTGCTGTTCTTGTTTTCCGTTGCAGTATCTGCAAACGTGCATTTTCCGTCTCTCTTTCCAATAACGCGTATACATCATCATACCACGGGTTCTTTTTCAGAGGCTGGTAACCTATGGTGGTCTCGGCTACATTTTTAATTATTTCGCGATATTGGTTTCACAAGGTGTACGTCTGTAGTACATGGGAGGAAGGTCGACCGGCGGTGGAGTGTCGCTGGGCGGACTTGCTTTTTCTACCTGAATGAAGACTATTTTGCAGGTAAACATTTATTAGCGGTCATTCCAACTGAGCAATTCTTTTATACCCATATACGATCCGGACATGATACATCAGGCGAGACATCCTCCCGCAGGTCCACAGGATTTCCTAGGCCGAAATGCATTCGAAATGGATTGGTAAGCATCCCTTGTTCAAAAGCCTATTAAAATAAAATATTTTTGTCTAAATTAATTTTTATTGATAATCCGGGAGGAAAAAAAACCCAAACAAGCTAACCAGCTGATTCTCTATTCTGAAGTGTTAATTTGATGTTAATTTTAATTTGATTTAGTTTGAAACTCATATATGAATCAACTTACACACATTTTCACACAGCCTTTGAGTTCGACATTTTGTACAACGCAAATCGTGCGTGAAGTAAATTTTCGTGTCATTTAACATGTATTCAAAAAAAGAAAGCGCTAGTGATTTCATTTCCTAAATGTCGACAATTAAGGAGACAGCAAAAGCATGAAAAGAATTCGTGGCATGAGTAAATGTAACATAAAGGCTATTAGTACAAGTTATATAAATGCTTAAATAAAATTGACCAAAAAAATATAACATAAAATTCGGAAACAAATATTTGCATCGAAAATAAAGACAAAATATCAATGTGTCTAAGAAGTTTTCCACCCTCATATCTACAATTAATTGAAATGCGTTTTTAGATATTCTAAACAATTCACATTCTTTACTGTTGCTTATTAATATTCTCGGAGTTCCCCCTAATTAACTAACTTGACCTAATTGCTCAGAAAGCTTATACCAACCTACTGAACCAATTAATGTACAAATCTCAATATATGAAAAATCCATATGCAAAAATATTTGCAATTCATAAGAAAAAACAATTAAATTACTATAAATCGATTTAAATATTCAATAAGGAAAATCATGTACCTACATACTTGATTAAGTAAAAGTTGTAATCTATGCAAAAATCTTTACAAATAAAAAAAAAAAAAAATAATCGATGCAGTACCTCAATAATAATAAATATTATTTCCCGAGACACAATCCAATTTATAGAATTACACACCACACCACGCGGTGCATCGTACTCGGAAGATCAATTTATAGATCAGCCATGTCAGGGCATTTGCTAGCAACAAAAATACTATAATCACACAAACATTGCATCAGAATCATTTTATTACGTGTTTCGAAAACTAATGTTACTGTTTAGTTCAGAGATAATTGAAAGAAGAGTTTTTTTTTAATCAATTTAGAAAACTAACAACAAAATGTAGACAACAACAAAAAACTATTTATTTGTTATTTGGAAATACAAAGTATGTTACGTGTTTTGGTTTGATGCGAGAATTAATCGCTGTCATCGTCGTCACCGACCACAATGAGAAGTCAATTGGATTTTTTTAGATTAAATCTGATTTTAATTCTTCTTTTGGTTACGACTTGCGTTATGGGGTTGTTGATTTGGCGGGAAATGCATTTAAAAAATTAAGTTATTTGTGTTTTATAACAAATTTTTTATAATTGATTGGGAAAACGATTTGAGAGAAAAGTATTAAGTGCTCTGCTCATATTCAGTGCTTATATGACAAAAGAATGAATGATTGATGGGTGGCGTTGTTGATTTTATTTTGTTACTTGTGAGTTAAATTATGACAGCATGTGATAGTTTTGAGTTATGATGTCGTACTCACGCTAGGTATGAGGTGTAATTGCCTGTATATGGATATAATTAATACAAAGTCGACGTTAATTAGTTTGGGGTTCAATTGATGTCTTAGGGGTAATTTAATGGAAAACTAGTATTAAGATACATAAATCACTTTGGAAGAATTATCTTTGATCGGGAATGATAAGACCGGTAAGACTTTGCGTTAGGGATTAAATTTTTTTGCAATCCGTTGACGTTGACCAGAGAAGGACTCGCGTTCACCTTTCGAGGCACAACCCCTCTTGCGAAGTGCTGACTTCCAAGAGTATCATTCGTCCGTGAAAAGTGTTTTTCAATTCAGACGTTCGCAATGGACATAAAATTGTAGCTCCTTTGAATTCCTTACACGTATACCTTATTATGAAACGAATTCATTACATAAATCCCTGCCATATTTCTAAATATGGATTAGAATTTATCGAGTTATAATTCACATCGTGTTTCCGTTAGAAAATCCTGAAATGAGCAGCAAAATTACACCAACGCCAATGTTCTTTTTCGTGTGAGAAGAACGCATTAAGAATATGGGAAAATACTATCAGTATACACTACCGGTCAAAAGTTTGAGACAACCTCTGAAATTTGAGAAATATCGAGTTTAACCCCGAAACTGTAGTTCTAGGAAAAAAGTTAATACGTGAAAAAAGTGAAGGGCATGTCTTGTTGTAAATGATAGAAAAATATAAACTTGGTTTTTTTTTCTACAAAACATAAATTATTTATTTAAAAAACCAATTAAAGTCCTAAATGCAGTTTTCATCAAAAAACTCTCCTTTAAATTCAATAACTTTTTTAACAATTCAGGGCAATCTTCTTACAAGTTTTTGTATTTTTTCTTGTGGGATATTATTACAGCAATTTTGTAGAGTTTCCCAAAGAGCAGATTCCGATGTTATGTGGTGATTTTGGACATTTCTGTCAAGCTCTTCCCATAAAAGCTGAATGGGGTTAGTATCTGCAGATTGCGGTGGCCATACCATTACTTTTAGAATTTCCTCTTCTTTTTTTTGTTTCAGGTATTCCCGACAAAGTTTTGAAGTATGTTTCGGGTCATTGTCTTGCTGGAATACAAAACCTTCACCGATTAATCGGAGTCCAGATACCAAAACGTGGTCTTCCAATATCGTTTTATGGACTTCTTTATCCATTCTTCTGATCACTCGTGCGAGATCTCCCATTCCATCGAAGGATAAACATCCGCACACCATTGCTGAACCGCCTCCATGGTTTACAGTTGGGACCATACAGTCTGGTAGCATCTTATGTTCAGCGCTGCGCCTGACGTACACTCTGCGATTTGAGCCAAACACCTCATCGCTCCATAAGACTCAGTTGAAGTCTTCATCTGTCCAATCCTAATAGATTTTGGCTCATTCCAACCGTTTGATCTTTTTTTGGGATCGTAGTAGGTTTCAGAACTGCAACGCGCCCAAAAAGTCCAGCATGCCTTAACCTCTGTTTACTGAAGAAGATCACAAAATCCTGAATATACAGGTATTCAGATTTTACATTTTTACCCTATAACATTACCCAAGTCGTTAAAAAAATTCCAAATTGAATGTAAAAAGTCATCAAAATTAAAAACTACGGGAAATCCAAACAGAAGTCAAAAAACCAAAATTGTTTTTAATTTTTTAATTTTTTCACAAAATTCCTTATAATTTACAGAAAAGGATTAATATCTGGGTTTTTTTTCACTTGTACCTTTTATGAATGGTATAAGTTATCAATGCAGGTAAAAAAATCCTATTTTCATTCATAAACTCAAGCGCCAGGCACAAAGAGAGCAACCCTTTGAAAGTGGTATCAAACTTTTGACCGGTAGTGTATATTGTAACAAGTGGCTTATCCAGAATTGACGTGGACATAGAAACTTTTAATATTATACTGCTGCTATCCCAGTCTGTGATCATGGTCTTCTCTCGCCAAGAGATTGATTCCTCCATACTTAGGACAGCATTCCAATTGCCGCTTTTGCTTTGCGTTTGCCAATGTGGCAGATGACTGAACAAGACGTTCAGTTCCGCTTTCGATGGAGACGATACCTACTTATAAGATATTTGAAAATCTCCATTCTCTCTCCATTTGAGAGGAAACATGAAGGTGATCCTTGGATAAAACATAATGTTGCTTTCATAATAGCTATCAGTTTTTTTTTTTTGGTATACCTTTCCTGCGTAGCTAACGAGATATACTCTCTGTTCACGGTATCAAAGTTTTTTTTGAAATTGACGAAGAATAGGTGTAGTGGTAATCGATATTCAACACACTGCTCAATAATGATCCGCAAAATGTTGATATGTTGATATGATCAATACAGGATGATGTTCTCTGATGCGTCCCAAAATGATTTTTGCTACAGTAGAAAGAACGCAAATCCCTCACCAATTTTTGAAATTTGCAATATCCCTTTTCTTTAGGAGCTTGAAGATCAATTCGTTTTTCGGGAACGCTTTCGGTGGCCCGTCTTGGTTTATGAGCGGATACAGCAGTTAGCTTGTAAAATCTCTGCTGGTATTACATCAAATCCCATCGCTTTGTTGTTTTTAAGTGCTTAAATAGCGGCTATGAACTCATGTTGACTGGCAAGTTCGGTGCAGATTTGGAGATTGGCTTGTTCAGGTAATTCATGAGACTAGTAGAAAGTGGAATATATCTAGTAGATGCATACAATGACCGGGCGGTATCCAAACAAGGCATCTTCATCCATCAAATTTTCTTGCAATCCAATAATAGTCGTGTTTTTTTTCACCACTCAGTAGGCAGCACAGCAAAATTTCCCTTGGCAAACAACAACAATTTGGATTGAAGTCGATAAAAAGGCCAGTAAAAATGACAGTTGTGCCGGCGATAGAACTTTCAATCATTGAAATGAAGACAGCACTGTTGGCATTAAGAAGAATTATTTTGCTACGCAAATCTAATGATCTGAGCTTATCTGAGTTATGCACTCGCTTAGGTTGAAGATTTTGCTAATTTTGTGTAACCCGAGGCGCAACCCTCAGGTCCATTTTGCGACGTTGTATGTAAAAATTGCCATATAAATTGAATTTGACAGAGAAGTGAGCACATGAGTAGTGAAAAAAACACGGCTAATAATTTCCGTACTCAAAACTTGTATTGTAATTTATTTTTGTTTAAAAATATGTCAAAAGTATAAAACAAAGTGATAAAACTAAAATATTGGTATATACTTGAGATCGTCTACCTTTTGAAGTGAGTAATCCATGGTAAGGTCTTTAGGGTTGGCTGGCATGAATCTATTTTTGACGAAATAAGGGTCAAACATATGAATACATACAAATATGTTACAATCAATAGTATGAATATTTTGTGTAGTGTGACAGTCGAAAGAAGGCTTATAGACCTTTACTTGATATGCGAGCTGCATACTAAAAGTAAGCAATTGCAGCGAAACGTCTTTCCAACTATTATTGGGTTATCATAACCAGATTGTCCATAAATCATTCTGACACTTTATGTCAAACAAAAATCTTTCCACAAACTCATTAATTAGCTTGTGATGTTGTAGGTAGCAAGATCTTTTCTCAGCTTGTAGCTTCTAAGGCATTTTAATTGATTGGCTGACAAGTTAATTTGTGGTATCTGTTCGTATTGAAAATGCAATTATTGTGAAATCGAGACGCCACTACAATAAAACGTCATTCATAAAATTTTGTGGGGTTCAGATTTTTATATTTTTTTTTAAATTTACTTTCGAAAAAGCCAGTAGATTGCATGAATTCTAACTGAAAACGAGTCAAAAATAATGTGAATTACTTTTGCTGTACTTTTTATTGTCAATAGTTTTATTAAATCTTTTTCAAATGACTCTAAACTTGATTTAAATTCTGCATTCACCTTAAAATTCCATTCAATTTTGTTAACTGTGAAGAATGAGCAAGCTTTTAAGATAGATCTTAAGTTTATCTAATTTGTTTATGTATTCAGGTTATCAGGAACGCGTGAGATAAGCGAATCAAAGTCAGTAGTGCGAATAATTTATTATATTTTCAAAATGTTGACTACAAAAGTGTTACCACCAAGTCAATTGTTTACTTCCTCTCTTAATCTGAATACATCAGCTGACATGATGTATCTACACGTCATATCAACAAAGACAAATTGTATTTATGTGTTAACAATAAGGAACATAATTAAATTATTTCAACGTTATGTTATCAGAACTATACCTACATGAATAATATTGATGTCTCATTTGGTTTCATAAAACTTTTGCATGGCATTTGAATATTGATAAGGAAGGAGATTAGGCAGTCATGGACAAATCTTAAGAAGTCACACATTTGCTTATCTTTTGTTTGAAATTGATTAAAGGAATCAGCTTGGAGAAATCAAAAAGATAACCGATTTAACATATTTATCATTACAGTTTAATAGCTGTTCAACATTTCACAAAAATAATTTCAAATGTAATGTGACCCAGAAAAAAGAAAATCCTATTTTCTAAAACCTCGAATTATTCACTTACTTTATTTAAAACATGGACATTTTGGCTACACATTTAGCTTCGATTTTTATTTGTGATAGTTGATGAGAAACGTAGTGTCCGTAGCTTAGTGGTTAGGTGCGTTGGCTGCAAAGCAGAACGTCGTGGGTTCGAATCCTACCTGGGCCCATAGTTTTTTATTTCATCCTTTACAGGCATTGCCTCTTGCGAAGAACTGACAAAACTTCCAAGAGTATCATCTGTCATGAAAAAGTGCTTCTCAACTTTGCCCTTCGGAATCGGCGTTAAATTGAAGGTCTCCTCAATTCTTCACACGCACCCTGAGCATTGTTGATGAGAGTAAGCCACTTAGGCCTTGGCTCTTCAAGAGCTGTCGCGCCACTCTATTTATTTTTTTTAGTTGATGAGAAACGTTCATGTTATTATTTTGTATTCGAATTTGTGTTTTTTATAAACAATTTCGTATACCTATCTGCTGTTGTATTATTCTTTATCAAAAGCTGAGATAGAACTTTGCGCATCCAGGGTCGTTCCAAATAGCAACTTCAGTTCAAGTGGAAAATTTCCAGGCTCTTTAATGATAAGGATAACTATCCGTTATCTTTTTTCCGGAATTTTCTGCAACAATTACACGCTTACCAGACAGAAAATTAATTTTTGATTTTTCAATTTTTGATTTTTGAATTTTCTATTTTTCCATTTGGAAATAAGCTGCGAGATGATGATGATTTTTCCTATGATGACGTATTTCAAAATATGTGATCTGTGCGGATATCATATTGATTGGGAAAAAATCCGGCAGACAAATGACTTCAATGGTGTGATAGGGGGTGACATTTTTCCACCATCACTGATTCTTTTTTTTCGATTTTCGGGTTTACATTTTCTTGCAATTCTTAGAGTTTTATAATCCCTCACTCACTCACTCACTCACTCACTCACTCACTCACTCACTCACTCACTCACTCACTCACTCACTCACTCACTCACTCACTCACTCACTCACTCACTCACTCACTCACTCACTCACTCACTCCACTCACTCCACTCACTCACTC
>CAKKXW010000001.1:38953821-38969920 GCA_920937365.1 Sphaerophoria rueppellii
ACTCACTCACTCACTCACCTCACTCACTCACTCACTCACTCACTCACTCACTCACTCACTCACTCACTCACTCACTCACTCACTCACTCACTCACTCACTCACTCACTCACTCACTCACTCACTCACTCACTCACTCACTCACTCACTCACTCACTCACTCACTCACTCACTCACTCACTCACTCACTCACTCACTCACTCACTCACTCACTCACTCACTCACTCACTCACTCACTCACTCACTCACTCACTCACTCACTCACTTCATGACTTTATTTGAAGTGCTTTTATCCAAGTCCAAAACTTCCAAAGTTTGTCAAAGCTTCTCGCCAAGACTTTCGACAGAATTGCATTCGACACGACATGCTGCGCAGACAAAAGTCGATGTAAAAGTCTCTGTCGTGTCGACGGTAATCGAATAGGAGGTTACATAATGATAATTTAGATTTTTCTCAACCCAATGCGTTGTTTGAAATAAGTCATGATATTTAAATCAAATAATTTTTGAAAGAATTTTTTAAAAATAGAAATGGCAGGGCTGCAAAACGTACAACTTATACTAAACTGTATTTTCCCTTTTCTTTGTTTTGTAAGTTCTTGCAATTTTCTTCTATTAAGATGAAGTTTTAACTAAACTTCTTTTAAATTTCATCTAGATGATTGAAGCATTTGCCCTGCACGAAGTCGTAAGCAATAATGATAGCATTTGTATTAAAGCTCGTGAAATTTCAGCGTATGCCCTCATCTTCGTCTCCCTAATCAGTATGCTAATTGTTCCTGATCTTTTATTATGCTTGTCAACAATCTTAGATCTCAAAAGCATTGTTCGACCATTTGTAAGTGTCTTTGATTTTTTTTTCTATTTTGATTTTGTGACACTTTTGCTTCTCTGCTTTTCAGGGCCCTATGTTTCAAGCAGCAGCAACTATAATCTGCTTTCTTGCGGCTTTTTGTTTATATGAAGGATTAACATTTTGCGGGAATATAGCTCAAATTCACTTCGAAATTGCTGCAATATTAGGTGGCATTGCTGGAGTCTTACACCTAATTTATCTATTTTTAGTTCTTATGCAAATGCCGCAAGAATATCCTTTTTCTATTGGATCAGTATTTAGCTGATGTTCTCTTATTGCTGGTTCTGGTTGCTTTTGAAAGTAAATTTGCAATATTACAAACCACACAAAAGCGTGTTTCAAGTTCTATGAATTCCTAGCTAGAAAAAAAGTTTTGTTTAATTATCGCTTAACGTTTCCCATACAATATTAATCCGGCATACATTTATGCAATTGCAATTTAACCTTAGGACTTTCAGTTTTATTTTCCAGAAAGATCTATTCTTAATGAATGGCATGGAAAGCCCAAAGATTAATTGTTCAGTTTCGTTTTCACGATTTTTTAGCACGATCAACTCCAACGGAGTTAAGTAGGTACAAGCTCATCATTCTTCGAACTTGTAACGCCTTACCAACAAGCTTATCCCAGCAACATGCAACATCAAGAAATGCAATTTTTTAACCGGCTATAATTATTATCATTATTTAATGTGAAGCGAAGCCACATAAAATTAAATAATTTAAAAGAAAATCTTCTTCAAGCAAAAGATTCAGTAACTATCATTCTCTCGAAAGTAAAAGCCAAGGTCAAAGCTAATTAGTCAGTTAAAAACGTTTTCTTACTTATTCTATCTTCACTGGGGGATGGGTTCGTTTTTTTTGTACAGTACATGTGGAGTTAGGAGTCGAAGAATGAAGCCTTAAAATAAAATGAAATGAATTAGCTGAATTACACTTTAAGCCTCCAGGGGTGTTGCCGAATTTTTCAGCGCCCGTCTTGTTATGATGTGTAGGTATTTTTATTTTGTTTCATAAGCTTTTCGGTCACGCTCACGTACAACGGCCTCTCCTATTTTTCTAAAAATTAATAGCTGTAAGGAAAGAAATGATCTGATTAAGCGAGTTGCTGAATATAGGAAGCAAGCGATCAACTCTATCTTCAGGATCTGGAAATAGAATCCGACAAAGTCTGCTTTAGTAATGAAATCTTATAAAAAAATAATCGTATTCTTCTTAATACTGCATTGCTATTAAGAAAAATCGTATTCTATATACCGCTTACTTTTTGCATGGAAATGTTTACACCACATTAACAGCTGTTGCAGAGAGTATTGTTATAAGAAAACCTGAGGATGTATTTGCTGCTCTGACTACCACGACGTCGACGGTAGGGTTTACACGGCCACCACAACGAAATCCCTGGTTTGACGATGAGTGCCGGCGAGCACATACAGCTAAGCAAAAGGCATACAAAGCGGCGCCGAAAGAAGAACACGAGTAGCAAGTGAGCTCTACGAGCAGAAAAGGAGAGAGAAGCATAAACTTCTCAGAAAGAAAAAAAAGGGAGCATTAGAAGCGCGCGATCGAGGAGATATAGGGATGTCACAACAGGAACGAGGTTCGAAAGTTCTACAAGAAGGTGAAACAAACCTTCAGGGCGTATACACCCCGAACTGAAGCCTGTAGAGACATCATGGGAACATCTTAGTGGAACTGCAGTCAGTGCTGTGGAAATGGAAAGACCACTTTTCCAAGCTGTATAATGGCGATGACGAGCAAAACTCCGTCAGCAATACAGAACCATTCAATTTGGGTGCAGAAGGCCAACAATTCCACCCACCCGACAAAGCAGCTGGAGATGATTTGGTTAGGAGCATGCACCAGCTCATCTGCAAAATTTGGTCGGAAGAAACCATGCAGCAAGCATGGAACCTCAGCATCGTATGCCCGATTCTCAAAAAAAGAGATCCCCTGAACTGCACCAACTACAGAGGTATAAGTCTCCTTAACATCGCCTATAAGATCTTGTCTGCCGTGCTGTGTGAACGTTTGAAGCCCTTCGTCACCAACTATATAGAGCAATGTCTAGTTTTGGCATCCCAGAAAAACTCATCCGTCTGTGTAAGATGACAATGCAAAATTCACGCTGTTCCATCATGGTCGGAAAAAACATAATGGACGCTTTTGATGTCAAAAAAGGTTTTAGACAAGGCGATGCGCTGTCATGCGATTTCTTCAACATCATTCTTGAAAAGATTGTGTCAACACCAGAGGCACAATCCTTCAAAAGTCCGTCCAGCTACTAGGATACGCAGACGACATTGACTTAATTGTAAGAACACATCGTGATGTCAATGGAGCTTTTGTTAGCCTTGAGACGGAGGCCAGGAAGATGGGTCTAGCGGTTAACGAGGGCAAGACCAAGTTAATGCTGTCGACAAGAAATGACTACCAATATCGACGTTTTGGAGCAAACGTCAACATAGACAGATTTAACTTCGAAGTAGTTATGGACTTTGTCTACCTGGGATCCGCTATCAACTCAGACAAGCTGAAATCAAACGAAGAATCACTCTTGCCAATTGCTGCTTCTTTGGACTTAGAAGGCAATTGAGTAGTAAAGTCCTCTCTCGAGCAACTAAAGTGGCACTCTACAAAACCCTCATCATCCTGGTTCTCATGTATGGTGCAGAGACATGGACCATGACAACATCTGATAAAAACGGTTTGGGCTGCTTTGAGTGAAAAATTCTTATTCGAGTGATTTTTGGTCCTTTCTGCATTAATGGAGACGAAGATTCAACCAAGAATTGTACGAGCTGTACAGCGACACTGACCTAGCCAGAAAAGTTAAGGTCCAACGACTTAGATGGTTCAGTCATGTTGAGCGAATGGAAAATAATGCTCTGGCTCGTAGAGTCTTTCGAATCCAACCTGGAAGGACGTCGCAGAAGAAGAAGACCGCGACTCAGGTGGATCACACAGGTGGTAGAGGACCTGAACCAACTTGGCGGGAAAAACTGGATACAGCTATCTAGGGACCGAGCTGGTTGGAGAAGTTTGTTGGGTGAGGCCCTGGTCCGACTTGAACTGTAGCGCTACCATAAGTAAGTAAGTAAGACTACCACGAAATGTGCAACAATCTTGCTTTATCCAAAACGATACAAGGACTTGTTTCGCTGTTCGGTGCGATAAACCATCAGATCACCAATGGATCTGTTGCTGTGAAAGCAGTACTGTCACTCATTCAGAGGCTTTCGGTCTTCAAGATATTTCTTAAGCTGAGAATTTATCAGCGTTTCCAGTTTCCATGACCTTGGGGCTTGGAGAGAAGGTAAGTAAGTGAAATCGGCCGATAATAATTGGATGGTGAAGAAGATTCGTCTGTTCTTGGCATTGGTTGGACAAATGCTTTTACCATTTACTCGGAACGAGCCCAGAAGAATAGGATTGATCGATAAGCTTACGCAAGGGTTCTTCAAGAGCGGAAGAACACCTATAATACCGGCATTACCATCCGGACCGGCGGATTTATGTACTTGGTTCCTTCAAAAAGGTCCCTGCTTTGATTATATTTAATTTTTTCCTAAGACTATTCCTTAATTTAAATTAATTAATTATTTAATTTTATTTCATTCAAAGAAGACAAAACCGTATACAAACTTTTTTGAATTGGACTAAATATTATATTGCAAGGCATTCACTTGGAACAAAAATAATATTTTCGTTTCCATTAGAACATTTGGCCTCGATTAAAAAAAGAAAATGTTCATTTGCCTTGTTTTCCAATTTTCCTGCCAACTTCTTTGATCAAAAACAAACATCGCAAAATCGAAATCCACACGAAATAAGTTTAATTGTTTGCATCATCATTCCTGCTCTTAGCTAAACCGGTGGAAAATTTTACGTCAATAAACAATTAGAAATAATAAGTAAGTAATCTTATACACCGCACCGGCCAGACCGTGGGGATATAACTTGCCTACCGCTTGCCCTATTCCACATGGTTTCCTAGATAAATGTTTTTAAGGTACAACGCCGGCCGGTAAGTCGTATTGCTCTTGCTGGTAGCCACGGTGCCGTGTCGGTAATTGATATTGCATCACGACTGCAACGTAAAAACTGACAAAACATAACGCCGCCGTTCTCTGCTACCGACACGTCGCTGACCGCCGCGCGCCGCGCCGTATGAGAAGCTGCAATCAATTGCATATTGCATTATAATATGATATCTATTAGAGACACCACCGGACCGGCATCGGTGGGCATTTCAAATGTTTATATCGTTTCGATTGAATGGATCTCCGTGCATTTAATATTATTTAATTTTCTGACAATTTCTCTCTCTGTAGGTATAATTAGTGCGGTAAGGTGATAATTACCGCTTAAAATGCAACAACGCGGCGAAGGTAATAAAACGTAATAGTTATGCCATATCATAAAAGAGAACTAACTGCAAGCGAAGAGTGAGAGTACCTTTTTTAAACAAAACGTTTTAATTCACTGCAATAATTGTGATATGGGGAAATAATTATTATTAAAATGCACACATCAACTGTGAAGTTAGAATAAATTATAATTTACCAGAGGAACGATGGAAAAGCTTTCTTATACTAGAAGTTGTTATAATTGGCTGTTTAAATGGATTTAAATTTGTTTGAAATTCTGGAAAGTTCCATTTGAAGGTTGCTCGGTGTCGTCGTATCATCGGCATAGAGTTAAGAATTTCTTTGCTTTTGCAAGTGATGCGACTGTTACTGCTCTTCGATGAACCTTTAAAATGCGATATCTTATAAAGAAGCAATGTGTGAGTATTTACGCAATGGGATGCACAACTTTGTCTTGAGCACTAACTTATTGCTCATTCAATCAAGGGTACTTATGAGGCAACAAATTACTTAATGGGTCCTTATTGAGCATTATTGTATTTGTATCGCCCGACATTTTAATTACAAATGAAATTCTGTCGAAATTCTTGAGGATATGCTTGTCGAAATTTTGGAAACTTTGGACGTGGATAAAAAACTTCAAATGAAAAAGTGAGTGAGTGAGTGGGTGAATGAGTAAATGAGAGAGTGGAGTGAGTGAGTGAGTGAGTGAGTGAGTGAGTGAGTGAGTGAGTGAGAGAGTGAGTGAGTGAGTGAGTGAGTGAGTGAGTGTGTGAGTGAGTGAGTGAGTGAGTGAGTGAGTGAGTGAGTGAGTGAGTGAGTGAGTGAGTGAGTGAGTGAGTGAGTGAGTGAGTGAGTGAGTGAGTGAGTGAGTGAGTGAGTGAGTGAGTGAATGAGAAAGTGAAAAATTGAGTGAGTGTAAGTAAGATAGAGAGAGCTTATAGTAAACACTGTCTGACGGTAACAACACAACATCCCTGAAGAAAGAAGGCTACAGAGTGATTGCTTAAGCTGACCATGTTGCTATCGTTGTCATAGAAGAACATCCTATAAAACGCACTCAATATGCTGGATCACTGCGCACTGGGTATTAAACCTAAAAAACAATCTCGTCCTCTTCACATGAGAATAGAATATTCCAGATATTGTACCTCGTTCGGAAAAAGGATAACCACTTAGTTTTGCTAATGAAGCTAAATATCTAGGTCTTATATTAAGAAAAAAAATTAAGCTGAAAACTAAACTTTCAGTTTCAACATAGAGTTAAGAAAGCTTCAGCAGCTCTATTCTCTGGCAAAATGCCATAATAAGGGAATTGCTTATTGCGAGGTTCGCATAAAGAATTGGCTATAATCATGGATCATCCGACCAATACTTACGTGCGGGGTTACTGTTCGGTGGACTCCACTCTTAAAAGCTGTTAAAAGCGAAGAAATGCAACGGCCGATGCTAGATGACTTCGATTTTGATAAACTGTAATATCGATATATTGCGGAAAGTAGAATACAGTAATAATATAGCTTTATAGGCGCTTAACATTTATAAAAATACGTGAAGACATATACTTATGACGTTAAACCCTTCAAAAAGACATTGTGTTCTTCCTGTTCTGTTCTGTTCTGTTCTGAAAAGGACTAACATGGCTCCACTTCTACCTATCAGTCTGGGTGTTTTAACTGTGCAGCTGAGGCATGGAAAAAATATTAAAGTTTTGCAATTTTGAAATTTCTTGAGCTCCTGTCATGTTTAAGTAGGCTTTTAAACTGTAACTCAGTGGCCTTTAGTCAGTGTGCCATTTTCAAAAAAAATTGTTTTGTTTTATTAATGCATTAGGTAAATCTTTTGACTCAATATCCAGGGACAATTAAAAACTAGATTGGCAAGCTTTTCTGCTGCTGAAATACCAAACTCTGGCCTTCTGTCTATGAAAACAAGCTTAAAATAAAGGTCTTATTTTAGACAAAAAACTAAACTGGAAGTCGAGTATTGATGAAAGAATGAAGAATGCTACTCTATCACTTTTTCTTGCAAAAAGGCAATAGGTTCAAAATAGTCTTTTTCTCCAAAAATAACCTACTAAGCTTCGGTTATCAGACCAATACTCATATATGGAGCTGTCGAATGGTGGACAAATGTACTTCTAACACTATTATCTTTTCCAAATCGCTTAGACTATACCACCTCAAAAATATTATTCTGTATTGATTTCCTGATATCCATCCCTTCAAGATTCATTTGGGAAGAAGATGGACCCTTGAAAAAATACTCGATACACTTCTTTTATGTTCAAAGACCGACATCGCAACGGTGATGTTAAAAGTGGTATCTACTCGGAACAACTGAATTTCGATCTTTACAATAGATTTATTCATCAAAGTAGTGGTTCCAAGCAAAACCAATGGCGGTATAAAAAGTATTATCCTGGCTCAAGGAAAAACGTTATGTCTTGCAAGCACATACTTTTTTCTCGCACAGCCAAAAGCCACTGTTAGAAATAAGCATGATATAGGAATACCACTTGTTGCATTATTTTAACAATATGGTCTAGAATCAACATAGTAAAATATGCTCTAGAATAAGCATAGTAACCAGTGGCGTAGCAAGCCCTAATATAGGCGTGGGCAAAGTCTCATCCGCGAGGCCCTTTTCATGGATATTAATAATAGTTACCTGGAGCTTTATTGATATACCTAATGTTAATGTTCTCGAAATTCTTTTCAATGAATATTTTGTTTTTTGCATTAGGGTATAATACCTACAGAAAAAAGTGAAAGCGGGGTCTATGGAGGAATGAAAAAATTATTTTTATTGGTACATTGGTACCGTGCCGGCTAAATAAGTTACGAAATTCAGTTTTTCGTGAATATTTCGCGACCTACTGCCCGTAGTTCAATAGTGGTAAATGACAAATTGTTCGTCTTAAAATGATCTATCTCTTAGATTTACTGTTTTCGGAGTAGAGGCACTAGAAGGCGATCACATTTGCTCTATTGTTTTTCCTTTTTCTATATGAAACTCGGGTGTTTTGCAATGGAAATTGGAGGTTTGATTTTAAAACGGAATAAAACAAGATGTCAATTAGGTTTTATCTTAATATGTTTGTATTCGAAAGGTCCAGTTTTCGATGATATTGGTGCATACATCAGACTAAATTTGACCGATGGCATCGATTATGTTTTCGTTGAAATCCGCAGTGGTTTGCGGCTTATTCGAGTAGACCTGCGAATTAAGAAAGCCGCACGGAAAAAGTCCACAGAGGCCAAATCACACGATGATGTACAACAAAATTTGTTGAGATTGTACAAAATGTTATGGCAGCAAAGGTGGATGCAAATATAATTGGATTGAGATGTTCAACTATGTTCCCAACTATATTTTTAAATAATTGCCCAATTGAATTTTTCTGCCCATTGTATTTAACGGATGTGAACTTTTCGCAGATCCTGATTCTCAGTCACTTCATAAGTTGAAAGTAGGCTTTAACGCAATTGCCAGATTTGTTTTCAAGGTTCGCAGATACGATCATATTTCGTCTTTTACTAGTATCGATGTTGTTCTTTTGTCTTCAGATAAATTGTTAAGAAGACCCCAAGCTACCTATTTAATAAAATTAGTTTCTGTTCAACAAATCGTTTTATTCTATTCAGCTCCTCTATGTTTACTTCGCTGACATTTCGTAAATGTTGTCAGACTGTGGAGTGATCTTCCCAGTCATAAGAGGTCTAGAGTCGAACACAGAAGGTTTCATGAAATTTGATTTGAAAATATCGTTAATTTGAACTGATACTCTTTACTCTTCACTTTTTGTTTGCCATTGAAGTTAGGATTGCTTTTAAGTTTTTAACTATTAAATTTTAATTTTTTAAATAGTTGTTTATTATGTAAATTTTGATTTAACAATTAATATTATATTATTGTATTGTATTACATCCTGTACTTTAATAAGTTTTACTTAATGTAGAGCTGTTTCTTTTTCTCAATAAATCATAAATTATAATTTATAAACAGTGACGTAGCCAATCATACTTAACCACAAAGTCAACCAATGACGAAGATTTCGATGCGTCAGACACTGTTAATGAAATCGAAACTGAAGATGTTCAGTTCATATGAAAGAAGAATAAACAATAGAGCAAATATGAAAGCGTTCTAGTCCCTCTAACCCGAAAAGGGTTAAATTAAGAGGAAAATGCTTAAGGCATTTTTTCTTAGATAATTTCAAGACGAACAATTTTTCCTTGCCCATTTTTGACCTTCGGGTAATAACTGAATTTCGTGACCTTTGACCACCATAACTTTTTTAACCGGCACGATATCAATGTCGATTTTTCACATCTTCATAATAGCACCGTAATAAAGGTTGTGGTTCTTAGTTAATAAAATGATTGGACTATAATTGTCACTTCAACTTCATAAAATCACATGTGATTTTGAAGCGAGCAATTTTGCAAAGTATAAACTTTCGTTTTCAAAAAAGCGAGGACTATCGTGATTTACAAACGAAAAGCATTTAAAAAAAAAAGAAGATTCGATTATGAAGTTATAACTGAGCTTTTTAATAAGCTAGAGCGTGTAAGTTGGGTAAAATCTAAAACAAAGTCTTACAAACAAGAGGGGGGGGGGGGGCACATTTTCAAAAAGATAGTTATTTGTAGGGATTTCTGAAATAGTAACGTATCTTTCATTGGAAGTGTTTCAATGCGTTAGTTAATATTTGATGACTATTCATTTTATTCCAATATGGCGGCGGCTTCGCGCGAGGCCCCTCCAGGTGCGAGGCCGTGGGCAATTGCCCCACTCGCCCACGCCTAGCTACGCTACTGATAGTAACAAATACAAGTATATGACCAGCTTAGACCTAAAATGGTCGAAATGCTTGATTCCTCTGAGCAGACAAAACATGAGCCCAACAACTTGAGTCTCATAGGAAGGCATGTCATGAGGCTGGGTGACCTACTCAAAAGACTTTTGTAGATGGTGTTTGGACGAGGAGTAAGAAGAAACAGTCCCATTCTTCGTATATTCCTGTACAGCACTCTCCAACAGTAGGAATACCTACCTGGGTAACTCTCTCATCTACAATACTTCACCAGTGAACTGGCAACAATTGACATAAGATATATTTCCCATATCATAAATAGCACTAAATGTTTTTTTTTTAAAGTTTTTTAACTTTCCCATGTGGTAAGTCAACAACATCCAGATACTCGTTCTAACGTAACCTAGATCGAAACATCACGTAAAAATGCAGCTTCAAAAAGTCATAAAAATCTTCAACTGAATGCAAGAGCAGCTTGTAATTTCCTCAAA
This sequence comes from Sphaerophoria rueppellii, assembly GCA_920937365.1. NCBI lineage: Eukaryota > Metazoa > Arthropoda > Insecta > Diptera > Syrphidae > Sphaerophoria > Sphaerophoria rueppellii. The sequence continues at coordinate 38,964,353 of CAKKXW010000001.1, forward strand.
ACAGTCTTGCAGATGTCAATGAAACGATATTGACATCATCTAAAACATTCCTCATTTATTCGGAAACCAAGAAATGGTGTTCATATATATTTTTTTAAATTAAGTATTTCTATTTTACACAAGACTACATATACGGAAATACTTTCTTCAATATGTGCATATTTCAAATACCGATAAGTTCATAATATGCTCATTAAAAGTCACTGAAATACAAGCTCTAATGCAACAATTCAATTTGCTTACATGCCATCGGTCAATATTGTTGCGTGATATGGAAACTTTTTGCTTTTTATAAATTGGATTACTTGTGTTTTTCCAAAAACTCATTCACAGTGAAACGCAACCAGAACAAAAACAAATAAAAATAGTTGACTTTTCCAAGATAAATTGGCGCATCGAAACGCGCCCACAAAGCGCTTCTTAAATTCAAGTAAATTGATGTGTCATATATGTACATATAAAAAAAATATTTGTTTAGTTAATCATAATTTTTTGTTATTGTTTTCTTTTTTTTTTAACCAGCTGTCATTCATAACACGTGCCGAAGACGCGACGAATTATTATTTTATAAAAATAAACCATATTACTTTCCTCTGGCAGCAAAGCAAAAATGTATTTTAAAACTACGTCAAAAATTTGAAAAATATGCGTATTCCAAACTCAAGCGACACAGGTCAATGCTAGCAACCTTGAATTGAAATAATTTTCAGACTTGACGGCATCTTCAATTCAAAGACAAATCAAGAATCCTATCAAACATCCAATATTTGTACAATGTAGGCCTGTCTATTGATTTATCATTGATCTCGTTTTTTAAATTTACCCAAGCCATTGCTCTTTACATACACATTTTATTTGAATCCCACTTAAGAACAAACAAATTTATTTTGTTTGAGTAATGGGTATACATGGCGTATGCGCGATCTTATTTTTTTTTCAATTTGTTTTGCCACACGAATTTGTTGTAAACAAAAGCACATTTTTGCAAACTTGTGTGCTTCACCAATCAGGCATTGTTTCCAATTTCTTAAAAAGCATTTCTAAAAATACATTGTCTTTGATTTGTTTTGGTAATTTTTCTTTTCGGTATCAAATCAAAACAGAAAGTTTTATTTTTCAGTTGATATAAGATTTTCTGCATTAAGAGAACTGGTGCCTACACAAAAATGTCTCATTGCTAGTTCTTTTTTTTCATATTAAAGTCTTGAAAGTGAAAGTGTTCAGTCTAAAATACTTGTGACAGTAAACTACTATTTTTGTAAATAAAAAAATATATATTTTAAACGGTGACATATTATCTTGTTTTTCATCTGTTCAAAAAGTGCATACCTACATTGTTGAGTAAAACAATATAAACATTATTCTGCTAACAAGCAAGTGGGTGGACATGAGGGAAACACAATTTTCCGGCTCGAAATTTTCTTTTTGTCATCAGATAACAAGTTCTGTTGGTTAAATGCATCGCAATTTAATTTTATTTTCTCACCTCAACCTTTAAAAATGTATGTACAAATTTAATGTTCTTTTATTAGAACCAAGAAACAAGAAATAATTACAAAAACGCATTTTCCCTTAAAAAAACGTCAACAATCTTACATTTAACTGCCACTAACTCCGTTTTATAGACACATTTATACTTCAAAAAGGGTCTTAGTCAACAAATCAAAAAGTTGAAATTTTTCTTTTTAATATGTTTATTCCCAAACTCCAGAAAAGAAAAAAACTTAAGGCAACTAATACAAATTACTTGATCCTACAGAAAAATGTTAAAAGACCGAAAAAAGGAATACAATTCAGTTGCAGTCATCATACCTATCTCCATCTAGAGCGTTATTCAAAAGAATTGTAAAAAGAGCTAAAGTATGCAATATGAAATAGTTTGAAATTTTGCACGCCTCACGGTACCGAGAATCTGTTCAGTTCATTAGTGCGATTAATTAATGAAACCTCTTATTTTTGAGTATTTTTTATTCTAAATTGAAAATTAATAGGGAAGTAAACCACGTAATTATGAAACACTCAATTTCATTATTACATGGTTTACCTTTACTTCCTTATTTAATTTTTGGAGTCACAGAATGTTTAAATCGGTGCGATATATTAGACCTCTTTCTAGTCATACATTTTGGACGTACATACCTTAAACAGCTGGACAAGACTTCTCTCAAATGAGTAACTTCTTCGAAACTCAGTAGATCGTGTCTATATTGACTGTTATCAAAAGCTTTTGACAGGCTGTCACACATGATTATATTCTTTTCATAAATATGTCTGGGGAAATTAAGACATTGTGTCTCCAAACCAGTTATTTCTAAATACGGTGTCCCTCAAGGAAGTCATTTAGGACCCATTCTTTTAATATAAGCTGGTAACACGATACAGCGAGATTCTCATTTTTGCAGGTGATATGAAGATGTTCAAAAATATATCTGCAATCAATGATAGAATTCTTCTGCAGGATTACATAAACAGTTATTCATTGTGATGGGAGAAAAATAGCTTAAATTTGAATCCTAGAATTAGTCAAACAATGACTTCTTATTACTATCTGTACAATTTCATTCTCACAGCACATTTTGTCTCGTCCTGTCACTGTAAGAGATCTTGGAGTTTTATTTACATCTAGTTTGCAATTTTCTTATCATAATAATAGCATCGTCAACCGGTCAACAAAGCCAATTCAATGCTAGGATTTATATTAAAGCATTTGACACAGGAATTCCGCTACCCGGATATCTTTCGTTCCCTGCCTTTGCCTTCAAAGGCATTCAATGGATTGATCCTTTAAGAATTCTTCGTTTCTGTGCTGGTAGGCCATTGGTAGCTAGACAGAGATTGCAATAAACTCTCTTCGACCAATTTTTATGGTGTAAGAAATCATTTTAAATATTTCACTTACATCCATGTCCGCATCATTTTAAACAAGAACGTTGAATGTTAAACAAATTTACAGTCGGCTTTGTCGTTTAAAAAAATTAACAGATCAATACCATCATCATAAATATTCACTAACTTTTATTTACTTTAAGCAAACAAACAAAAAAATTTAATGCTATACTGCTGCATTAAATGGGACGCAGGCCAAATGATCTATGTAATTGATTTACACGACACTGCGGCAGCGCCACATTAGAACGTCCCATTCTGACACATGGATTCATTGTATGGTGGCCAGACCTAGACAAAAAATATAACATGTGAAATCTTAAAACAGTTCAAAGAACTGCTTGCGTATATCATACCCCCTGATCTTAACATTCTGGTGCTCCAGCTACTTACTTAAGCCTCTTGGATGGAATACAAAAGAGAGCTGTAAGAATGATTGGTGATAGAGAGATCACTGGCTCATTCATCCCATTAGACCATCGTCGTAACGTAGCGTGTCTCTCCCTGTTCTATCGCTACTTGTACGTTAATTGCTCAAACAACTCGAGCCCAACTTCGTACGTACTCTCAAGTATAGGGAACAATTTTTTAGCCGTACTATGCGAATGTGGAACTCTCTTCCACACCCTGTCTTTCCCAATCATTACAATGTTTAAGAATTCAAAACCAATGTACACCGACACCTCTCTTTCAACCCCTTCCCTTCTTCCTAATGGACTCACTATGTCTCTGGCATGAAAAGGGTATAAAAAGCCCTTGAGTGGGTGCAAATTATAAAAGAAAAAAATTCTTGAAACAGTATCCTGCCACACATTAATGTTCGAATGCAAAGTCTTTCGGTCATAGTAAAATTATCAATCTATTGCCAAAAGAAATTAAATTGGTACCTTTCTTCTTTGACATACAAACCTTGATATTTGATAAGAAATTTTACATTATTTCAAGACAGAATGTACCATGGATCTTCTGAATAGACCTAGGTCAGATATTGTTAGAATTGCCGCGCGCCGTTTGCACTTTTTCTAAAGAAAACATTAAACACGGTTTAGCGAAGGGTTAACCCTTATTCTGTGGACTAAGTGGAAAATGGTATTAATAAATAAAATGCAATTATAAACTACCTCATTCCACCTTAGAGGCTGGTTCAGCGAATTGATAAATAAAATGTAAATAAACTGTTTCTCTGTCAGTTCGGAAGATGGCGGTCACAATCGATTGCCTTATAAAGGGTTTTTCAATAAGGGCGGGTAGATGTGATTCGAAGCCCAGTCAGCGAACAAACAGCGTTGTCTATGGTCATAAACTTTGAGTTTCTGGGTCAGTTGGATCTTTTACGAGTGTAGGATCAAGTCTCGACACAAAATTCACCAAGTTTGAATTTGACGTTTGCGTTAACGAACACTCATTTTGATAATAAAGTCTTATCATTTGACCGTGCTGTTCAATCGTGTAACTTGCCATGATGATTTGACATAAACAACTGAATAATAAGCAAAAGATTTGACTGATATCACCAAAACAAAATGGCCGCCACGGGGTACCAAAATCTACCCGCGCCAATTGAAAAACCCTTTATAAAGCAAAGAAAACAACAAATAGGTTGTCAAGTATCAACAACAACAAACATTTCAAATAGAATTTTTGACAAACGTTACTTTACTATTCCGGGAACAAATTGCTTTTATTAATGAGAAATTTTAGCCCTTGGATTAATTCTAATTCTATGGATAAGTTAACCTGTGGAATAAGACTGCAATAAGCTTTTTTATAAATACAGTGCCTTGCATAAGTACAACCGCACCCGAAAAAATGCATTTAAAAGAAAACCTACTATAGGAATGACTCCTTACTATTTTTTTATTGAGTTACATCACTGATAAAGCAAATTGAGAAGAAAATAAAGTACCGTTATTTCCTCTCCTGGTGTTTAAAAATTAAAAACAGATTTTGATGTATTGCGAAAATATAACCGCACAATGTAAATCTCTTTGAAGCTGCATTCAGTCAAGTGCTTTCAAATAAAAACAACAATGCCACGTGGTACGCATTGAAGCGAAATTGAAAAAGGCAAAACCTTGGCTTTTCGGTCAAGCGGCCTAAGTCTTAGGGCTATTGGAAGACGAATTTCACAATCGGATCGTGTCGTTCGAAATTTTTAAAAACGCATCCAGAATCTTATGGGATGGGACAAAAATAAGACCCGGGCGTCCGCATAAGCTGACACGTGCGTCGTGACAAGAGGCGTTTAATCAAAACTGCATCCAATTCGGTGCATTTTTTGCCGGGATTTTGTAACGAATTGGGTTTAGGAGTTTCGGTTTCAACCGTTTCTCGTGGTTTAAAACGCAGTGAAGTGATTGTTTGGGGCAAAATTTTGCCAGCTCCAAATTTTATCAGCAGCCCACAAACAAAAAAAAGATTGGAATTTTCCCGCCAAAACATAAATCGGGATTGGAAAACCGTAAGTGACTTTCTATTAATCTACACAAAAATCTCGTTATTTCAAATGGCATACTGGAATGAATGTTTTTTATTAGGTTATTTTTATTGATGAAAAAAAGTTTAATCTTGATGGACCAGATTGTTTTAGCGGATATTGGCACGATTTGAGGAAAGAAAAAAAGTTTTTTTCCAAGAGGAACTTTGGTAGTGGCAGCTGTATGGTTTGGGGGGCCTTCTGCG
>CAKKXW010000001.1:39046567-39062722 GCA_920937365.1 Sphaerophoria rueppellii
AAACGTTGATTTTACATGCTAAAAGGAACTATCCAGGATGTTCGTTTTCGTTAATTTAACTAGTTAAACAAGTATAAGATTTTGTTAATAAAGATGCTTATAGCATTGCTGTCACTAGTTTTGGTCAAGGTTTCTCAACAAATTCAAATACCTGGTTGCCGGTCAATCCAAATTATATTGATATTAACGTTCAGAATGAACGTAATACCAAAAGTCACTTGAATGTTTATAAACAAATGGTTGAATTGAGGAAAACTGACGTTCTGAAATTCGGTTCGGTTCGATATGGAATGGTTGGAAATGGAGTTTTAGTTATCAAGAGGTGTGTATTTTTTTTCTAAATTGTTTTAGAATATGAACAAATTGATCAATTTAATTGCTTTTGCTTGTAGGACCTATCAAGGAAAATCGTACATTTTAGTTGCAAATATCTTAGGAACGCCTGATACAGTGAATTTGAGTTCAAATTCCAAGCTTATGATTTCGGGAACATTGAGAGTCAAGATTACTAGTGTGGATTCAACAAGGCAAGTTGGGTAAGTAGAAAAATAAACGTTTTTATTAAAGCGAAGAAATGTTGACAAAATATAATTATTCTTAGTGCAAGTGTTGCGTCAAATCAATTAGCTCTGCAACAATATGAAGCTGTGATTTTGGAATCATGATGGAAAACATTTGGATAACATTGCTTTTTAAGTGACGTAATGACTAACAAATTGAATAACCCTATTGGTTAAATTCTAAAAATAAAATCAAAAAACAAATTTTGTTTTATTTTTCTTTCTTTTGGAAGTAAAGGGTTTTTCAATAGGGACGCTACAAAAGTAGACCGATAGGAACAGCAAACGACGCCATATTTTTTCCCGTTCTCTTGACATTTCTCTTCAGTAAGGTTTGCCATTTCATCATAGAAAGGTATACGATCCAACAACGAGTCGAAATTATTAAAATTTACTATCGAAATTCGGAGTCAGTGGTCAACACTTCAAGAGCGCTACGTACAATTTATGGTCGTCATAATCGTCCTGCCAGATAAACAATTCAACGTCTAGTGGAAAAATCCACAGGCTCAGTATAAAATGTTCCCGTGCCAGTGAGACAAAGAAGTGCCCGTAGTGTAGAGAATATTGCTGCCGCTAGCGCATAAATTGCGGAAGACCCAAATCAGTCTCTCACACGTCGTTCTCAAGCGTTGGGCATCTCTGTGACGTCGTTGTGGCGAATTTCGCGAAAAGATCTTGGCCTACATCCTTACAAGATCAAATTGATGCAAGAACTGAAGCCGCTTGATCACCAGAAGCGTCGTATGTTCGTGAATTGGGCTGATCACTTGAAAATGATCCGGATTTTCATTTCTGGCTAGATGGCTTCGTCAATAAGCAAAATATGCGTTATTGGTCAGGCAGCTATCCACATGTGCTTCACGAGGCATCATTACATCCCGAAAAAATCAGTTTGGTGCGGTTAACATACTGGTGGTGTCATTGGGCCGTACTTCTTCCGATGATCAAGACCGGCACATTACTGTGAATGGAATGGGAATCGCTACCGCTCAATGCTAACCGATTATTTTTGGAACGAATTCGATGATATGAACTTGGACGATATGTGGTTTCAACAGGACGGTGCCACATGTCACACAGCGGCCAAACAATCGAATTATTGAGAACGAAGTTCGATGAGCGCATTATCTCCAGAAATGGACCTGTGAATTGGCCGCCTCGTTCATGCGATTTAACGCCGTTAGACTATTTCCTGTGGGGCCAACAAGCCAGCGACGATTGATGAACTTCGTACGAATATCGAACGTGAAATTGCAGCAGTATCGGCCGATTTATGCTTGAAAACCGCGAAAATTGGGTTCAGAGTCTGGACTTCTGCAAGCGTGCCCGTGGTGGCCATGCAAAAGAAATCGAGTTCCATACATACATCAAACATCCACAGGAATAAAGAATTTCATTGATATCCAAAACCGTTTTTGTTTTATTTCAGAAAACTTTTGTAGCGTCCCTATTGAAAAACCCTTTATAACCATAAATCACATATTACTTAAACATTTCTTCAATTGACCTAGGTCCTTGAGTGCCTGAGCTAGATGAGCCAAGGCTATGCTTGGGGCGAGTTTTGCAAAATCTATGAGCTTGGAACATAATATGACGTTAAAATAATCGTGATCGGGAGATATGCCTTTTTTTAAAGTATAAGGCGCGCACTCTAAGGCTAGTTTCTATTTTTCCTATACCCTTTATCGATGTACATTGATTATGAATTTCTTGACATTGCAATGATTGGGAAAGACAGGGTGTGGAAGAGAGTTCCACATTCACGTAGTACGATTCTCTGAACATGACAGTATACAGAGGGTAAACTGATAGGCATTCCAAGTATTACGGGTGAATTGGTTAAGGAGAGAAATGCAACTTCCTTTTTCACTAGAACACTTACCGCAGAAGTAACGATAAAATAAAGAGAGACATGAAATGTTACGACCGACGGTGTTCCAACGAAGTGAAGGACTCAGTGATGCCTCTATCCCCACTCATTCTTAGGACTCTTATTTTTGTATATCATCCATTTGTATCATGGCTGTAACACCAACCAAGAGATGAGAATTGTATATATACGGATATATAAGTCTTTTAGATAATAGCCAGATCAGACGAAGAGAAACAATTCTTGCACCGTGTTAAGAAACCTAAACATGTTGCTGCATTTTTGGGGACATCGAACATGTGCTCGTTCCACAAGAGGTGCTCAGTGATATCCAGAATGTCGAATTGTTCGATGCTTTCAAAGCATTAGACTCTACGCGGCATTTTTACTCCCATCAATGAGTTTAATGGGATTATCATATGTATTTTGCTTTTCCTCATCCGAAGGGGGTGGGGGGTGGGGGCTGTGAGTCTGGAAACGTATATGAAAAGCTTAGAAGGGTACTATCATCGGCGAAAAAATAATTTATGAAACTAGAAGTTGCATGTTGGACATTTCACACAACTTGTATTGAACTTTTTTGAAGGAATGTTTCTAGTCCAAGTAATACGGGATTCGTCAATGCCAAAATCACACATTTTTGATAAAACATCAAGTCTTTCTTTCTCACCACTGTTCGGTGAGATAAACCATAAGATTATCCGTGAAAAAGCTTTGGGTCTTCTAGATATTTCTTAAGCGGATAATTTATCAGTACTCCATGGCCTTAAAAAGAAGGGAGAAGAAGAAGAGGATAGATAAAAAAGCTTATGCAAGGGTTAAGCCAGAGTGGAAGAACACCTGTTCAGAATAAGAGCTGGGATATCACCTGGACCAGCAGTTTCATATATGTTTAGATCATAAAGGACTCATGACACTCTCTGGCAGCAAAGAGTTGGAGGCGAAGTGTCTAGCAAAAAGGCTTGCTTTCGCGAGAGTGCTAAAAACTGGAGCGTCATCGTCAACGAGCGTAGAGACTAAGGAAGAGGAAAAATTCTTCATGTTTTTTTTTTACAAATGACCTTAAACTGCTTTTGCGAAGGTTCTGCTAAACATTTTTTATTTATATTTCAAGTTTTGTTTGCGGTTCAAAATTTTTCGAAGGATTATGTCAGATCACGGGAGTTATGCTACATTTCGTTGCAAATTTGTTGGACTCTAGTGATCAATAGAACTGAATTGATGTCGAATATATTTATTTTTGCAGCTGGATAATGACTTCTAAACTCTCAAATCTTAATGATCTTAAATGATGATATTATCTCCATTAACTGTAAATAGCTTTTTACAAAAAATTCAGCCGATTTTTACGATAAAGACCTCATGTCATTGAAAAACATTTCTGTGTCGACGGACAAAAATACCGATCTCCTAAAATTAAGGTTCGAATTCCCGCAGTATAACATGACGATGACATTGAAGGAAGGTATCGATTGTCAATGTCTTCATCTTAAAGTGTTAATACTTTTTTTTTTCAAGTAAGTACGAAATATATAAAAGCAACCGATTCGACGTGCAAACATTTGGACAATTAGTCTATAGCCCATGCCCTTACATAAATTCAAGACAACTCACCTGTCCGGCTGTATAGTATCTGGAGATGATTCCCTTTGCGAATTCACCACCGGCTTCGTGTGGGCGCGGTGACTTCATATGATACGCATCACCGCAAACACCACACCGACCAGCATTCTGTTCCCATTGCACCGCATAGCCACCGCAAAACAGCTCGTTGTCATTGTAGTTGACGGGATTTGGATAACCAAATCGCCACATTGCATTACGAGCTGGAGGATCCATTAGTCGTCCATGTCCCGTCACAAGAGGCATCATGTTCGAAAAAGTCTTCATTTGCAATTTTTTTGTATCCAAGCAAAACAAAATAGTTCAAGAGCCGAACCGAGAAGTAGGAATTCATAAATTAAATTAAACCATTCAGGGTCTCAATTCATCGAAAAGAGAGGCAGTGAGACTTACCTGTAGGAGAAGTAAAAGTGGCAGTAAACTGCTGGTCATTGTTGCCGCAACAGTTGATGCGATCACGTTTCGTTTGCGGTGCCTCCCCATAATCAACAGCGGTGGAGCGGTCATCTGTGAATAAAAATATCAGAACCATGAAGAAAGATCGTTAAAACTTTTGTTAAATTTCTTGTTTAAGTAGGAGATGACGGTGATGTTGGTTTTGTTCAGGGGTTCGTACAATGAAGCGTGAAACAAGGAACTGGTATGGACATTACTTTGTCGGTAAACAATGACAGCAGTTGAGAGGCAGTTTATTGCCTTAACGAAGTGCAAGGCCGTTTGATATTTGTGCGATATTTAATATCTGAATGATAGTACCTATAAATGTGCGACTTTTACATCAGTGGCTTAAGTGTTGATTGAAGATACAAGACATTAGGTGTTCAGCTGAAAACATTAACCAATTAGAATACATAGAAGCACTCAAAGCACACCTTTTCAAAGGTGTTCATTATTTTTCGCTTCGTAGTTTACGAGATGCATAAACGCTTCTAAAATAAGGACAGGTTGGTGGGATATTAGTTTTGCGTTGTGTTGAAATCAATTCAGTTAGTGAGCCCAACTTCCAGTGCGCCATTAAGGAACGCATTGAACGGATTTCCATCCTTTGTGAATATCCTTAAAACGGCTTACAATCATCCAACCCATTATAAATTTTTATGAGTAAATGTTAAGCACCTTAATTAAATGTTCACATAATATTGCATGTATCGCGCTGTCAGTCCCATCAATAACCCCTGCCTACATTCTATCCACATCTTTCTTATCGGCTCATTCAATCTTGAAAAAATCATGTCCACTGAACCTGACTCCATTCAAAACTAAAATATAACATCTCCATAATAATAAATAATTATAATGAGATGTGTCGTCGGGCGTCCTCCGCCTTGTTATACACCCTTTAGTCTCGCGTCGCGTATAAATATTTTTCAATAACAACTGAATCAATGCTTCTTTTGTAAACGTTCTGTTGTCGGACACCTTTTATATTGGTTCTGAACTTAAAGAGTTTCAGTTCAATATTCAATTTGGTGTTATAGACTTCATCAAGACACCTGTTGTAGGCTTCTTTATTATGTTGTATCCAGAGTGTTGTATACTATTAAGTTTTGCATATAATTTGGCTTTAAATAATATTTTCATACTGCTGGCGGCGGCAGAGTTGATTACAAATTCTGGCAGCGTTCTTTTAAGGCTTTCACGGTCTCGGACTTGGCTTAGGTATGTTAGAACAGCGCATCGATAAGAGAAAACAAATAGGTAGATAGTAAAATAATTGGATGCGTAAAGTGTGCCAGAAGCCGAGGATTTATTATGATGTGCTCTCAACATTTTGATTGGAAATTGTCAAAACAAAAAATCTAGAATTTTAGAGGCAGACGACCGTGTAGATTTCTAACAGTAAACGCATTATGTGAATTAATTATGATAAGTGATCATGTGCTATGAATTTAATGCAATAAGCCTTTGTTTTTTTTTTTTTATTTACGTTAAGCAATCGGTTTCTGTTTGAAAACTTTCAAGATTTTTTAGTGTTCAGTTTTTAAAGAAAATATCGAACGAGATTTTCGTTTTTTTTTCAAAAATTGTTGAAGAAATTTCCTTTTTTAACAAAATTGACATCCGTCACAACCAGAGACGTAATATATTGTAATATTCGGCTTGGTCTGACAATTAAAACTTAAGGGCTAACTATAATGAGCGGAAGCAAACGGAAGCTAGTGTCAGAGCCGAACGAAACGCTCCCTTCCGAACTGCCATGTGAACACTTTACCCATAATGAACGGATGTGTACGGAAGTATCATTCAAAAAGGAATTTATGTATTTTGTTTTCAATAATTTGTGAATTTCGGTTGCCATGCAACAAACAAGCAATTTCAAAAAATTAATTACCTGAAATCAACAAAAAATCGAATTCCTCTTCATAAAAATCAACAAAACCAGGCTACTGTCAAATTTTCGTCCGTAAAAAGCGAAGAGGAGCGCAGTTTACGTCCGTAAGCAAAACTGAATGAAAATTGACGAAACGGAGCAATCCGATATTAAGGGCACAATATACGAATTCCTTATAATCGCTCAGTTACGGACGGCTCCGTTCATTATAGTTAGCCCTTTATTCACTTTTCAAATAAAACACAAATTCACTCTATTTAAATCACTCACAAATTTCTTTATTCAACACTTTCAACTATTACTTTCAAACACAGTGTCTTTACTTTATAGCAGTTCACATTCAATTAATTTTACTTCGATATCAAGCGGGTATTTATATAACTCAAATTGGTTCGAGAAACTACTAGGTTCTAGTAGGCGCTGAAACTTCTCGATGCTTAACGAAGTTCTCCTCTTAACCACTAGAGTGTAGGGGAAACTCTAAAGACTGTAAACACAATTACTTACAACTACAAATAAAACTTTTTGTTACATAACTATTCAGCAATTAGACAATATTAGAGTGATAGAGATAAATAGTGTATACACATTTAAGTATAGAGATATAAAGAGGCGGAGTTACAAAGTGTGTACAATAGATTGACATACAGAGATATAGAGAGGTAGGAATAGAAAGTGTATACATATTACAATATATTTAATTTATCTCAAAAAGCAATTTACTTAAATGCCTTTATTTGATGTCTTATCGGTTTTAATACCTTTTTCCCTACGACCTACGGATTCATAACTTGATTTTGGATCAAAGGGAAGTAAAATACAGTAGATACAATTTTACCGTGTTAAACAACCAAGAATAAACTGACAATGGAGTGTATTGTTTTGATCATTATCAGTTACTGAAAGTAAATAAAAAAAAAAAAACCCTCAAAGCTCAAAAGCATAACAAAAACAAACCGGTCCCTTATTAATCGAGCCTCCTTTCTGTTAAGATAAATATTATGCATGTAGCCACAATATTCGTACTTTTTTTGTTTATTAAAAAACTTGTTTTGATAAAAATAAACAACGGCGTCGAGTTCGCAAGGACACCATCTGGTTTTCTGGATAAGAGAAACTCTTGAAAAAAAAAATGTTTGTATCAGGTTTAGTCCCACATTATCACATTTCGTCTAATTGGTAGCAAGAAACAATGATAGTGATTGGCCATCGTCCGTGGTGTCTGGTGTTCCAAAATAAGGGATTTAGGCTTTTTTCTTGTAGTTGTTGCTCTGAATTATAAAATCATCGAGAGCATAAACTTGCCAAATCATAAGGCTGGTGACTTTTTTATAAAGCGAGGAAAATAAAAACGCATAAGACATTAAAAAAGCGTGACTAAGAAAAAAAAAATCACAGGTTTTGTAGTTCACTCAGAAGACAGTACTTCTTCCTGTGCAACCAGTACCAATGTAAGATTGTTATAGCTCTCTTTAAAGCAGTAATTATATCATAAATTAAAGGCACATATGGTAGCAACGATATGAGTGTTAAAGTAATCATTGTGATAAACAATGTTTATCAACTTTTTGCACTGAAGGGTTTTCGCACATCATGTCAATTCGAAGCTGTAATTATTTTGTTGATGTTACGATTAAAATGGCCTTGAAAAGGTTTCAAACTTGGTCTCTAGTATTGCAGTAAGTTTATAAGGACTCCTTATGTGACAAAAAACAAAACAAATATGATTTCATATGAAAACAAAGGCTGAGGGTTACTATAGTTCATTTTACATAAACCGTTTTTTTTTTAACGAAATTTAAACGCTGGGTCACCCGGTTGAATATACAAAGCTAAAAAACTTTGCAAAAATATCATCTAGAAATCTAAGAAGAGACTTTATTAATTCGTAAATCTAAAAACCGCTACACCGATTTTTCTGAAAATTTGATCAGTTCTCAATCAAGCTATTTCGCGTCGAGTGATTGGTTCGCGAAATAGTCGCCGTGAAACAGTTGACACGTGCCTACATACGTAAGGTGAACTGGTGCTCATTTGACATCGTGACACATGTGACTACGATTTCTGGTATTAACGCGGACTTTAAAAAGAAAATGTCGACGAAGCCTCACTTAATATATAAAGTTGTGAACAGGGGGCGAACGCAGAAAAAAAAATTGGGGAGGGGGGGGGGTTTAAAAAAAATATATATTATGTTATTTTTTATTTTAAATGTCAAGTGTTTTTCTTTTTTGGCATTATGTATGAATAAAAATTAAATATATACACATATTTTTGGTTAGATGCATAGAACATTTATAAAGTGAAATCCAAGCGCCTTGGTACTTTTGTAATAATGTTTATTACATCTTTATAATCGATGTCAATTTCTTTGTAGATGTTAAGTATTATGCTTCGCAAATAAGTCTTTAATCTGCGCAGACTTGAGAAGACCGGTCACTTGTAGCCACAGATACTGGCAGTGTCGCACCGATTTGCATATAGCGAACTGTCTTGTACATATAAAGAAGCATCGCAAGCATTTAAGGCGTCTATAAAGTTTTTGGGGCGTTTTTCATTTGACATACTCAAGTAATGTCTGCCACAATAGTTTATTAAACATTGACAACTATAAACAATTTACATATAAGAAATAATAATAAAACTTGCCACACTTTCATTTCAGTTAGAAAATCATCCAAACATCCTCTTATATCATCTGGCCATTCATGAGCAAATACTTCAACAGTTCTTTTCATGACTTCTTCATCAAGTTTGCAATATTTTTCTGGCAAAATATTTTGAGTTTTGGAAATTAATTAACGATGGTCGAGGCACCGAATTTTTAACTGAATCAACAAATGGTCCAAAAAAGGCACATAGACAGACCGACGAAAATGTTTATCCGGACCACCCGCATAATTGTCTCGTTTTGTCTGTTTGGCAATAATGCGTGGAAGTACCAATTGTAAGTCCATTTTATCAGCCATTTCCCTAGCTTCTGTAAAAATATGTAACCAAATCTTGATACGGAACTATGTCGCATTTCAACAATTTCTTCGCAAATCGATTTTGACACCTTTGTTACCCATTTCCTATCTTCATTTCATCTCTGGCAAGTACGCAACATGCTCGTTGCATTATTCCATACACGGCAAGTCATTGGGCTAATGGTTATTTCATGGTTAAAATGAGATTTGCTTGCGAACATCCCCCTACATGCGAACAACGAAACCGAGAAAATGAGAAATTCGAAAATTTTTATTAGCAACAGCGAACCCATTTCCATTATGACGAATTTAAGGCGAATACGAGCGAGGATGTTCGTCGTTAAGGGTTTTCTTTAAGTATTTGTGATTTGGTGTGGCTATGATGAAGTTATTTTTTGTTTTCGTAGATTTTGTTCGCAATTCCCGTTAGATCTGAAACGACCGACCGATGCAAGGTATTTGCAAACAGATAAGTGAATGTTTGTATATTTTCGATGCAGCTATCATTCTTTGGGAATTGGGATTGGGACCCTCCAATCGTAGCAAATTTATTAAACTTTTTCGTTTAACATAGTTTGAGAATTTGAGTTGGAAATTAATTTTGTACCATTTCTGTTATTTTTTCTTTTAAACAAAAATGGATATTTGTTAACAGCACATATTCTGATATTTTGGAGGGGGTTTTAACCCCCCCGCCTGCGTTCGCCCCTGGTTGTGAACTTTGCCAGTTTTGCTTCAACTCTTTTTCGAATGACACGTGTTTTTTTGATTTCTGTGATGCAATTGTGATGTATTTTGGAAAGCAAAACTGGAGACTTGGATACAAAACTTGGAACTTTTCTACAACGGACTAGAGCGCCAACTCCATACATTTGAAATTAGTCACAACGGTTTGAATTAACTTTTTGACGAACATACGTAGTTTAAAAAAAATGCCAATTTGATTGTTTTTGTGGTCGTAAGACTTCGTGGTAGTCTAATTGGTAGCCAGCAAAATGTAATATTGAAATCAACAATAAATTAAGTTAAGAAATTAAACATACCTTCAAATATGACAAGGAAAAGTTCCTATTCAATCACACGTATTCCTTAAACAAGTTAAACGCTTATGACATAGGGATTTTAAACGCGAGGAAGCGAAGAAAGAAACCGATTTTGAAGCGGATTGCATTTAACGTCCGTCGTTAGAGCAAATTTCATCAGTTTTGAATACTCAAAAGTGTGCAATTTTGTTATAGTTAGTGTCCGCAATGGACTGATTAATCAGTATTTAATTGATTCAATCACGTTGTAATTCGAACAAGATATCCAAAATAACTGAGAAAAAACAAACCTTTTTATTTCAAGTCTCATAGTTATGTCACACTAAAAAAATTCGTATGCATGAAATATTACAAAATGTAGGCCTAAAAAAATACAAAAAAGTCAATGATCGTGACATTCTTCATTCAGGAACAAGCCGATAAAAAAAATCGCAACAAAAAATCCGAAGGTGTTTTTAAGCCACCATCCACAGCCGCCACCAATCGATCGATTTATGTATTTCTTTTAAACTCGTGAGTTTTGGTAAATTTTATTGCGTAGAGTTTCGGGCGTATGGAAACGAATGTAAAATCCGAATTCTACTCAAGGTGGGACAATGAACAAGCGTAACCTTAATCGATTACACGATTAAAATTTAAATTAAATTCTTAAGACATTATGCGTAAGCTTTAAAAAAATAAGAAAAAAAAACTACAAAAAGTGAAACAGTCTTGTATTCCAGGTTTGGCATACTCACGTCATTTTTCATGTGTGTCAATAAAAAATCATCCAGATTGACGAGCGATCTCATTAATCATTTAAAGGAGACCATTCTGTGTTAAGGCTGGCGGTTGCTTTGACGTTTGAGGTGTGATCAATCCACAGAATCAATTAACCATTTATTGTTCTTGTTCGTTTTCCAACATTAATCAAAAATATACATGGATTAACCTTGAGAAAGGTTTTTAACCACAGTTTACCGAATTGAGATAACTATTTGTTCTAATTAAGTCATTAACCCAATGAACGCTAAGTTTCAGCTTCCGTTTGTTAAAAACTTTATATTGATAAATAAGTCAAGATTGGTTGAGGTGTAACATTAACATACATATACCTACATCCTTTTTATTCTCGTTTAAGATCGGTAGACCAACTTTAAAATCGGCTCAGAAACGAAATGTTTAAGTTTTATCTTAATTTATAATTTCGAACTTCGGATTCTGATCACACAAGACGATAAAAGTTCTAATTTCGTTTTTTAACGACTACTAACAAACATTAAGATACAAATCTTATAAACAAATTGGTACTTACTAAAGTATAAATTGAAGATCTAAGAGATTAGACGATCAAAAACGAACTTTTATTTCAAGAAAATGATTTATTCAACAAAAGATTAGCCCGTCATGCTATCCAAATGTTCTTAGGGACTTTTATATTTTAAAAAGGAGAAAGAAAAAATATTTCTTTATATTGAACTAAACTAAATTGTTGTTCAGTTTAGTTCCATAACATACAAACGATTGTTATGTGTAAGTTTGGTGTAAGAATTCAAATATTTTGAAAGGAACTCATTAATTTTGCAAAATAAACTTACTTTCCCTTCGAAGGGACCCGAAAACAATTTCCCTTGCGTTAACAACGTTTCAATGGATGCAACATTTTTCTATATATGTGAATCGTAATAATGAGAATCAAGGAGAACGAATGGATTCTTAACAAGGGATTAGGTTTCTGTTGAACTGGATTGAAGTTAAAGTTTAAAGTTAACCATTTGCACTGAGCGTATACTTCTTTTTTCAAGTTATTCATAACAAAATTAAAATTTTACAGCAACCTAGAATTTATATTTATATTTTTATGATGTAGTCTTATATCTTTCTGAAGTCGGTTAATGTTGAAAGCCTACAAGTCAAGATCCCGGACAACGAAATACCAGAAAAATTTCTTTGCGTGGTTTGCTTCTTTTTGGAAAAAGAAATATTTTCGAATTTTATTCTGAAATCTTATTTCGTATGATGTACAAAATAGTTGTTTTTGATTTTTTTTCTTTTGACTTAAGGTTGAGACCAAATTTGTTTTTAGATTTATTTATGCGTTAGAAAAACGTTTGTTTTTTTCGATTTTTTTTTTGTAAACAATGTATCAGAGCTGTAAAAGAATGCAATCATTTTTGTTTTGCAGTAAAAAAAGATTAAAAAGACTTATTTTTTGAGTATTTTGACTTCATTTCAGTACTTAACTTTTAAGGTAAATTCGCAGTTAATTTTGAAGTCTTTTGTATAAAAATCATTTAGAGCAGTTAAAAGACTTGAAGTGAAAACAATGCATTACTTTTTACTGCTGCATTCTTTGAAATCTTTTAAAAGTCTTTTACATTCTTTGCAGTCATTAAGTCTTTTAATTGCTTTTGCAGCCTTTTAACTGCTTGAAGTCTTTTGACTGCTTTGAAGTCTTTTAACTGCTTGAAGTCTTTTAGGCTAGGCGCATATTGGGGCGCGTTCCACACGAGTGACGCTACACAGGATAGCACTTGTTTTTGTAAACAATATAATTAGACAGGACAACGCATATTGATAGAACGACATGACATGACTTGACGAGCGTTTTCCGGAAATCGCATGACACAGTGATTGAAACACAGTTTTTCTTGCGAGACTGCTATGAGTTTGTTTTTTTATGTCAAAAATAAAATAATATTCAAAGAAAAATGGATTTTTTTAAAAATTAATGATCGGATGTTTATTTCATTATAAGGAGGAAAGTATGCAGTTAACGAACACAGCATCAGCCAAACGGCCGCCACGACCACGCTCACAGGACCATATCCTTTTCATCAATTTTTCCATAACCAAATCGCAAGGTGGCTGTCCTCGATAGCCTCACGAATTCCATCTTTGAGATCTTGAATCGACGCTGGGCTGTTGGCGTAGACCTTATCTTTTACGTGGCCCCAAAGGAAGAAGTCGCAAGGTGTTAAACCACAAGATCTCGGTGGCCAATTGTGATCACCTCTTCGAGAGATAACACGGTCCGGAAACTTTTCCAGTTTTACGAACCGTCTATGCTATATTTTCACCATTTTTGTAGTGAATTTTAATAATTTTGTGAAACTTCAAAAAATGACAGCTTCAAAAGTGACAGCTACCGAAATAGCGGGCTATTCAAAATAACACCTCTTATTGAAAAACCCTTTAAATTGTCGTTGGCTTTTTCTTTTTGAAAGAGATTTTGCATTCTGGGATTTTAAATGTTTGGTCTTCAATGAAATCAGCAAAATTTTTTCCTCCTCGTATTCTTCCTCAGAATCAGAACTCAAAAAATTAAAAAAAACAGTTAACTTTTGACGAATTCATTGAGATGTTCTTGCCCTGCTTTACAATTTGTGATTTGATTAATATAGATATGTATTTTGACACGAGACACGCGAATCAATTTGCGGAGGACGGCATGACATGTTTCTATAATCATGTCGGTCGACCGTTGTCAGGTCACGTCACACACTTTAGACGCGTCCCAATATGCGCCTAGCCTTAACTGCTACTTCTTAATTTCAGCAGGTGGCCATGGCTCAGAGGATAGAGTAGTTGATTCCTAAGCCGAACGCTACGAGTTCAAGCCCCAGCATCGGCATCATTCTTTTTCTACAAAAATCGCCAGCTTATATGAGGCCACCTGTGCTATGATATGAGACAATTAAAATCTGTGTCTCCTCCTCTGTGCCACGTAGGTTTATGTTATGTGTTCTTCCTTTCTATGTGTCTATCTGTCTCTCTCTTTTGTATTAGTGTCTTGTTCTGTCCAAGCGATGGCCTCAGTAACCAGGGCTGGTATGTGCCTGTAGTTCGTTACATTCATGTGCAAAGGGCTGTGAAATGTCAATGTCAATGTCGTTCTTAATATAAATGTGTAGTGCAGAAAAATTGGGAATTGGGAATTCACTCCAAACTAATTGACGAAAAGTAAAAGTTGTCATTTTCTGAGAATCGTTTCCCAGATGTCGCAATCGTTCTAAATTCTAAAATAAGTCAAATATATTTTTTATACAATTTATTTGCAAAAAAAAAAAAAATAGTAGAAAAGACTTCAAGTAGTTAAAAGACTTCAAATCAGTTAAAAGACTTCAAGCAGTCAAAAGACTTCAAAGCAGTTTAAAGACTTCAAGCAGTCAAAAGGCTGCAAAAGCAGTCAAATGACTGCATTACATTGAATGCAATGAAAAGACTTAATGACTGCAATGAATGTAAAAGAATTTGATAAGATTTCAAAGAATGCAACCAGTAAAAATTAATGCATTCTTTTGACTTCAAGTCTTTTAACTGCTCTAATTGATTTTTATACAAAAGACTTCAAAATTAACTGCGATTTTTTCTTCAAAGTTAAAGTATTGCAATAAGGAATGTAAATGCATTCCCAAAATTTAGTTAAATGCATGGGACTTTTGACGATGCAATACCAAAAGATTGCATTCTCTTACAGCTTTGCAATGTATGCAAATATTGAGATATGCTATCATGGAAAGAGGTATGATATTTTATGGTTAGCAAATTACTAAACATTGCATACAGCTAAAACAACAATGTGAGGAAGAAAGTTGTCAAAATTGATGTAGGGGCATTTGATATTTTTACTATACGTCTAGAATGCATGTTTTGAATCTATTGCCTGGGGTCTCAAAATATTTTTGGTAATTCAAGATTTTCTTGGATATACCAATAAAACTTATAGGTTGTACATTAAATTTTTGAACAAATATACCTACACATTTTACAATTTTCCTGTCTCAAAAGTCAAATAGGTATGAAAAGTAAATACTAGGGCATGAAATAGTTCGGAAAAATTTGTATAGGTTAAAGATAACACTGCCTCGCTATGGACATTTACTATTAATAGCAATTTAAGGCCATATCTCTTTTTGAAATATATTTCGACTTGAAGAGAGCGTTTTTTAAAAGAGGAGAAGACAGCGATATAATCATATTTATTCAATTCAAAGTTATAGTTTAAAATAAACTTGTATTTTACAAAGAATAAGAATGAACAATCTAAAAAAACACTGACCGATTTTGATTTCGCAAAACATGCATTTGTGTCAGAATTATTTCAACGAAGAATTATTTTGCATCGATGATTCTCAGAATTTGGTATCTCATAAAATAATTTGTTTCTAAAAAAGTGTGTGGCCTGGGAACTACATGTAGTCCCACATTATCATCACGACTGATCTAATCTGTGTTTCTTGGGTTGTTTATAATCAGATGAGAGAAAAGGGGTTGGACGGAATGTTGGCGTTATCATTGCTATCTCTCTGATACATCAGCTTTGTGGTGCCATGACATTTGGCCATGTGCCATATGGCCATATTTCAAAATATGGCCATTTGACACTTTTCAATTGTGTCATATGGCCAAATGGCCATTTGTCGCTTTGGCAATGTGTCATTTGACCATTATGGCTAAATGACACTTTGAAACTTGTTCTTAAAGTGCAAAAATTCAAAAAAAAAAATAAATTGCAATTTTTAATTGAACTCAAAAACTTTATTCAGTTGTTAATTAATATGAACAGAATTTTACAAGTAAAATAATTATTTATTTTTTCGCACAGTAACTATTTTGGGACAAGTCCAGAAATAAAACTCGGGATGCCTAACCTTCGTGATTAGTATTAAAAATCCTGTAAAACAATAGCTCAAGTGGACAGTTTGAACATATTTTCAACGTTTACATACCGCATGATCTAAGTCCATGTGACCTAAAGGAAACTCTTCCCAGC
>CAKKXW010000001.1:39065297-39080241 GCA_920937365.1 Sphaerophoria rueppellii
CCTTAGGCTGTTTCGAGAGGAAAGTTCTTCGGGTTATCTTTGGCCCCGTGTGCATTGAAGGGGAATGGCGAAGAAGGTACAACAGCGAACTTTACGGGTTGTACAACGACATGGACCTAGCCATAGGGTCAAGGTCCAGAGACTCAGATGGCTCGGTCATTTAGAGCGAATGGACACCAATGCTCCGGCCCGGAAAGCCTTCGACACTATTCCCGAGGGACGTAGGAGGAGAGGAAGACCGCGACTTAGGTGGCGCACTCAAGTGGAAGAGGACCTCAATCAACTCGGAGTGCAAAACTGGAGACGACTAGCTAAGGATCGAGCTAGCTGGCGGAGCCTGTTGATTGAGGCCCAAGTCCACAACGGACTGTAGCGCCACCTTAAGTAAGTTAGTAAGTAAGTAAGTACAATTTCACGCACAAGGGCTAAACTGAGACAGCTTGACAGGTTGTAGTCCTGCAAGTGTTGTCAATTCTTCGCAAGTGAAGAACTGAAATAATATATTAACGACCTACGAGAAGGCTACGAACCCACACGTTTTGCGTGTACATGATGCGCAACAGCCCAACGCAAATAAGCGCTACACCAAGGGCACTACTATATTTCAAAGAAGAATTCACCAAAATATTAAATTTGCTAGAATTTTAATTTGGACTGTCATCCGTGTCGTCAGGAGAAAAAGTTCAGACGAACTTTTACTTTACTTCTTCAAATTCAAAAGGCATTTATAAGTTTTTTTTTTTTTTGTTTTTATGCTTAAGCATTTCTTTCTAACTTTCATGGTTTTCAGGGCTAAAAAGTATTCATGCGATTCAGATATTCATTTTACTTATTCAAAACCTTAGAACTTAAACACAAAATTAATTAAATGATATTTCTAGCCATAATAGCATCAGCTTTTTTCAATGGCTGGCTACTCTTATTTCATTGAATCCTAGTGAAGTTACAAAAAATATCACTGATTTAACACAATAACACAAAATTGAAAGCAAAAGCAACAATTGGCATACTCCTCATAGTTTATTATTATTATGAAACTTTATTCCAGCTTTGCTCTAGCTGGCAGGCATCTCTTCGTTTCGGAAATGTGTATGCAATACGTACGACCGGATAGGTTTTATATGTACATGTCTGGTGCCTAGGCAAACCATCCGGAATTGCAAAATAACTTTTCCAATCTAATCACTTCGCAAAGTTATACAATATCCGAATCGATGGAACTCCTTTATGCGAAACGAACATATTGCTGGTTTTATTTATGACTCAGAAGTAGGTACTACCATCAGCCGACCTATTCCTTGCAATCAACCCTAATGCAGACTTCAAATATCAAATAAAACAAAACATCCGAAATGCCTTTTGCATTAAATTATTCCAAGCTATTTGAGTAGGTTCACCATGCTTATATTTGTCTTAAAATATTTTCAAACTTTTTTCATTTTAGAGAAATTTTGATCAATATTTTTGTTTTCAGGAGTCATTGGGAGAATTGAAAGAATTAAATACATATTTAGTGTTAAGGAAAATACAAATTTTAGAGTGACGAGAATATACTTGCTGGTATAATGATTTTCGAAATATTTTAGCGTTGATTTTACATTCTAAGACAAAGGACGAGGTCAATGCTGCCAGCTTTGCAATTTTTATTAGTAGAGTAGCGCAATTGATGCTGGCTCTTCCTTCCATACCTCTGCTTGCTAGAAAATGTTGATCAAATATCTTCGTCATTAACATGGTTCGATAAAAGAACCTCATTGCTTTATCGTTTTGACTGGCTCAGGTCTGTTATGTGAAAGAAACCATTCCAAATAGCAATGACACGAATTTCTTCTTCTCATTAAAAAAATCAAATTAGGATTCGCATTCACTTGAATTACATAAGCTAAGTTTAGTGTAGAAAACATCACTACATTATGCGTAGCTTTTATAATACAACTAGCTGACCCGGCAGACTTCGTACTGTCTAATTAAATTGCAATAAAGACCTGTCAAAATAATTTGTAATGTGACATTTTGTTGTCCCTACATATCTTATAGTCGGCTTTTTTCCGGCAATTATTGAACTTTTTCTCGCTGTAAAAACCATTTTTGAACTTCAACGAACATTTAAAAAAAAGAATTGGCCAAATTGATCTAGGCGTTGTTGAGTCCCCGATGATCCCCTTTAAACGAAGGTTATAAAACCCTTTAGGGCCCTTTAACTGTTGCTTTCTAATTTTTTTCATGAGAATCTACTCCTTTCGTACTCAAATTAAGGAGAAAGAAATCTGGCACCCTTTTCGAATTTTCTAACAGACCAGAACTAGGCCGCACCCTTTTTGAAAAACAGACATGAGAATCATGAAGAACGAAGTAAATAATTCTTCGTTCAAATAATTCTATATTTTATGCAATTGCTCGAGACCCGCAAGTTAAATCTTAGTTGGAAAAACAAACAAATTATCTCACCACCAAAGATGTACTAACATTTTGCATAGTCTGCGCCTCGATAATCGGTGTAATCACTGAACAAAATTTCATTCGAAAAACTATTACTTTTATTGAGTTATTATTTGAGTGTTTTTGAAGTGAATTGGATCGAAGTTAATTTAATTTTATCTTTTTTTTCTAATCAAATAGAGGTGGGGCGAGTTTTGCTATCCTTTTGCTGCTGATGTATGAGTTTAAGCAAATAGAGGGGATTCAAAAGGAGTAATCGATGTACAGTAGTTTTGAACTTATGAGCAACACATTTCACATTTGATCAAAGAATAAAGCACTGCACTTTACACGACCAGGCCTATTGTTTCAGGTCAAGTAATCACGTTGGTATTGTACTGGCCTGGTGGTTGGTAATGACTTTATGTCGTTTTTCATTGGTCTTTTTTGACGTTTCTTCTTCTACCTCCAATGGAAGGCATTATGATGACTGTATCATTCTTCGGACGATTCTGTTTTCAAAACGGAAGAGTTCTGCTCTTCTCAGAAGCATTCCGTCTTTCAAAGTCAGTCCAATGGAATGGGTTCAGAAGACTTCTGGACTCTTCCGAATGCTTCTGGACGTGCAATAGAAAACGGGCCAATCTATTCGATAAAATCATTAAATAATCTCACAGACTTCAACGACACGACATACCCAGCGAGATCAGTTACGATATAACAAATACAAAACAAACAAACACAAATTAAAAACTAAGCACATATTTTATTTCAGTTGTTGTTCTATCGAATATATTCAAAAAAAAAAAAAAAAATAACCCAGAGCCCTTACCACTCCACTAAAATACAACCAATAAAAACTTAACCGAAACTGTTATTAATTTTTTAGGCGGCTTCCTAGGCCCCATGAATATTTTAATGTGTCTTATTAACTCAAAATGGTTTCTGGAATATTCTTGCAAATTGCGCTAATGGATTCTAAATTAAACATTTCGTGATCAATAAATAACGTAGGAGCGTTAAACTTATGTTTTTCATTTTGATAAAATTTCGCTTGCAGAGGAGATAAAATCTAGAAATCGTTTTGAGAAAATTGTGGAATTGACAACATCCAAAATGTTCTCATAAATATTTATTATTTTTCTCTCGTCATTGAATACGCAAAAAAAAAAGGAAAAGCTAAACCAAAAAATATCCAATTTATCTGATTGTTATTCAATTATTTACTTGTACTCAATTTTCCTTCTGGCATGTCAAACAACCAATGCACGTCGGAGCTTTGGGCTTCTGATTAATTGTGTCAACGGTTCTATTTCCAAACAAAGTCCATTTGTCAAAAACAAACAATACAGAAGCCCAAACGCCCAAATAAAGAAGAATCCTATGTCGTTAGAGGGGTCTCGTCCACATCTTTCTCACAATCCCTTTTTTCCGAGTGAAGGTATACGAGAATGTATTGGGTTGACAATTCATTAATTATTTCCTTCATCCTCAAACAAAAACACAAGACAAATCACAAAAAAGAAGAAACACTTGAGTAGTAGGTTCGGCAACAAAAAAAAAAAATGAAGTCATGGCCATGTCTTATGACAAAAGAAAAAACAAAACTTGAGTGTCGTTATTCCTAACAAAGTCAAAGTCA
Organism: Sphaerophoria rueppellii; assembly: GCA_920937365.1. Classification (NCBI taxonomy): domain Eukaryota; kingdom Metazoa; phylum Arthropoda; class Insecta; order Diptera; family Syrphidae; genus Sphaerophoria; species Sphaerophoria rueppellii. The sequence continues at coordinate 39,069,358 of CAKKXW010000001.1, forward strand.
GTGCGAATCCTTTTTAGTGTCGTCGTTGTTGAGATTGTAAGTTAAATTCTTTTTTTTTTGCTCAGCTTACAAATAAAAGCGGCAATTTTCTACACCTCGTTGTTAACCCCCACATTATTGATTTACATTCAGTCTCTTATTTCGAAGTACGTACATAAAACAAAAGAAATCGAATTGTTTTCGGAAACTCCTTTCAAACTGACAAAAAAGTGTGGGAAATCCCATAGCACGGCAGAGCCACCCAACACGGAATTCACATTAACTTGTAAACAAGTTTGATGCCTATTTGAAAATTGACTCTTCTTTTAATGGAGGGGGCCGTAGTCAATGCCAGCTCTTGAAGTAGTTCAGAGAAAAGCCTTCATCTGTTTCGTGGATTATTTCAAGTACCTACACGACCTGATATTCCTGTAAACTGTGCACAAATTGATAGAATTTTCGCAAACACTCTTGTAGTACTTATTTGCATAGACTTTCAAAGGCAGTTGATTGGCATAGTTATTAATATAGTTTCTTGTTTTCAAGGTCTTAAGAAGCTGACAACCTGTACATACACGAGAATGTAAATTTTTTTGGAATAACTATTATTTGCGTGTTTAGTTTATATTCCTTGCCTTACAACATGACCATTCCATTGGGGAAAAGCACAAATTACTGTTTTGGCCAGACCTTTGTTTTGATGGCTATACAAGGATTTTTTATTGAATGGAATACGAAATTCAACTCATAAAGCGAAAGCTTTAGTTTGCTTGGAAAACTGACTGGAACAAGAGAGAGAGTGCTTTTTTGCTGGAGAAACAATGACACTGAGCAAAATGAGTGCATCATTGAAAAATACTCAAATCTCTTTCAATTGCTATGAGTCATAAGGAAATCTGAAAGTCTTGCCAACTTTGGGATAGAAAATTTTCTGTTGACACGAAGGTGAAATTCTAGCTGTCATCTTCTTAATTTTGTCGATTCTTGGTTGATACGACTGTTCTTGAAATCTGTTATAATGTTTAAAAAATATTCCCTTGAACGTGCTTTTTTATTTTGATATTTGAATTATGTTAACGTTTTAAAAAGAACCTACCGACACCTAAGAATTTAAATACAATTACATGCAATTATTATTCCTCTAAACCATAATTAATTGTTCGTGATTTCAAAAATCATCAAAAAAAAATGTTTTTAACGAATTTTTGAAACAAAATTTACTAAAATGTTTTGTTTGAAAAATATTGATTCCATTTTCAGAATAAGTATCCTGGGCTTGGAGACACAAGCAATATCGGAAACCAAATATAAACTCGTTTAACATTATATATAACTCCATGCTCTCAGTTTTTAATGTCCCAAACCTCTTAACAAATTATGCAAGGTATTAGAAGAGTGTATTAAATAAACGCAGGCGAAGAATGTATACATATTTTTTTAATATATCACGAACTGAGAATTCAAATCTAATGAACACTTTTTACATTAGAAAGACCAACGAACGACGAATAAATAAAAAACAGGTGATTTTAGATACGATTCAAGACCTATATCAGCCTCATTGTAAGTTTCGCCCCAACAGCATTGCGCCCACAATATTAGATTAAGAAACACAAGTTTGCGACCGGGCCCGATAATGGACTGAGTCCAAAACGCGTCGCCTCTTAACAGAAAAAATCAATATTTTTGTGAAATTCTTAGGAAATAAAATAAATTAAAACAAAACTAAATATATTTTTATATTAAAATAAAAATATCAAGGGGCACGGTAGTGCCGAGCCAAGTTCTCTAGCAACTTTGGCATTACACAGAACTCAGGGCATTTTCCACACCACTCTAACTTCTATTCCAACGAAGCCAAAAGTTTCAACCTTACATTATTTGTTAAGCTAGTCAAGGAGAAGCAGTTAATTTCAGATATAAAGCATAAGTAGTTTCTAAGATGCAATGTTCCAAAAATCAAGAAAACCGTAACTGACTGACTGACTGATTCACTCACTCACTGACAGATCATCAAATTATGAAGCACTTCGCGTTGCCCTAAGAAATTTGAATTTTGGCACAGTGATAGGTCATGTGGTACATACAAAGGAAAAAATCGAAAATTTGAAATTTTTCAATCAGGGGGCGTGGTAGCTGCCTACTTTTACATTATTAGTTTAAATTATATGGAGCACTTTGGAGTACAGTAGAATCATGAAATTTTACATGCAAGTACATCGTGCAATAGAACAAATAAAATATTTAAATTTATGATTTTCAACTGAGGGGGCGTGGTACCCACCCATTTAAAAATAAATTTTATAAAATACTAGCTGACCCGGCAGACTTCGTACTGCCTCAATCGATATAATAAAGACATATACTTTTGTAGCCCGCTTCAATACCACCCGCTACTCTCTCCCCGCCTCTCCACTACCGTCTACCCGCTATCCCCTTTATACCCAGTTACCATGTTACCCGATACCCCACAACCCGCTACACGCGCACATACACGCGCTACCCGCTTAACCGGTAAACGCTTCCTACTACCCGCTACCCCACTTCACTCTACACGTTATCCCTTTATACACAGCTAGCCTGTTACCCGCTACCCCACTTCCAGTAACTCAATACTTCTGAACGCTACCCGCTACACCAGTAATTGCTACCCACTACCCGCTACCGACTACACCGCATGACAAAATAAAAAAAAAATAAAAATCTTGTCAAAAAAAAATATATGTTCTTAATTGATAAATAAAAATAAGTTTTGATCATAGAGGGGTGTACATTTAGAGTTTTATGTATTTTAGTATGATGTATCATAAAAAAATAAAAACAAAAAGTGTTGTCCAAGGAAATAAAAAAACATTGAGTGTGGACCACCCTTATCATTTAAAATATAAATAGAGTTGCACGACAGCTCTTGAAGAGCCAAGGTCTAAGTGGCTTACTCTCATCAACAATTCTCTAGGTGCGTGAGAAAAATTGAGGGGACTTACAATTTAACGCCGATTCCGAACGGCAAAGTTGAGAAACACTTTTTCATGACTGATGATACTCTTGGAAGCTTTGTCTTCCCCCCTTATCATTAAGGGGGATGAAAAATAGATGTTAACCGATTCTCCGACCTCAATTTGCTTTCATTCTTAAAATATTTGCAAGCACCTACGAGTACTTGCTGAATCTTGGCGTTCTTTTAGATCTCATTACTTCTCGTGGCTGATTTGTTAGCAGAATTTTTGTGCGGGAGAACTTGGCTCTTGTTTTTACATTTATGTTTTTGGTGTGATTTCATTTAAATCGATCCAGTAGGTAAGACATTATTAAGAGTTTAAAAATGCGTTAGTAGTCAATTTTTACTAACGTTTTTTTTTCAACGATTGGCTTTAACCCCGATGCACACATGTGATTTTTAGAGGCTGCGATATCGCTTTTGTTTCAGCGGTACCCACATTTAATTGCACTGTGCACACAGATTTGCGTTCTATTCTTATTAAAAATGAAAAATATGGAAGAGTTTGTTGTTGGAGTATTTTTTGTTGATTTCGTGTCAACAAAATATTTAACACTAATTTTGAAACGATGAATAAAATAGTCGTTTTGTAAGCCGATGGTCATTTAAAGAATGCACCCACTAACGTCGTTTCTTTTTATTTAGGTGAGCGAAAATAATTCTTTTCTTTCTTGTAAGCCTCCATTGCTAAAAGACAAACTGAAACTACAGATTGAAATTTGCTGTAAGATCCCGCATATGTGCACTGAATAGTAGCGTCACCGCAACGATATCGCAGCGTCAAGAAATCACGTATGTGCGCCGAGTCTTACTAATTCATATTTTTTTCATACCGGGCTCTTAATACATATGAATCGATTCTAAAGGAGTAAAGTCCAATAAGTCAGTCAAGCTGCTTTAACTCTAAATTCATTAAACAAATAGACCGATGTGTCCAAAATTCACATAGTAGATCTACATGACTTGATGATTTTTTGTTTTGTTTTGTATTAAAATAAAAAGAACTCTTTTCAAACAAGACAGTCGTCAGTACATTAGACTCCATTGTCTAGGAAGTAAACAATGACACATGAAACACATCCTTCATAAATACCAGGTTTGCCTGTCAACTCTTTTGTTTATCATAATGCAGGAGAGTTATTAGTTGGAAAAACCACAACTGAATATAAAACTCATTCCGAAGTTCCAATGGAGGAACATCATTTAATTTCTGAACGACTTTATTGTCATAGCACGAATTTATTTTCGGAGTTTTCATTAGTGAGTCAGCATAATAAAATGCATACTTTTTAATATTTTTTTTGTAAGAAAGGAATTGTAACAAAAAGGTTAAAAACGCTTAAATTATTCATTGTAAAAAAGATTTGATCATGGAACATTTCGTTGTGGTATTGTTTCAGTTAAGAAAATCAAAATTTAATAACATATTTTATTTCACCACAATTCAAATCCCAAGACAAGCCTGATGCAAATTCTCAAGAACAAAGGTTTTTACAGAACAGGTCTAATTCTTATCATAATTTATTTGTTTATTAAAAAAATATAAAATCAATCATAAGGTTCTTAGGTTCATTAGCCCCATGAAATAATTACCATTTACATCAAGTACAAAACCACCTTTTTATTATTTTCGAGCCTCGTGTCTAGATAAGAACCTCAATCTCAAAAACCTGAAAAGACTACACAACACAATTAGGTATAATTTGTCACAAAACTTTTAGCCTCTATTTCCAGTTTAACAGAAATAAATTCATTCTCATGTGTCGATATGCTAGTAGACTCTGCAAACTCATAATTCTATCTTCTTGAAGCCCTCCTACTGCGAGTGATGCTGTCCAGTTGATCGAAAACTGTATCATCCAATCAAAACCAATTGCTACTACTGTCTCCAATCGCTTAAACTGGAATACAATTTGCTCTTGATTGACCTTCAAGACAAGAATAAGTAGATAGCACGACTTCTTTATAGTTCCACCCCTAATGACCCCCTTAACAGATTGAAATAGAAAGAATTCTCTGTCAATCTAGAAGAAGACAAATTTCAAAGAACGAAAATGCGGAAGAATAAATTTATAAAAGAGATCTCAACACATTCTCACACAAAGAAAAAAAAAACACCTCAGCCAGACGCCTGAGGCCAACATACGCGACACCCATTAGTCAGGCATTGTCCTCCTCACCAGCTGATAATACCGAAGGCACACGTTTACACACATACATCAGCAGCACGCACTATTTTCAATCAGTCGAACTCGAAAGGTAAGCTGATGGTCTAGTAGTAACAAGTTTACAAAAGGTAATTCAATACATTCATACCCAATCACCCCGACCGGCCGACAGAAGACACAGAAGAAAGACTTGAAGACAAAAAAAAAAATAAAAACTTAAAGACATGCAAGAAATGAAGAAAAAACCAAGTAACCCAGTCGATCGTCACCTCAGTTTATCGACGACACTCGAACGGCTTACGAACTTGAACAAACAAATTAAGCAAGGCTTCAATAAACCGATCAGAACTTAACAATCCTCAACGCGAACTTGAGGTTTTAACAGTCGTGTACTATTTCAAATCAGAATCAAACATCCCTCGCGGAAGTCATAGAAATATCGTTAGAACATAATTTATTTATTTTTTGCAAGAAATCTGCGCGGTAAGATTCAAAATCAAGAGTTAAGGAGAAAAAAGGATATCTTTCAAAATTGCGTTAAAGAGTGAAACGGGCTAAGCTTAACTGACTTAAACCGGCAAATTTTGTACCTTCGAAAGCCGCTGAACTTGATCTTATTTTTAATCTTGGCCTGAGGCCAGCTTAGTGTTGTCACTTTTTTTTTGAAAATCCATTTCAAATCAGTATCTGGGACAATTGTGCACATAATTTCAAACTCAAGCACGTATTTCTATTTGTTGGTATTTTAACTAAAACGAAGATAGAAAATTTCATTTTTATTTCGTCGGTTGGATTTTGTTTTGGCTGATACTTTTTTTTCTCCTTTTTCAAAGGCATTCGCTGTGGTATGCTGGTGGACACTATTCGTCAAGAATATTAATATAATTTTTGTGTTTAATTCTTTTTTATGTATTGTTTTATTGTTATCTTTGCGCCATGGAAAAATGACAGTGTTTGCCTGTGCATTTGAGTGACAGAAAAAAAATATATATATTTTGATAAAAACAGTGGCTTTTGTTTCAATGCAAAAAAAGTTAATTTCAATTGAGTAAAATTTATAAAATATTGTTATTTGCTTTTTACTTGTGGTTGTCGCGAGGCGGTTTACTTTTAATAAATAAAATTTCATAAATTTTGTCGGTGTTTGAAATTTCAATACCTAAAACTTTTTTTTCTTGTCATTGGTTTGCAGTGAATTTTAAACAAAATTAAAAACAAGGAAAGCAATTGCAGTTTGTTCTGAAGGTGAGTGTATTTTTTTTCATTGAAACTTTATCAGTGACTTTTTGAATGAAAAACTCATCTTTTTTAACATTTGACAAGTTATTGCATTTTTGTATTGTTTCGTCTGTTTCTTTTATATAATTCTTTTGTGGGCGGGGATGCGTCCACAAAAAAAAAAAAAATCAAATTGGGTGCTCAAAACACGTACAAATATCAACGAAAGTTATTGGTTTTGCTGTTTCTTATATTTTATTATGTATTTTATTTGGTTAGAACCATTTATGGAGTAACCGAAAGTATTTTTCATTTTAAATATTTGTTGTTTGCATTTCAATGCAGAAAGCGAAATTTTTAATTGTTTTATGCACTCCATGGAATTATGTTTGTGTTGTGATGAAATATTGTAATAATTTGTTTATAAATATAAAAAGCGATTGGTTCAAGGTATTGGATAGGAGTTTGTGTTCCTTCATGCAACTTGCTGAATTGCACTTAAGTATTTACATTAACGTTAATTTGAATACAAATGGAACAAGACACTTTTCTAAGAATTTAGAAACAATTTTCTACTTTGTTAAAGAACTAACAAAATTAAGAAATTACGATTGCAACAACAAGTAATATTTCCTAAAATTTTATTTTTGTTTGTTTTGTTTTTCTTTCCTTCTTAACTAAGGCCCTGCTGTTTTGTAATCAACTTCAGAGTTAAAAATCTAAGCATCTTTGAATTGCAAGTTATTGTAGTTATAAACTTTTTAACACCGCTCGGCCATAAGGTTGAATGAAAAAATTGCTACTACCACCGGGCATGCAAGATCAATATCCTAATTTTGTTTCCTAGTCATAATATAAAAATAAAAATAGAGTATCGCAACAGCTCTTGAAGAGCCAAGGTCTAAGTGGCTTACTCTCATCACCAATTCTCTAGGTTCGTGTGAACAATTGAGGGGACTTACAATTTAACGCCGATTCCGAATGGCAAAGTTGAGAATCAATTTTTCATGACAGATGATACTCTTATAAGTTTTGTCAGTTCTTCGCAAGAGGCAGTGCCCGTGAAAGATGAAATAAAAACGATGGGCAAGAGTAGGACTCGAATCCACAATGTTTTGCTTAGCAGCCAATGCACCTTACCACTAAGCTACGAACACTACTAGTCATAATATAGCACCTACAAAACCAAAACATAGCTATAAGGCAAACAATCATTCAGAGCATGCAATTTATCCAGCAGTTTTGTTTTATGTCCTTTCGTATGTACAGATTTTAATCACTTTGTCAATTAAGGAAATTATTGGCTGACGAGAACCGATGCTGGCGTTTTGTTAATCCCAAAGATAAAAGCCTAAATACTTTGTTTTTCAATTTTCAACAAAGTGTGTAGTGTTTACGGAGCGTATTTATGAAGACTTGATTAATATCTGAAACTGGTCTAACACAAATAAACTTCAGTTAAACTATCAACAAATACAAAAAACAAATATCGTCTGTTCGAGTCATAACACGAATCATTTAGAATAACCTGGTGTTGAATAAAATACACAGGTGATTAAATATATGTGCATAAAGTTAAATACTTAGGTTTTCAAATGAATCAATTGAGTTGCTGTGATGTTATCTCTGAATCAATTTGGTGAATTTACCTTGGCTTACGTTTTACATACCTTGAAGTCGTCTTTCCGATATTCTAAACCTGGATTTAAAACAAAAGCATATAGTAAAAAGTTCAATTCTTCCTTTCTTTACATTAAACTACGCTGTTTGTTCTTATTTTCGCTGCAAATTTAAACGCAAACAAAATACCAATTGTACTGTCATTGAACCAAAAACGGTAGTCATATTAAAAATTTTGTGTGTTAAATTGAATATTTTGTTGTCAATTTACAACCAATGAGGGACATAGTCAATATGATAATTTTTATGATTTTCAATTTAATGACGTCATCAAGAATCGATGAATCGAAAACCGGGGTTGTCACATTGATGATTTGCGTCAAATGGAAAACTATAGTCGTCAAATTGAAAAGTATGGTAGTCTCATTTCACATTGTAATAGTAAACCACGGTAATCATAATGAAAATCGTTGTTGTCAACAAAGGTTGTCAATATGAAAACTATGATTTTCTTATGATGATAGACTTTTAAATTGGGTTTTCGTATTTGATTACCGCGGTTTTAAATTCTAAGAATGCTGCTGCGGCTGCGGAACGTATCACAGTGGTTCTACAAGAATACAACAAGTCTCATTTTCCTTTATTCTTTTCAATCCAAAGGATGCACTCGTATCCAGGAAACCATGAATTTACTCGCAAACTTATCTACTACTCCAAATTATGAGTCATTCCTTTCATTCTAAAATAACATAGTATTTTTGAAAAATCTTACTTAAATAGGTAATGTGAAATTTAAATTTATAACAAAACGTTAAATACTTAAGTATATTATAATTTTGTTCAATATATGAACAAAAAGCGAAAAAGTTGACTGCTGGAGGGCCAATATCATTTATCCATTTTTTTAAAATTTAGTTTGATTGCTGCCGATTTGCACATTTTTCAAGAGCTTTCAATGCTAATTCTTCGTGCCGTAAATGGAAATGAAAGAAAACATGTAAAATTTAGAATACAGAAGCCAAAATACAATATTAAACTAACGCTAAACGGTTCCTCAATACCAAATCTAGATCGTTTGTGTTATAATATGCGGGTTGGTAGTGCCTTCCCGGAAATCAACTTCGTGTTTTACGATTTACCGGATAACGAAATCCCGGAAAACACTTACTCGGACTACTTTTGCCCGTGCAACGTTTGCCCGGAAAAAATCCTACGTTTTTCATAAGAATCTAATCCCTTTTCGTCACTCAAAGTTATAAGAATCGGAGGAGATCCGATTTTTCTAACAACCCAGTATTAGGCCACACCTATTTACAAAAAATAGAAATTTTATGAGACATCAAATGCTGAGAATCATGGAGAACGAAGCATTCGAATTTTTCGTTCAAATTTTTCTATATAAGCAGTTTTTTGGAAAATCATTCAGTTATAGATTGCATATGCTATGAAGAGGAAACACTGATTTTTTTTTTTCATAAAACAATTAAATAAACAATAAAATAAAATACAAAGTTATAGTTTATAAGCGATATGTCTTCTCTTCATGTAAAAGAAAACAACGTTGTTTATAGAACGAAGAATAATTCTAAAAGAGAAGTGACCTTAAATTGTTAAAAATAATTGTTCCATATGGAGACAAGTGTCTGTGATACTTGTTCCAGCATAGTTTTTTGACCTTATATTTGTTTTGGTGACTTACGTTCACCAATTATTGTCTTAGCTGTATACAATGTTCTAGTTATTTGTTAACAATAAAATCCAAAACATTTTTCCACAACATCATGCATGTCTATTTCCAATTTTTTCATACTAAAATAAAAATGTTAACCAAAAAAACGAAAAAAATTTCGAAAAATCAAACATTTTTTTCCACCGAAAAAGTGTTCCTCAAAACATAAACACATATAAAAAAAAATTGTCTCAGTCTGAAAAAAAAAAAAAAAATCATTATTAAAAAACAACAATTTAGCATATCATACATTCCAATACGAAATAGTAATTTCGGAATAAATATCCAAGATAGTGCTAAATCCCGTAAAAAAATGATACTATTTCTTTTTCCAAATAAAAGTAAATTCCGCAAGTAAATATTTTCCGGGATTTCGTTACCCGGGATCCTATTTTCCGGGCAGTCGTTACGAACCGATAATATGCTTATACAATATATACATACCTACATAGACATACAGTGCCTTGTATAAGTATAACCGCACCCGAAAAAATGCATTTAAAAGAAAACCTACAATAGGAGTGGCTCCTTACTATTTTTTATTGAGTTGCATCAGAGATCAAGCAAATTGAGAAGAAAATAAAGTACCGTTATTTAATCTCCTGGTGTTTAAAAATTAAAAAGAGATTTTTGCAATACATAAAAATATAACCGCATTTATTGTTTTTTGTTTCTTCTTTGTTTTCATTCATTTTTAACAAAAAATTAATATGCAATTTTTTTGGCGGGCGAATTCCAATCTTTTTTCTTTGTGGGCTGCTGTTAAATTTGGAGCTGCCACCATTTTGCCCCGAACAATCACTCCACTGCTTTTTAAGCCACGAGAAACGGTTGAAACCGAAACTCCTAAACCCAATTCGTTACGAAATTCCGGCAAAGAATGCACCGAATTGGATGCAGCATTGACTAAACGCTTCTTGTCGCGACGTGTCAGCTTCTGCGGACGCCCAGGTCTTATTTTTGTCCCATAAGATTCTGGATGTTTTTAAAAATTTCGAACGACACGATCCGATTGTGAAATTCGTCTTCCAATAGCCCTAAGACTTAGGCCGCTTGACCGAAAAGCCAAGGTTTTGCCTTTTTCAATTTCGCTTAAATGCGTACCACGTGGCATTGTTGTTTTTTATTTGAAAACACTTGACTGAATGCAGCTTCAAAGAGATTTGCATTGT
>CAKKXW010000001.1:39105805-39116612 GCA_920937365.1 Sphaerophoria rueppellii
ATATGTGAACGTCTGAAGCCTTTCGTCAAAAATCTGATTAATCCTTATCAATGTGGCTTCAGGCCAAGAAAGTCTACCATCGACCAAATTTTCACGTTGCGGCAGATCCTGGAAAAGACCTATAATCTCCAAATCGATACCCACCACCTTTTCATCGATTTTAGGGCCGCGTATGACAGCATCTACAGAGACGAACTGTATAAAGCTATGTCTAGTTTTGGCATCCCTGCTAAACTCGTTCGCTTGTGCAAAATGACAATGGAGAACTTACGCTGCTCCATCAAGGTTGGCAATGAGCTTACGGAATCTTTTGACGTTAAAAAAAGGATTCAGACAAGGCGATACACTGTTGTGCGATTTCCTTAACATCGTTCTTGAGAAGATAGTGCAGAACTCTACCAGTGGCACTATTTTCCAAAAATCTATTCAACTTCTCGCGTACAGCGATGATATTGATATAATGGGAAGAACACAGATGTCAATGGTGCTTTTGCGAGAATTGAGACAGAAGCGGAAAAAATTGGTTTAGCGATAAATGAGGGAAAAACGAAGTTGGATGCCCGACACCGACAGCTCGGACAGAACGTCACAATAGACAACTTCGAGGTAGTAGAGGAGTTTGTCTACCTAGGCTCCGCTATAAACACTGGCAATAACACCAGTGCCGAGATCAGACGAAGAATAACTCTTGCTAATCGCTGTTTCTTTGGGCTTAGAAAGTAATTGAGTGGAAAAGCCCTCTCTCGAGCAACTAAGGTAAAACTGTACAACACACTCATCATCCCAGTCCTGCTGTATTGTGCAGAAGCATGGACCCTGACAAAATCGGATTATCTTTGGCGCCGCGTGCATTAATGGCGAATGTCGAAGAAGATACAACAGCGAACCTTACGAGTTGTACAACGACATGGACCTAGCCAGAAGGGTCAAGGTCAAGAGACCCAGAGACAGGCTCGGTCATTTAGAGCGAATGGACACCAATGCTCCGGCCCGGAAAGCCTTCGACACTATTCCCGAGGGACGTAGGAGGAGATGAAGACCGCGACTCAGGTGGCGCACTCAAGTGGAAGAGGACCTCAATCAACTTGGAGTGCAAAATTGGAGACAGCTAGCTAGGGACCGAGCTGGCTGGCGGAGACTGTTGATTGAGGCCCAAGTCCGCAACGGACTGTAGCGCCACCTTAAGTAAGTAAGTAAAGTATGGTACACATATACTATTTCGAAATGTTAGTGCTACTGTATTTATGGTAAACTAAGTTTATCCGTTCAGAATATTTTTCCAAAGTAATTATGTTCACTTTTATCTTTATCGACATAAAACTTCTGAACTAGTCTCAAATCTCCATAAACATATTTCGTTTGCAAAGGTTGTAAATACTCATTAATGATTTTCTCAAAATATCTACACAATATTTTACATCCGGTTTTTGAACTTCGTCATGAATTAACAACAAAGGAAGAAGCAAAATGTCGGAAACATAAGTTTTTTTACATTTTAAAATTAATAATTGTGAATTGGTCATAATTGCATTTTGGTTGTGTTCCAAGTCCAAGGTAAAAGCTTTCTGCGTTCTCCACTTAATGTGGAAACTGTTGTGGGTCTGGAGAAATTGTAGGGTAAGTGTCTTTGAATGCCTTAGGTGAATGTCTAAGCTAAACAATTAGTTTCAGTTTTTCAAAACTGAGCATTGTGTTTGATAGGAAGGTTTTCTATTCACCACACCTACTCATCAGAAAATAAATCGTTTTTATTTGTTTCGAATTTATTCAAACCAGGAGCAGGAATAAATATTTTCGGTTAAAATTATATTAACTGGTGTAATAGTAATTTCTTAATTTTAGTTCCTAACGGAAATTATTTTAATCAAATTTTGTATTTTTTCTAGGTTTCCAGGTTGTACGGAAAATTTTTAGAAAGTTATACCCGTCCATTTCGAAAGAACGCAAAACAAATGACCATAATAAAACCACACATTTTTAAACGGTAATTAGAACTTTTTTGGAAATTCATTCTGAAAATATTATTATGCGGGTGCATAACTTCAAGAGGCATGTCTCTCATGGGAAATAGTTTCAGGACTCTGAAAATAAATCAGTAAAACCGCGCGAAAAACTCTGAATAACTTCTAGATCAGCATGGATTGGCTCTCCTTTGTAGGCATTCAATTAAATAAGTATTATACAGGAAAGTGGCTCGTCCTGAAAAGGGTTTTTTGATGGAAGAGAAGACAAATTTACAGTTATTATAAACAGAAGACATAATAGGATAGGTTAAGTTAAAGTGGCTGTCATGGATGTTAAAAGACACACTTAGGCCAATCAAAGGCCCATTGTGATACCACATGAATCTAAAAAGGCTTTTCTTCGAAAGCTAACTGAAACCAAATAGAGTTCCTTACGAAACGTAGAAGATTAATTATATTAATGTGTTCGAGATCGTTTAGATCATTATAGAAGTATTCTCCTAAGTGAATCATACGTTTATGAGCATGAGGAGGACAGGTGCAGAGGAGGTGAAGACCTGTTTCCTCCTCCTCCTCATCCAAGCAGCTTCTGCAGAATTCATTAGAAAATACGTCCACTCACGCAGCGTGTCTTCCAAATAGACAGTGTCCAGTAATGACACCAATTAAGGAGCTTATATGCAAACTGCTTAGAGATATCAGGCATCTAGATCTCTTTAAGTCCAAATTAGGCCATATTGTTATTCCACCTGATGCTAGTTCTCTTAATAGCATCTTGTTGTAGTAAAAGTTTACATGTAGCGATTGGTATACCAACATTAGCCATTTGTGGTTTAATGGGTAATGTTGTACCATGTTTGGCCCGGCACCCAGTGAAGGTTAATGTTAAACTGTTTTGTCATCTCCATTAGAGCAGATCGACAGTTTTGGACCGTAATCGAGCTTTTAGAGACAGAACTGCCTGACTATCTGAGAAAATCCGGATATTAGATGTGGATACCACGTTTTCTCTGAGCCAGGGCCACCTCAATCGCCAAAAGTTCTGCCTGAAACACGCTATAATGGTTTGGAAGGCTGAATGAGAGACTTAGTTTTAGTTGTTCGGAGTACACACCTCCACCAACCGCATCACTAGTTTTCGATCCATCTGTATAGAAGTGGATTGCCGCCTCGTCTTCCAGGAATGTTTTATTTTCCCAGAAGGATCGGGAAGGGATAGAAGTTTGAAAGTTTCTATCGAACTGTAGTTGAGGAATGATGTAGTGTCTGTGTGCTTTGGAAGGCAGTCCACCATACTGACACACCATAAAGAAAGTATCGGTCTGATTACCGATGTGTATAGCCAGTGAGTGATTCTGGGTTGCAGACCCCATGACTTTCTTGCAGGTGAAAAGAGCTACCGTAGATTTTCTTATTCTTTCGTGTATGTTGCTCTTCCAATTCAGTTTTCTGGTTAAGATAAGACCCATATATTTAGTTTCCTCTGAAAACTTTAATTGGACACCAAAGAATATATAATACAAAGTTACCATCTGGCATGAACAATCTGGAGCAGACTGATGGCACAAAAAGCAATTGCTTGTATGGAATTATTCGAACTAAGAATTATTTTGCTTCGTTCTCCATGATTCTCAGCACTTGGTGTCTCCTAAAATGTCAGTTTTATGAAAAATGGTGTGGCTAAACTCAGGACTGTTAGAAGAATCGAAAAAGGTACTAGCTTTTGGTCCCCTCAATTTTCATAACTTTGAGTGACGAAAGGGTGTAAATTGTCATGAAAACTGGTATAGAATTTTTTGCGGGAATGTAGTTTGCGGTGATATGGCTTCTCTTGTTTTGCGAATTTTTTTTTCGGTCTTTCTACACCAACTATACCACTCTTACGGACGGGTACAAAAACGCAAAATTTTAATAATTACTCATGACTTGCTTAAGACACTATAAGGTTTTGAATTCTAAAAGAAATCGAGCTTGTGATTTTGATTCGACTTGACATGACATGGTAAGAACCCAGTAACTTAAATGGCTAATGCAACCCCACATTACTTTCCAAAACATCGAATTAGAGTCAATTGAGTCAATGACACAATAAAACAATTATTCTGTAGGTAAGCAGTTCTAATTTTGTAAACAATAAAAATAAATTGATGCGATTATTCGGTTTTCAAATATAGTCAGTGACAATGAGGTGAGAAAGAGGTCCGATGTTCGTAAACAAGTACATAACCTCGAAATAATTAAATGATAATTATATCAATAACAGCATTTTGTCGCCCACCTCATTTTCCCTTTGCGTAAGGTTTCATTATCACAAATCATTTCTGGCTTCTGTGGCACATTCAATTCTCGTCACCACCAGCGTTTTCTTTTCATTCGCATCTGATGTTTGAACACTCCTTATGACCCCCACCAATTGCTATTTCAAAATTAATTCCAATTTGAACGAATGCAGGCAGCCTTTGTTGTTCAATAATATCATTTGTTTCGAGCGCCACAACCATATACACCAATGATACACCCCAATGACAGGACACGAAACTTCGACGACGACGACGGACGACGCGATTCGACGGCGACCGACGGCGACGGTGATGGCGAAGCTGATGATGATTGTGATTGAAAGATAAATAGATACGAAAATTCAATTGAACGGATACCATTATTCATGAGTCTACATAAACAGCTAGTGATGCTATCCTCGTTTTCTGCTCGTATTTCCTTTCCAACTCGTATTTGGAGTAACGAATGAATATTGAAAAACGGTTCAACGAAGTTGTGGTGGTATGGTAATTGTAAAGCTACTCCATCAGCATGAAGGAATAAATTAAGTATGTGGCTATAAGCAAATCGATTTTTGCAGAAGTTAATTTCTCTCCACTGATGGCCGACGTTTTTTGGTTGAATCTGTAGAAATTAAGGAGACATACCTGCGGTCGTAGTTCTCTGTTGGAAGCTTTGAAAATGTCGCTGAGTTTGCACATCATATCGACTGAATTTCAGATATTTGATTTTATTTGAGTTGCTTAGGGTTCAACAGAGGTTTTTTGCAAGAATTTTTGAAAAAAAAAAAAACAAACAAAATTAAATTCGATGTGCCTCAGGGAAGTGTCAAAGGTCCTTTATTTTTTACTATTATTTTGTTCTAAATGAAAACGAAACTAATATTGAAATCATTTAATGGAAGTCCCACATTTGTTCACAAATATTTTATGCGCAAAAATATGCTACTCAATTTTCGACCTTAAAGTAAACAATTACCGCTGCAAAAAAACCAATCAACCAAATTTAATGTTAAATATTAAATTGTGGTTGGAGTTTGAATGTTTATTTAATTCGATATTGGTTTGATATTTTCGGTTTGTTGTTTTGTGGCTCTTGAGTTGAATTTAATTAAGTGATAAGGCAAATAAAACAAGTCATTTTGTTTCAATTTCGAAAATTCAAAACCATAGACATTAAGAATACTATTTGAATTGATAAATTTATAAAAGGGTTGATGTGTATACGTCGAGAATAGGAATATGCTTAAAAGGATTTTTTTTATCATTGTTTATTATCAGTGGTATATTGGGATACTTTCCAATTAAGTTAATGATTTGGTTAGAAGAATTTATGTGAAATGGAAAGAAATTGGGTTGTGGTTTTGTCTGAACAAAAAATTGAAGAAGAAGGAGAAGAAAAGGAAGATCAGTGCGGTAAGTGAGGTTGGAATAAAAAACAAACATGAAATTCAACATTAATTTGGAAAATTACCTTTTTTTCTTAAACAGATTTTGTGTAGGTATTAACAAAAACAAATGTCTTTGTTTCATTGAAAAACAGACCTTTACAAAACGCATTTCTTTTTCATAGGAGGTATTCTTTTGTGCTTCGTAGTTTAAGCAATGCTGAAGTCCTGCACCTGTACTAAGAAATGTATGACCGGATGTTTCGTGCGCTGACTGCTACCTTAGTTAGGTTGTGGATTTAAAATTACGACTACACACATGAACGAAGCTTTGAAATTAAGGGTTTACTCAACTCACGCTAATTCAAATCAAGGCTTAATAATTCGCCATTATTATCATTCAACTGCGTTAACGAACTTAATGAGAAAGATTAAATACAAATCATAAGCTCCAAGAGCCCCTGGACAAGACTTATGATCCATCGTTCCCTACATTTGGCATTTAAACTGCTGTTGGAGATATGACTTCCAAGCCAAATCTGAAGGACATCTTTGATAATATAATCCGTTGATGCAACTTTAACTACGATGCGTGGCTTCGTGGTAGCAGTGGCTCTATCCTCTACAGGACTCCTGATCAATCATTTATCAACCAGATTGACAATTTTGAGATCAACGCACAAGGTCCATCTTGCTCATTCAGAAATGGTTACACATGTGTGTCAATTTTGGTAGTCAATATGACAACCAGGATAGTCAATATGACAACTGCGGTAGTCAACAGGACAACTACGGTAGTCAATAGGACAATTTTTGTTCAAAACCGAAATTTAAATTTGACTACCGAATAGTCAATATAACAATTCTCTATAGTCAATTTTGGTAGTCAATATGACAACCACGGTAATCAATATGACAACTGCGGTAGTCAATATGACAATTTTTGTTCAAAACCGAAATTTAAATTTGACTATCGAATAGTCAATATAACAATTCTATATAGTCAATTTTGGTAGTCAATATGACAACCACGGTAGTCAATATGACAACTGCGGCAGTCAACAGGACAACTACGGTAGTCAATATTACAATTTTTGTTGAAAACCGAAATTTAATTTGACTACTGGGTAGTCAATATAAGTATATAACGATTCTCGATAGTCAATTTTGGTAGTCAATATGATAACCACGGTAGTCAATATGACAAATGAGGTAGTCAATAGGACAATTGCGGTAGTCAATATGACAATTTTTTTTACTGAAACCGTAATCTAATTTGACTACCGAATAGTCAATATAACAATTCTCGATAGTCAATTTTGGAAGTCATTATGACAACTATGGTAGTCAATATGACAAATGAGGTAGTCAATAGGACAACTGCAGTAGTCAATATGACAATTTTTGTTCAAAACCGAAATTTAAATTGACTACTAGGTAGTGAATATAACAATCCTCGATAGTCAATTTTGGTAGTCAATATGACAACTAAATTGTCATATTGACTACCAGAGTTGTTCTATTGACTACTTTTGTTGTGATATTGACTACCCAAAATTGATAATCGAAAATTGTTCTATTGACTATCCAGTAGTCAATTTTTTAAAATCACGTTGTTATATGGACTATTTTGGTAGTCAATGCAACAATTTGGCCAAATTTCAAGTTGACTATCGACGATTGTTAATATGACAACTTTTTTTTTTCTGTGCATACTCAGATCACCTGGTTGAAGCCAGGGTACGAAAATTCAAGGAGAAGATACATAGTTTGACGTACATTTTACAACGCTGAGATTCATAGGTTTTTGTCCCATTGTTTCTCAAATAATCGCCTTAGAAATCTTTATCCACTAGCATTATGATACTAGACCTAGTAAACAAGATTGCCAAGAAACCATTTGGGATGATACTTCGCGGCTCTTACGAAGTATCATCCCAAATGGTTTTAAACGGCTACCAGTACGAAAAAACAAAAAGCGTATGCAGCTAAGGTATACAAGTAGATACCACACCAAAATATAGTTCGAAATTTTTACAAGAAGGTAAAATAGCACAACAGGGGATTTAGACTCGAACAAACGGACAAATACTGCGAAAGTAAACAACTAGTTCATCGTGGTAGGTGAGGTATTGGTAAGGAGTTTGTGTCAGCTCATCTTCTGCATATGGCCTTATGAAAATTTTCTAGGTGAATTGAACCTGAGAATTGCGTGTCCACAGTAAGTGGTGCTTTTGTGAAGTTTGGTCCTAAAAAGACGAGTTTTAAGATTAATTAGGGCAAGATTTAACTATCGCTGCCAACAAGAAACGTCATCCTTAACAGATGAGTTGGATAGAATGTTACTATAGAAAGCATTGAATTTGGAGTAACTAAGTGCTTTGTCAGCTTAGACTTCTCTATTAATTCAGGCAACGGCACCATTGCTAAAATTTAACAAAAATCACTCATTGCTCTAGCTTCTTCTTTAAACAAAAGAGGCAATTGAAAAGTTAAGTCCATTCTTGAGTTGCTGAAATCGTTTTTACGGATGAGAACACTGTGAAATGTTTTGACAGGAAAATTCTTCGGCGTGATTTTTGACCCGATATGTAATAAAAAGTTTGAAAGCAAAATTGTAACCAAGTAGGTACTGTTTTTTTCGGTCTCGGTGATGCTTATCTAAGACGAACGTTTATTACGCATTAATGTAGAGCAGATGGGTAGCAGTTCTCAGGCTCTCATCATAACGCCTCTAAAGCCAATTTTACATTAACTAAAGCGTTAGAAATGTCGAAGGTTTAAAAACATGCACTAAGGAAAATGATTGCGGTTTCTCACTTATTGCGCAGGAGGAAAGGGTTTGCTCAACTCTAGCGGATCTTAACAAGAATACTAATAAATTGAAACCCTGCCATATATTTCGAATCCGAATTTTATCTTACCTATGTTTGCATTGCTTTCCAACAAAATGGTATATGCTTTTTCTAGACTCTGACTTCTTTGAAAATATAAATGATTCCTATAGCCTCTCACTTCGACCAATTGTGTTTTTCTAAGATTTAACAAAAAATTATTTCCATATAAATTGGAAAAAGCCAAAAAAATGTCCATGCCGTTAGATTGTACACTGAAAAGCATAATCTTTTAATTCAACGCTCCCCCGAACACAATAAGTAATATCCAGGCCGTTGTCCATTATTCCAAGGAAATTTGCGAAGCAAAAGTTGTATTCTATGAATTTTTCTGTATAAGTCTTTATTGTTGCTAAGCCTCAAGAAATAAACCACAAAAGTACACTACGGCGTGTACCCAACAATTTTGTTCATTTTTACTAGAGAAAATATATGGCAAATGCATATTGAATTCAAGGTTTTAGCGAATTCGAGCGGGTCGTTGTTTTTTATTTTTTTAAAAGATTAAAATTTAGGGTAGCCAACAATTTTTTTTAAACAATAATATGTATTTTATGTAAAAAAAATTATTTTGTATTGTCCCAAAACGGTACCTCTCATAGAACCGTTTTTTTTTTTGTTATCAGGTTTTCTTAAAAAATAATATTGTGATCAGCGTCCTTTTTTTAGAAAGTGCATATATATTTCCCAAATAATATTTTGTACTAAACAAATTTCAAATTTTTTTTTGGATTTTTAAGAAATATTTTTAAACTGTTTTTTTTTTTCAAAATTTTGTATCTCGAAAATATCAGACTGTAATATGTATATGTACATGTTTTTGAATTCTTCATACCCATATTAATTTAAGGAAATTTTTGGAAAATTTTTTATGTATATACAAAATTAATTAAAAAAAACCGCCTCAACGATTTTTTTAAATATTAAAAACAAACCAAGAATTTTTTTAAGAAATATTATGGTATAATTTTTTTTCTTCAGATGAAATGTGTTTTTGAGGTACATTTTTCAATTTACTTTTTTATTTATGAATTTTAATTTATATGATTTTATTTTTAAATATTACTTGTGAGTTAAGTTTTGGTATGGTTAGGTTAGGTTAAGCTAGCTGACAGTTGGTGTTATTACCGTCACACTTAGATCAATGTAGATCCATTGTGGTACCCCGAAGTATTGTAACTTCCTGAAAAATAAATAAGTTTTGGTATACATGAGCAAGTTCGAACGACCCAGTTGTGCACATTTTTTCCTTAATTTTATTTTGAATACAATTTATGCATTTCGACAACTAATCCTTGAAAGAAGTTAAACGATTTAATTTCACTTTATTTTCAAAAGCTACAGAGACTGACACATCAAAGTATTAAGCATTTAAGCATTGTTATGACCAAATGTTGCAATACTTAATCATTTTGTATGACACTTAAGCCTTTAAAACCGAAAGGAATAATTCACAGAATAATACTCAACATTGCAACTTCTTACTCTATGTCGTAATTTAGCAACATTCCTGGATCCAGAACGGCATGCAGACCAGAAATCATAAAAGCACATTATTTAGTTTTCAGAATTTTCATTAATTCAAAAAATTGATTCTTCAGAAACACGTGCTACTGCTGCAGTTTAGCTTCCTACTTTAAAAGATTTGTGAGACGAAAAATATAATTTTTCTTTCATTCTGTTTAATTTCACTCACCGTTTACTTCTGTCGACAAAAAAAAAAAAAATTGAAAAAAAAACTAAAACAAAGAGAAAAATTCATTGCATTCCATGGAGTTGCAAATTGAATCCATCTTTCAGCATTCACAGAATTCATGGATTGGAGGATGTGGAAGGAGAATTGGGAAAGAGGAGATGAAATGGTCAATGGGAGAAAATCACTTTTCCTGGATGCTAAATTCACTGTTCTTCGAGGTAGTCCTATCACTTTATTCCCTTTTCATCCGAAAAGTTTTTGGTGATTTTTGTTTGTTTGTTAGTTTCCCCATTTTGCATCCATGAATCTTCATTTAACAGCTTAGTGAGTTTTGATAAATAAATCATTATTCACGGAATTCCGAACTTATAAAACATACGGAATAAGGAGAAAAAATAAACCAAACTTTATAACTTTTTCCTCTTTATAAAATAGTATATAAAATTAAAAATAGACACCATGGGACAATTCAATCTTAAGATTAATTTCATTTTTTATGGTTTAGTTTTTAAATTTGAAAATTTGTTGTAGGTATTTGGTGGAAATGAAGGAAGAAAGGCTGAGTAAATTCTCATGCAGTTTTTAT